>BFEA01000004.1:721116-750079 GCA_003427395.1 Chara braunii
CACACACACACACACACACACACACACACACACACACACACACACACACACACACACACACACACACACATTGACATCTCTCAGTGGTCTCTTCCCTCTGCCTCTCAACCTTGTCTCTTCATGATGACAACGCCATGGACGGAGGGAAATGCAAAGCCACTAGCGCCTTCCAAAGTTCCCTTAGAAGCCAAGCAGAGTACATCATCGCACTCAAAAGAATCAGCCCGTCAGCTTCCTATACCACTCCGTAGGTTTCAAGAGTCCTCCAAAAAATCAAAATGTACTGGCTGCTTCATTACCAACCAAAACCCAACTCCACAGGTAGAAGGGCTTTTTTGGCATCTGGACGAGAGATCGAAAGACAATACACTGATTTGAGGAATTAGGACTTCCTAGACAGGACTGGATAAACGAGATATAGACACTGCAAGGAACCCATAGCCTCTGCACATTGGCACTGAAGGTTAGTCAAATCCTCAGGGCCCAGTGGTTTGGTCAGTAGGGTTTCAGGCAGAATCCATGCACCATAGGTCCGATACATAACAGGAGTGAGCCCGGTGCCAAGTGGCTTAGAAACCAGTGGAGCTCATTGAGTCAAATCCAGACCAGTCAGTCTGCAGCCTAGGGTCCCACGTAGACGAACGAGTACCCCGGCAAAGTCAAGGCCTGGAGCCCCCACCAGCAGGGTAGCGCATCAACAGGGGCCAGTCATTTGGTCAGTAGGGTTTCAGCCACAATCCATGCAACATAGGTCCAATAAGTCAGAGTAGTGAGCCCGGTCCCCGGTAGCATAGGAACCCGAGTCAACGGGGTTTGCGAGCCAAAGGGCTAGGAGCTGAATCGTCACATTGAAAATCACAGATGATGTCACCATCTTTCATTCATTTCCTTTGTGCTTGCATGGAAGCAATGCTGCACTACATACCGACCTCGTGACAAGCAAAGCAGCCAGTTAGACGGAGCAACCGGTAGGTAGTCAAAGGCACTGGGCACTATAGCGTAGATGTACCACAGCCAGGAGCGAGCGAGAGAGAGAGAGAGAGAGAGAGAGAGAGAGAGAGAGAGAGAGAGAGACGTGGAAGCAATGCTGCACTACATAGCGACCGCGTGACAAGCAAAGCAGCCAGTTAGACGGAGCAACCGATAGGTAGTCAAAGGCACTGGGCACTATAGCTTAGATGTACCACAGCCAGGAGAGAGAGAGAGAGAGAGATGTCATTCCGAGATGAGCAAGGGTGTCAGAAAGAGGCCTGAGAGTCAGATTGTAAGAGTTGGATCTTTTGTTATTGATGCTGCCGGCCGTAGCCACCCAGCCAGATGTATATAAACTTGCTTGTATAAGGCTGCGTTCTAGATGACTTGAGTCCTCTTCGATTTCACCTTTGTGTGCTGTAAATTGCGCAACTCAGTTTGAACCTGAGATGCTCGCTGGTATGATGTTTGAAGGTCACGCTCATGTGCAATCAACCAGTTCTGTGGTGGAAGGAGAACATTCCCTTGTCCAAAAGACCTCGCAGCAAAGGAGCTCTCGAGTTTGGGAACAAGTTGGAAGAAGCATACTCTGTTCCCCTGTAATGCCTGTGCTAATCAAATGATCAATGCCATGCCAAGATTTAGGAGCCGATTACCCAAATCTGGATCCTCGCTTTCACCAAATGCATAAAATGAGAATGAATCTTCCGCTAGAACACGGAAAAATGCACGCCATATTTTTCCTCCTTTGTGCATGCAATGAGTAGCGGAGAGAGGCCCCTAGAGGTTTACCCAAACTTTCACGTGCATCGCTCTTCAGCTTGGTTACAAATTTGAAAATGATCAGCGAACCCATCCCCATGTGTCATATCGTCCCACTTGCACACAGCCAAAAGGCGAAGAGGCAAAGAAAAGATGAAGGGAAGAGCCAAATATAACAAACAGGGGGCAACAAGATCCTGGATGACAAGCCCCACATGTAAGCACCGCCCCCAACTTCATAGGCCAAACGACGGAAGAAGACCAACCAGGATATCAAAACACTCTTGCCTGCAAAAAAGAAATCCCAAATACATATCTATATACAGCAGATGGCCTTGTTCATCATCAAGATGTTGGTATTCCTTTTCGTAACCATTCATGCTCTCATATAGGCCGAACAACGAAAAAACCCAGATGACTATATATTATTTTTTAATTTCTTTTAATCCTATTCTTTATCGCAATGTCTGCCCTTATATAGGTGGGTTCAGCAACTGATTTGTTCCCATTTTAACTACAGAGCCGTTTTTTTTTGTTCTTTTTTCTGCTTTCCATCACATGCCTGTTCGAATGCACGATCAGGAATACAATAAAGGTGGGCATGTTGATCATAGCAGACCTGCAGACAGAGCCCTATGTTGACCACGTGCTGTCCGTGACACAAAGCCTGCACAAGCTCTCTCCTATTGCAAATGGAGCTGCTGCTCATTTCGAACAACGAACACATACTGTGGGGAAAACTCCACACATCATCACATTAAAAACTGCTGGACCAGAGCATGCAATGCAACCACCTCTACCACAAGTCTCCTGCAAGGATCTACAAGAAGAGTTGCCACGACCTTTTACAAAACACAGAGAAACACCACCCATCTGCACACTGGACAGGTCAGCATCATTTCAGAAGCTAAGCTAAATAGTATGCCGAATCTGCGGAGATCACATTCAAGGCTGCAAGCTGCCGATCGCAGCGTTACGCCAAAGCCCATCCATTCATAACAGGAAAGCATTGCCAAAATTATCGATTCATTACAGGGGCCTTCCTGTATCCCAATTCAGCGCAACACAACAAATCAATAACCTAACCTTACTCTTGAACAGCGCATGTGTGCCCCTCTCCCATGTCTGTATGTGAAGGCTTCTGAATCCAAGGACAGAGAGAGGTACAGGCAATGGAGAGAGACACAAGAAATGCAACGGCGCATGAATAGCATCTTACTCGCAACATCATAAACAACAACGGCAACTGACGAATCGCGAATGTAACTTGGAATGAGACTGCGGAACCGCTCCTGTCCGGCGGTGTCCCTGCACATTGCCACCCCAAAAAAAGCAAAAGAAATCAGAGCCAAGTGTAACATTAAGGCCACCTACTGACAGAAATGAACCCCTCCACCTACTGACAAAAAGTGACACCACAGAAATATCAAAACCAAACAAAAGATACGTTACACGCAAGCAAAAGATACGTTATTCACAGAAATTAGCACCTCAGAAATTAAAATCAAGACCACCTACTGACAGAAATTAACATAATAAAGGCCACCTACTGACAGAAATTAACATCAAGGCCACCAACTGACAGAAATTAACACCTCAGAAATATCAAAACCAAGTAAAACATACGTTGCTCACTAGGCAAAGATAACATTACTCACAGAAACGAACAGCAGGGCCATCCACTCACAGAAATTAACACCTCAGAAATACAACGACCAAGCAAAAGATACGTTACTCACAGAAACGGCCGAGAACACGACACAGAACAGGCCAAGCCAACCGAGCCCGCACCAAAACCACGCATCACAAATCCTCGACACGAAAGAAGCTCAGAGTAAAATCTTCCAGCAGAACCATTGCCAGCAGGACTACCACCATCTTCCCCCAAATACGTCGTACGTTCATTATTGCTGTTTCTAGAATCAATGTTGCCTCAAATACAGATATAATAACGGTACACTGAATTCGGGTGAAGACGGTAGTCAATATGATTCAATTCATAAGCAGAGAGGCAGCCATAGCTAGATCCGATATCTTCGCAGAAATTCTCTTAAGATTGAAAAACGGATGGGTTTTCAACCACCAGGTCCTCTCAGTCTATTTTACCCAATGCGGAGTTTTGCCTGCTCCTAAGAAATCTGAACAACGATCTGCCTGCTGCTGCCAGCCTTTTCTGCAATAGGCATTCCGCGCACTTCCACAGCCCCATGCTAACCAGGTGGCGGTTTTCAAGAAGCTGGGGCAACAACTGCCGCTTTAAGATTTTCAATACCAAGAATGTCTCCAAAATCTACTCTTTATTTCACTCTCCATCGATTTATACAGTACTTATACTCTTAGCGCCATTGCCGCAATCTATCCTTAGATTCCTTACCCATCGTAATAAGCTACATTGGAGTGCAAGAACGGAGGACCAAAAGAGATGAATGCAGACCCAAAAGGGGCAAGAGTGCAATAAGCCGACGATGGCCTGAGCGAGGAGGTCATAAAGCATAAACGCCCTGTTGCTACTTCGGCGTAACTAGAATTACCAGAAGAAGGCTCTGCAGTGAACTCAATAACAGCAAACTACTAGCCCTCAATTCCCCCGTGGCATGACACAAAATAGGTGCCATCATGCAACTCAAAATCACCCATATATTTAAAAATTAATAATAAGGGAAAATTTGTCTGGCGCCCCCGTAATTTCCATTATTTTGTGTCGCACCCCTCCAACGGCCAACTTACCCTGTCGTGCCCCTGGGGGCTCTGAACTTTCCTGCATGCCCCTGTCAGTAAGGGGCGCAACTTTCTGTGGTGCTCTTACTGGACGGCCAGTCTCATTTCCCTGGTCCCTGTGCAACATGCCCTCATGAGTGGCATACATCTTTCCATCATGCCCTCGCGCCAGAAATTCGGATTTGAAGCACGTGGCGTGGTTTTTGTGGCGCTGCCACAAAAAATGACCGTGTGTGTGTGTGAGACACACACACACACACACACACACACACACACACACACACACACACACACACACACACACACAGAAATGAAGTGGCCGTCATGAGTGCGTGCACACATGTGTGTGTGTGTGTGTGTGTGTGTGTGTGAGAGAGAGAGAGAGAGAGAGAGAGAGAGAGAGAGAGAGAGAGAGAGAGAGAAATGAAGTGGCTGCCATGCACGTAGCCATAGAGGTGCGCTGAAAACCTGCACCCTACCAATAGGGGCATATGGAAAATTTTGGCCGATAGGGGCATATGGAAAATTTAGGCGCTGGTACACACTGGCTATCCGGTAGGGGCATACTGCAAATTTGGAATGGGTACCGGTAGGGGCATAACAAAAATATTTCAGGCCCAGCCGACACCGGGGTTTTATGGGAAATTTGAATCGTGGTCAGAGGGGCACGACAGGGTAAGTGGGCCGTTGGAGGGGCGCAACACAAAATAATGGAAATTACAGGGGTGCCAGACAAATTTTCCCTAAAAATAATAATAATATAAAAAAACACCCATATAAACTATGCTTGAAACTAGCTGCAGGCAGTCAGGTGGTCCCCACACAATAGCAGACAGACCAGTGGATGGGAAGATTTATTTCAAGTGCTGCAAGTGTCTTGTCAGAAATCTCCACAACAACAACGCCACAACTGTGACAAGAGGCAGGCCGGGCAATCACCAAGACGCTGTGAGATAGGGGTTCAAAAAAGCCCCCCGGGGGGGGGGAGGGGAGGAGAAACTTGAGACGACAAAAAAATATACTCTGTTTGGAACCTCATATCAAGTTCAAACACTCACCAGAGCTGCAGCCGGACCGTTCTGTCTTCCAGGTACATGGTTTTCGAAAGGAAGTCTATCCCAATGGTAGCCTGCAGAAGTTGCACAGATGGAACGATAAGAACGAGGGAAAGAGGAGCAGCTGCAAAATCAGCAGATGAAAGGAAGGGACAGGGTGAAACCAGGACATCGCACAGATTTGCGAGAAGGAGAGAGAGAGAGAGACAATTAGTTGAGACAGAGAGGGTAATAACGGCAAAAAGAAACACGAAAAGAAAATGAAAACAGGGGCAGTAGGCGAGAAACGGAACCAGGAGAGGTGGAGGTCATCAGGAATCTAATCTGAGGCTTTTTTAAAAAAAAAAAAAAAAAAAAAGGGCGACGGCCTTGAGATATCATCATTAAACTGACCGGCGCCAGGTAATTCAGAATGATTTTATTCTGGTGATCTGATTGTATCTGGCTTCGAACTTGGGTCTGTATTTCAACAGTTCATGGGTGTACCAACTGAGCTAGGCCCATTGGTAATCTGAGGCTATATTTGACAATGCAATGGAACAGGTATTTTGTGCATCCTGGAATCTTTGTTGCAATCGTTGATGATGCACACGAGGTTCGTCGTTTTCTGCTCTTTCATCCTCTCGATCTCTTCTTCACCTTCCCTTCTTCGCTTTTCGTTTCCCCATGTTCCATGTCCCCACCCGTGCCACCGTTCCTTCCTTTCTCCGTCGCTTGTTGTTCCCCCTAGACCCGACCCTTCCGCAATTTTTAACCTCAGGTAACCTAACGGTCGCCCACATATACTTGCTCCATCCGCGTGCATATATCGAAGTAGCCTCCATCCGCGTGCATTGTCGAAGTAGCCTCCATCCGCGTGCATATATCGAAGCAGCCTACCGTCTTCCCCCGAACATAACGCACCCTGATAATGAATGCATACAAGTTATCTTTCCGGTCCTATACAGCCAAAATGAGCGTGGGTTGTGTTTGGGGGAAGACGGTAGTAGCCTACTTGAACCTCTCTCTCTCTTAGTATGTATGCTATACGCTGTAGGAACCTAAATCTACGTGAGGCGTATGATGCATTGCTAAAACAATGCCAGACAAATATGATTATGATTATCTGGATTAAAACCAAATAAATACCACCAATAGCTGAGATTGCTAGGACTTGGCTAATCTACCACATGGAATTGTTGACTGTAMAAAAAAAAAAAAAAAAAAAAAAAAAAACACCTTCCCGTAGTACTCTTTCCCCTCTTCTCTCTCTTCCTCTCATTTTCTCTCCTGCTCGCCTCTGTTGATCTCAGACGTATCTAACTGCTTTTCCAGTCCATCACATTCTCATGCTCGCTCTCTCCTTCATAAGCAAATTGCCTACCCTCACAAGCAAGTAATGAGAAAGATAGGAGGTGTACAAAAATCCCTAATCAATCGGACATCACCACTCCATATTTGTCTGAACCTGAGACCGAGTACATAAGAAGCACGCTCTCTCCTTCGTACGTAAGAAACACGAAATAACTTAACTTATTTTGTATATACGGGGAACGAGATCGTCCTGTCAGATAGAGTACATCGATCTCTCACTCGGGTCAATTTAACTCTTTTCTTGATATAAGTTGGATAACCTGAGAGCATATGCATAACAGATTTGATTAGGAAGAGCTGCTTACCTTTCGACAGGACGGTATTCCCAGTAGTTTGAGAGAACCAAAGTCCGAAAAAAACGCCACGCCGCACAGTCAGAATGTACCTTCGGGCCTCGCTCTACTACTCACCAAATGTGCAAAATGAGAGTGAATCTTCAGCTAGAACATTGAGTTGCACCGCCATAACTTTTGTCGTTTGTGAATGTGGTGAGTAGTGGAGCGAGGCCCTTAGCCTCTCAAAGTATCGGTGAAGACGGGCACTTTTGCTATTTGCACATCCTCTGACACCTCAACTTCTTGTGGGAGAATTTTCACAATCTGCACCAAAAAAAAAAAAGGTTCCGCCAGACTCTCTCACGGCAATCTTGTTCTTTTTCCATCCGTCTCTCAAATTCCGAGAGAGAGATGAACAATCAACACCATCGGCGTCAGAGCTTGAGACTGCCCAATCAGTTCTTCTACCTCACTTGCCGAAAAACGAAACCCATTGATCGAAGAGGGAGGGAAGAAAACGAAAACGACCAAACTGCTACCCATAGATTTCTTCTCATATTCAGATCAGACCTGGACTTCTGCAATTCTTTACCCATTGTTTGGTTTCTTCCCATAGATTTCTTCTCATATTGAGATCAGATCTGGACTATTGCTTCCTTTCAATATATTGTACTATTCAGATCAGACCTAGATTTTTGCTTCCTTTCTATATATTGTATTGTACTATTCAGATCAGACCTGGATTTATATTTCCTTCGCATATACTTTCTCTCATTTACAGAACAGACCCATAACCAATCCCATTGTCTCGTTACTCTCCATGTATTTTCTAACAGGTAATGCACCCTCTGACCAGATGGAAGCCATAGCAAGCGGACGAGAAGAAGGCAAGGCGAGCATCAGGATCAACAGTGACTGCTCAAGGAGGAGCGGGGGGGGGGGAGGAGGGAGGGGGCACGAGACTTTTCAAACGCATATGAGAGAGACAGGAAACGTCGGAACAAAAACAACAACCTTCGAAGAGATGACGGCCGAAAAAAGGAGTTTGACCAGATAATAAAGAGGCCGAAAAAAGGAGTTTGACCAAATAGAAAAAGAAGACTGAGTTGAGGCCAGTGGAGACGAAGACAGGAGAGCGGAGGGAAGAGTAAGGGACACGTCACGGGGAAGCGAAGAGCGGACGGTGAAGCTCATGGAAGCCAAATGTTTCTGTTTTTCAGAAATCGTAGGTGTTGTCCTTGGCTCTTCGAGGAGAAACAAAGCGGAATTCGAATGGAAGCCAGGAGGGGAGAAGAGCAAGAGCGTTCCTGAAGTGGGAAATGAAGAGAGGAATTCACCGGAGTGAAGATCGGTTAAGTACATAGTGGCGTGCGAGAGACGTGCAAGGCATGCATCGGACGGTTGGGGATAATCAAAAAGGGATAACAAAGGAGGAAGGGACCAAAATGTACTGAAGTTTGTGTAAGGCGCGCAATCGATGATTGGGCATAATCGAAGGGATAACAAGGGATAACTAACGACGAAGAGAATTAACAGGAGAACAAATCTGCAAGCGTAAGACGCGTTCGGGGGGGGGGGGGGTATAATCGTGAAAGGGGGAGCCTGAGGAAAAAATAAAAACAGGCGTCGCCTAAAAGGGGGACACTCGGTTGCCAGAGCTTCTAAAGGAACCAAGTAACACGGGGAAATGGGAGAGAGAGTTTTGTGTGGAGTGAAAAAGGGGCAAGGAAGCATGAAGTGCAGGAGGAACGACGATGCGCGCAGGGCGCACGAGGAGAGGTCACAAGGAGAAGATCAGTGAAGTGAAGTGAACTGAAGTGATCATTCTAGGATGGAGTGAGGTGATGAGTGAAGGAAGGTGATGATGGATTCAGTAAAGGGAGACAGAACAAGGGAGTGGAAGAGAAAAATTCGAAAAATATAATTGCACTTCCCTGATAAGTGTCCGGCAGAGTACAAGGGAGAATGTACAAAAAATGTAGGAGGGAAAAAACGTAAGAGACGTGAGGAGGGAAGGAATGAGAGAGAAAATGAACGTAGGAGGGAATCACATCACATGAGGGGTTAGCAGCCAGAAAAGCACGGAGCAAGGAGGAGGAGTGAGCAAAACGAAAGTAGGAAGCAGGGTCGACAGAGCAGAGAAAAAAGAAGAGCGCGGACGTGAAAGTGAAAGCGTGACGTGTGATGGGGGCAAGTAAAGGGGAAACGTATTACTAATAGAGTAAACGAGAAAACGAGAAGGCAAAGCGGAGTGTCGAGGGTAGTAGAAAGGTGAGCACAGTCAAAAGTGGAGGAGAGCGGATGGCTTGTGAAGCAAGCAGCGCGAAAGCAAGGGGGGAGCTCGAAGAGTTAAGAGTGGGCGGTTGAGGTAGAAGGCTGGGGATAACAACATACCATTCGAAGAAGAGTAGTATAGCACCTACGACAGCGCCTACTGTAGGACAGCAGAGAAACGGGCGTGAAGGCAGAAGAAGCGTAGAGTAGAGTAGAGTAGAGAGACAAAGGAGATGGACGAAAAGTCGGAAGGAGGGTGCGGAAGGTGGAGAGGGTTAAAGAAGCGTGAAGGGGAAGTAGAGGAGAAAGAAAAAAAAGGTGAACGGAGAATTGAGGGGGGATGTAGAGGGTTAAAAAAGGGTAAGGTAAACGGAAATAAACAAAAACTAGGGGGAGGGGTGAAAAAACAGATGATCGTCCTTCGGGACATCCGTTAAAATTGTAACGACACAGAGAAGATTAGCATGGCCCCTGCGCAAGGATGACACGCATAAATCGAGAAATGGTCCAAATTAAAAAAAAAGAAAACAGATGATCGAAGGCGAGAAAGAGGGAGAGAACGGGGAGAGTGGGCGGGAAGTGGGGAGAGCGGCGGGGAAAGTGAGGAGAGCGATGAAGAGAGTAAAGAGGAGAGTGAAGGGGACAATGGCGAGAGCGAGGGAAGACAAAGTGGGCTATATAACGGAGTGCGTCAAAGGAACGAAGCAGAGTAGAAAAAAAAGTAACAAGCAGAGTGTGTAGGAAACAGCCTACGAGTAGTCGGAATGAAAATAGGAAGAGGGGGGCAAGGACTGTAGCCAGGAGAGCTCAAGGCAACGGAGCCAAGGCGTAGGGGAGAGCAGTAGAGCGTCGACTACCGTCTTCCCCCGAACATAACGCACGCTAAAAATAAACGTAAACAAGCTATATTCTCGGCCAGATACAGCCAAAATGAGGGTGCGTTGTGTTGGGGGGAAGACGGTAGAAGTGCGTTTAAGGATAAAAAGTGACTGAAGGCGGGTAGTGCACGAGCACGGAGGGGAGAGGTGGCAGAGGAACGAATTAGAGTAAATAGAAAGGTTTGAAGAGAGAGAGGACAGAAGGAAAGGAAAACTTTCACGACCTCGCTCCCCTACTCACCAAACGTGCAAAATGAAGAATGAATCTTCCGCTAGATCATGCAAACATACGCCGCCATAAATTTTGTCCTTTGTGCATGTGGTGAGTGGTGGAGCGAGGCCCGAAAAAAAGCGCATATATAAAAATGAATCAAGTTTTTCTTGTTTTCCTTGTTTCTTTCGTTTTTCGCTTTGGCGCTCTGATATCATGTGACAATATATACACTCAAGCGGGCAAGAGTTCTTGTACCGGAGTGACCGACGAGGCGGGGAAGAAAGGATGAAGGAGAAAACCTAGGGAGTAGGATTTTGCTCGAAGCGAAGAACATAACCCCCACTGCAGACGTGAGACGCGTTTTTTTCGCATCTAAAAAAAAAAAAAAAAAAAAAGTTATCGCTCTCAGAGAAGAGTCCGAACATGAAAACGAGTTTTCCTTTTCAAGTAGAGAAGAGAAAGAGAAGAAGATAATCAATTTTCCTATTTCCAGTTGCCGAACCACGGACGAGAAAATGCTAAGTGAGTTTATTGGGGTCAAGACCCCCTGGGGAGAGACAGGAAGAGGCAGGAAGGGGTCAAGACCGCCTGGAGAGAGACAAGAAGAGGGGTATGACCGACCCCCTTCAGATGAAAAGGGTCAATTTTTTTTTTACCCTAGATCGTGAAGAACGGCTTGGATTCAACACAAGTAGAATCAATCGCGGTTTTCCTCGATTGGAGGATGGATACTGAAACAGGAAAAGGGAGGTGCACTTTGGGTGGAGGGTTACCTTCAGAGACAAAAATGCCAGGGACATGAGAGCGCCAACAACTTTTGCCCGACCAACAATTTTTGCCCGACGAAACGTCGGCCATACTAATACAGTCTTCGGCCCGCATTTAACCCCCCCCTCTGTTAATGCACTTGCCCGGTTAAACTCCCTGACGTAAATCAAGGCTTGATAAATCCACCAAGGGATGATAAACGTAAATCAAGGGTTGATAAATGGGGAAGGACGATCGCCACTCCCATCACAGCGAGGTTGGTGCCTCCCCAATACAACAATCACTCCTATGCTGGCGTGAGACAGGAGAGTGACGCTCGTAAACCTAAGCGAACGCTATCCATAGCGACCAACTCGCCTCCTCGTCGCACACGGACGTCAGTTCCACGTGCGTGTGCGACGTCCGTGCAGGACGACGGAGTGAGGTCAGTTCCACGTGCGTGTGCGCCGTCCGTGCAGAATGACGGAGTGAGGTCAGTTCCACGTGCGCACACGGACGTCAGTTCCACGTGCGCAGCGCACCAGCTCGACTCGCTCGACTCGCTCGACTCGTCATTGCGTGCCCTACCTATCTCGTAAGACCCGCCATTCCCTTACCCGACCTTGCTATAAGTGCTAAGCACGACCAAGTACGACTAAGTAAGAATGTATGTGCTTAGTACGACTGAGTACGATTTGCTAAGTACGGCCAAATACGACGTGCTTAGTCGTACGGGCAAATACGACGTGCTTAGTCTTACGGCCAAATAGGACGTGCTTAGTACGACTAAGTACAAATACAGAGCGCACCATCAACACGTCAGTGCTTTTTGCATTTGATGGAAGCCATGGCGTGTCTCTCTTTCCACAGCCCAGCCATGGCGATTTATCCGGGACAGGAAAACGTTTTCCAGCATACATAACAGTCCGTCAACCAGATGCATCCGACGTGCTAAGTACGACCGAGTACGACGTGCTTAGTGCGAATAAGTGCGCGACGGGACAAAGAGATCGTCCCTGCGACTTGAGTTTCAGACGGCCTTTCGCCTTCGTTTGACAAATAATATCGCCTCAACGACACGAAGAACGGGATGTACAGCTGGGATGGAAAGCGCGGGAATAGAGAACGATAGAACGATAGAAAGACTTCAAGCCAGGCCTCCGAGTTCCTCCGAGTTCGTCACCGTCAATATACATACACCCATAACAAGAGAGAAAGAGGAGGGCCACCGTCAATAAACACCCATAGCGAGAGAGAAAGGGGAGGAACCAAGGGACAAAGAACAAAGTAATCGCCAGGTCATCAATCAACCGGTGAACAAACTTCTGTTCATATTTTTCTGGAAAGCTCAACCTTGAGAAACCCACTCTTGATAGCATGAGACAGTACGATAGTGGCAAACAATAGAGATCTGCCAAGAAAATACAAGAAATCAAACAATCGAGATCTGCTTAGGCCAGTAGGGGTCAGTAAGTCACCACCAAAACGAAGCTGGTAAGGGTAGGAGGTGCCTAGACGACCCCGGGCGAATCGAGTTAAGCCCCTGAACAAAAGGGGGGATAAGAGGAGATCGAATGATTGATTGAGAGAGAGAGAGAGAGGGGGGGGGGCGGGGGAGATGAAAGTCGACCTTGCTCCTGGGGAAGAGGAAGAGAAAGAAAGGGTATTGACTTTGCGATTAGTCAAGAAGAAGGAATGTACAAGCAAGCAAAATGACAGCAATGACCGCAAAAAATGATGCGCACCCTTCTATCGCCCATTCAAGAATAAGAATGGAAAAAACTCATCTGACTGACACCGTGACACGCAACCCGCCGACTTCAAGGGATAGTCGTCTGATTGCAGAACAGAAAGATCGGAAAGACATACATGAGGGTTAACAGAGGAGGACGAACCAGGCGGGCTTTGCTTAGTTGGTACACCCATGAACTGTTTTGAAATACGAATCAGACCCAAGTTCGAATCCAGATACGAACAGAGGTGGAAAACAAATGGACGAGTAGTAGTCGTAAACAGAGATTAAAATAAAGGGCGAGACAGAAAATGAACTTACAAAGTGAGCGAATCAATCGCGGGCAGTGGAGGGGGGGGGGGGGGGGGGGGGGGGAGGGGGGGGGCGAGGCAATAAAAGGAAAAAAAAAAAAAAAAAAAAGGGGGAAAAAAAAAAAAAAAAAAAAAGGGGGGGGGGGGGGGGGGGGGGGGGGGGGGGGGGGGGGGGGGTTGCACGTGCAATTGTTGCTACGGGGCAAAACCGAGCAATACCTCTTACCTGGTAAGTATTGTCAAATTTGTCATACATGAATCTCGTAATAATACTCGTCTTCCCCACAGATTGATCGCCCAGGAAGACGAGCTTATACTTGGCCAACGGCGCCACAGTGGCCGCGGGGGCTCCTCCTGCCGTCGCCATGCCCCTCCCTTCGTCCTAAACGAAGGAGATCGACGCGCACAGCTGTCGTCAAAGGTCGTTCGTCGTTGCCGTTTGCTTGATGGGGGAGAGAAGTGCCTGGACACAAGACGCGCGCAAGTCAGGGGCGTGATTTTAGGGGAACACGCGCGAAATGAATCTTCTCCGCCCGGGTCCGGGTCGCACATGCACAGTGTAGTTGTAGGAAACTACACTGTGCGACGGGCGGAAGCAGCGAAGCGGCAAACTGGCAAAGTGCAAAGTGGCAAAGCGAAAACGAAAAGACGAAACTTGTCTGTATGTCCAAAAGGGAGACCGCGGCTGTAAAGTGAACCCTTGAAAGACAGTCTCGTGAGTATTGACCGGAGAAGGGGGGGGGGAGGGGAGGGCTCCGCTAAGCGCTGCATTACCGGCGCGCGAGCCTGCCGAGGAGACAATAGTCGTAGCGGCATCTCTCCTTGATAACACAGCGTCAACACTGCGTCGACGGAGTTCGTGTTCACCGTATTCTCGCGGCCTGGGATATCGAGGAGGGTAGTAGCCGTGCCTAAACGCACTTCGCACTTCGGTTGTGTGTTACTTCTTTTTTGTTTTTTGTTTTTTGTTTTGCTGTTGTTCTTTTTGCTATTGCTATATTCTTGTCTCAATCCATCTATGTACTCATCTTTCTCAGCTATCTCATCCTCTCGCTAGTCTATGTATGTGTAGTACGCACCAACCAACCCGCATCTCTCCCCAGCCCACGGGGTAGGTTTGCACCACAGGAGTGGTGCGAGAGCAAGGCTGTACCAGCCCCTCGTGTTACTTGTTTGCCTTTCGGATTCACCGGTTGCCATCGAGTTGGAGTCAAACGCTGCAGCTTCTTGTGCTTTGTACTCGAGAGCAAGGCTGTACCAGCCCCTCGTGTTACTTGCTCGTTGGCCTGTGGCTCAGCGGGTAAGGTACTCCTGCATTGTTGTCAATGCGCATTGTGGTCTGAAGTTGCGGGTTCAAAACTCTGACCTTTGTGCAGAGACACCGGCAGGCTTTTACATAACACAGTCACTTGCATAACCCCTTGAGCTGACACAGGTAAGCTATTACAGACACTGCCTGCCCACCACCCCAAGGGTTTGTCCATGGTGGTGTAAGTGAGGTCTTAGACTATGGTTTTCTTGCGGTTCTTGGCCCATGGTTGTTCTGATAATTGTGCAGTTGTTTCCCTGTCTCATACAGCGCATCAACCAGACTAGTTGTCACTGTAGCTCAATAGGTTTGAGCTGAGGATTGCATGGAAGAGTTGACAGTTCGAAATCGGATCACATTGAACTAATAGATATACAGTGTTGTTGTCTATCCTCCTTGTCCATGGTCACGGGTATCTTAGTCTAACGGAACGGGCTCCAGGTATTCGCCCTGGGTTCAGTTGTGACTTGTGATAAGCGAGGCTCTGTGCCTCACGGCTTCACGTACCCTTAGGATAAAACCCGAAGTAAGCCCCGAAGAATGGTTCCTAGCTGATTAAGGGAAGCGGGTTCCCTTTTTCAAATTTTGAGGATCAAATGCATGCTCTTTCAGGATTGCCCCTGCTCTTCGTCGAATTAGTCCAGCGCGAATGATTAGCGACCGCGCGGGAAAATTCAAGAAACAGTTATGAATTTCAGTTCTCGGCATCTTGAATTTATGCAATCAGAGAGCGCGCGGCCATTCTTGCTCACCATACAAGCTCGCTCCCTACTTTGTGTGCACACGCCAACTCCCTTTCTTGCTTGTTCTTGCCTTTGCATAACCGTCCGTCTTCGTCTAAGTCCCACACCTGATCTCCCTTCCTCGCCTCTCGGCACGATTGATTGGTCAGCAGTTGGGATGGTCAGATCAAGCCGCAAGAACGAACAAACGCGCGCGGCTTAAACGACGACCCCAAGAGAACGAAATCTTTGATTGTCCCGCCTTCTTCTATCTTTCTGGAACCTTCTCTCTTCTTTTGTCCTCCTCATCCACTCCCCTGGCTGGCCATGCTACCCGCTGGTGCCCCGCCGCCTTTCGCGCTATAAATCCTGCAGCCCCTTCCTCTCACTCTCTTTGATATCGCCTGCAATGCTGCTTGAACTATACGTGAAGACCGCAGCACCAGACAGGCTTTTTTTTTTTTTTTTTTTTTTTTTTTTTTGTTTAAGCATCTATGTTGGGGAGTAGAGGACGTGCTGATAAGAGCAGACACTCCCTCTACTCCCCTAGATGGATAGATGGCTCCGTTCCATTAGTGGGGAGCTGCACCTGCTGGAAACCGGGTCCAGCGTCCCTTTACATCATCCATAGTGAACATATACCAAAATTTAAGCTGAAAAGTGGGCCCAACGACCCTTCATATCTGGGAATGCTGGGGAATAGTTATGCCTCTTCACCCTATTCAGGCGCCAGATATGCCATTACATCTAGCAATATTAACACTCCCCATCTGCTTATCGTGAGCTGGGACTGGGATCCACAGATAAAACCCAGACTGGGACACAGGTAATCACTCAAACGCATACCATGAGCCAGGAACTAAGGCCAACTTTGGTGGAGGAAAAGGATCAGGAAACTCAGAAAGGGGGCTGAGGGGAATGGAGGGATCTATGTTACTCTAGTCATTAAAATATAAGTGGTAATTCATTGGGAGCTCACCGTGAGCTATCTCGCACGCTCCATTCCATTCAACCTGCCCAATTTTACCACCTTGTTCCCCTCCAAGCCAGTTTAGATTGAACGTTTTTATGTGTTGTTTGATTTCTTTTTCTGCTGTCAAGGTTTTAAGTTTTTTTTTTAATGTTTCTCATCTCGAGTTAATATCTAGTTGGATTTGTTGTTTGATGGAATCTGTGAACTCAGGCCCATCTAGACGGGCATCTTCCATTTCAAATGTGCACCTGTGAAACCATATGGCATAGAAAAAAGTTATTCTCCCGATCGTGAATAGGTTCGTTGTTAAGCTGTCTTCACATGATGGGGTCCAGGCTTCCAGGAGGAGAGCTTTCTAGTTCCATGGCCATGGTAGGGAGGTTTCAATCTGGTTCCAGATCCTATCCCACCAACGCCATAACCAAACTGTCCCCTGAGCACTGTAAAAATATATGTTCTATTGTTTCCGGAATCAATTTGGACGGGAAGGCAGATTTGCAGAACTTGCACTAGGGAAGGGTTATTCCTCTTTGTTCTAGAGTAGTTTTGTCAATGATCCAGTCATTGGTTGACAAGCATCGGTGAGTGATCTGCCATTGAAGGGATGCCATTTTAGTTGGTTTGGATTTGATGGAATGGAACCATTTGACTGAATGTAATTTTTTTTTGCTCACGTTTAGGTGTCTCATCCATCGCTCTTCTATTCTATCTTTTAAATTTATCTTCGGGCGCAGCATCCTGTATGTGGATTTTACTGACAACGTATGAAGAGCCCGTGTATGGGAACGTCCTGGATATACCTTAGACGCCTAAGACCAACTAACAGGATCTAGTGGGAGATGGGATATAGGAGTATCTGGTTTATAAGTCATCCACCTATCTTTGATCATTAATATCCTAGTCCTGAATAGTCTGTCTTTTTGGATTAGCCCCATGCTTTGATGTGCAGTGGATCTAAGGAACTCATCCTCCTTCAATTCATAAATTGTCATTAACACATCACGATTAGGGCGTAGCTCACTAATTTTTCCTACCACACCTGGCTGATTATGGATGGAGACCCAATCATTAGGAATAAGGGTAGGCCATTTTCTCAAGATCCTAACCCAATCTAAGGGGATTATATCAATTATCTGTTCCAATGCTTCCTTCTGATGGCGTCAGTATCTTAATTTATCATTAAGGGTCGGGAGGTCAATCCAGTCTTGGTCCTCCACACTCCCAATATCTCTGATGCGCGTAACTCCTCTTCTAATTCATCCTTTCCAAGAAGAGTCCGTGCAGTTTAAGGTGCATTCATGATAGTCTCTGATGAGCGCATTGTTGAATAATGTTTGTTGGCATACTTCTTCCCATCTTTCTGGTGCTACTTTACCTGGGATGGGTAGTTTCCTCCACGTTTTGAGCAGGTCAGTCCATAAGGGGTCCCTGAATAGGTCAGTCCTTGCTGCTTGGCGATCAGATAAATCCAAATTTTGGGGTTCTGATGGGGACGCCCTTAAAATCGGCCAGGCGCGATTTTCCAACCATATTAGAGGTTCAACCTCATCTGGGGTGAGAGGGGCGAGGCGTCTGATCTGTTCGCAAGCCAGATTATTCCATGGGGCTTGGGGATTGAATAGTAGGCATTTTATCCATTGAATTGAAAGTGTCTTCGCTTGGGTGGTGGGGTCAATTATACCTAGACCGCCTTTGGATTTAGGTTGAATTAATGATTTTCATGCCACTCTGCTGATAACATTTTTGGATTGATGATTACCTCGCCAAAGATATGCTACCAACTGCGTCTGCAAGATTTTAATGGATAAGTTATCAAGGGCCCAGATAGCGGATTTGTACCAAATAGAGGCGAGGACCACATTGTTAATCGCTAGCGTTCTTCCTATCAATGAGGTGTGTTTATCTTTCCATAATTCGAGTTTTGAGAGTGCATGTTTCAAAATCCCTTCGTTATTGGATGTTGGTTTGCCAAGGGCTGATAGTGAAATCCCGAGAACCATGACTAGCGAATCAAGCGGGAACCATTTGATCGTTGGTCGCTCTGGAGGCCTTACTCCTTGATAGTGCATCCACCAACCAAGGGTTTTGTTTCCCCAGTTAATCCTCATGTCTGATAGTTTACAAAATACGTTCATAATCCGTTGTATCGCCTCTAGGTTTTCATGTGAGGCATCAACCATGAGAGATAGGTCATCAACGAAGCGAGAACATATCGGAATGGCGTCCTCTGGTATGAATGTAACTTGGATGCGCTTGATATCTTTATGGTGGCGAATGTGAGCTGCCAGTGCTTCCATGATGATTACAAAGAGAAGCGGGGCAATGGAATCTCCTTGCCTAATTGATCTTTGTAGCATTATAGGAGGAGCTACATTCCCATTGACCATGACTCTTGTAGACAGGCTCGACGTGCCAAAGTGACGGGCGGAATGACAGAGTGAGGTGGGATTAGCGGCAGACTTGGGTTGAAGCAGTCGGAGGGACTGAGCGGTGGTGGAGATGGAATGTGGCGAGCGACAGGGCCTTGTAGCTATGGTTGGCTGATGTCTTGGTTAGTTGGTGGTTGCGCCGAAGGGAGGCCAACACTGTTGAAATTTTGAATAGTGAGGGACTCGCGCTTTTCTCCATTGTTGCTTTGTCCACGTGTTTTGTGTGCAGCAGACTAAGTGTGGATACTTAGTCGCATGCATGATGTTGGCTATGAAAGTTATGGATGTAGTCCAAGATACATGAGTGTATGGATGTGGAATGATGTTGTGGTTGTAAGGCGCACTTAGGCGCTTTCCTAGGGAGTTATTGGATGTCAAACGTCTGCCTGTATGCATGAGTGTGTTGATCTCCCTTTCTCATCCCGACCCTTGCTGATCCTTGCGTTAAGAGTGAGCGCGGGGGATCGTCGCCAACTTTTTCCTCTCTCCCCTCTCGCCCGCAAGTGCTACGTGTCGGTATTTCCCTCGTTCATTTGGGCTGATCGTCGGCAACCACGGACATCGGGCAAGGGCGTTTAGTCAACCCGCCCGATCTCTTTGCTACTCGACCATAGTCGTTTTGTCCTAACAACGATTTTGTGATTGCAACGCTGTGTCCCTGACTTGCATTTTTTATAAGTGGGAGGGAGTGGGGCAAGGTCTATTGAGATTTGTACGAGGTCGAGACTCGCTACGCTGAACATGAGCGCGGGTGATTGCCCGTGCTCAAGCTTCCCATCGATCTGCCATAACACCCTTTCGCCTTTCCCAATCATAGACGAGGACGGTGTGTATTGCGACGCAGATGTGCGAAGCACATTACTGCGGACTGACCAGGTTCATCTCTATAACCAGTTTAAGGTTTGTCACATCGGAGGAAGTGGGTGTATTCTAGTTGATCGTTTTTCTTCCCCATCCTTGATCTTACCTTACACGGATTTAACAGTCTTGCTATGGTCGGTTTCCCATGCCACGTGGAAGCCCCAGTTTAGCTGCCACTGGTGTCGGCGGGAAAACTTGTATTTCTGGCGGAGGCTGGTACTAGGGTACGAAGGCTGGGCTCGGTTCTTGAAACTCTCCCGCAGTGCGAGAGCCCTTTCGGCAAGCTTCTGAACCTAGGTGCCCCTAACCTCGCTCGGGCCATACAACGAGGCCCCTAATCGACCTCGCTTTATGAGTCTGACCCAGATGCCTAAGATGTCCCTTATCTCTTGGGTCTTTGCAATAAAGTAGGCGTGAACCTGACAAGAGAGAAACGGTAGGTTCCACGTCTTCCCCCCCTTTTTTTTTTGTTATCTCTTTTCGCGACTGGCCTTTGGGTCGCACGCTGCCCCTAAACCCCCGGCGAAGCAGAATTTTGCTTATACCTCGAATGTTGACACAACTAGTCCTGCGAGTTTTCCTTTGTTTTTCCTTTTGAGCCATTTCTGTCGCCCCTAATCCAAAGTGACCTCGGGTAAGATCCCCAGCTTTGTCCAGGTGATTCAACTCCCACCCAAAATCCTCGCCCCTTGTCAGAGGGCGCGGTGTCCCGGCCCTTCGCTGCGTACCAAACAGGCATCCGCTTCCTCACAGCTGCGTAGCAGACAGATATCATCTCACTCACCGTTGCGTACCAGACAGACATTCACTTACACGCCATTGTGTACGGGGGGGCCGCCCGCATACCTTCGTCGCAAACCCGGTACCAGTTCGCAGGGTCATGCTGAATCGTCAGGGCCGATTTTTGGGCTTCCCAGTGGTACTGCACGGGTTCGGTGCTCTGCCCTACAGCTGGGTTGTGGGGTAGGTGCGGAGGCTACGGTCACTATTAGTAAAAGAAAGATATAGAGGAAAAGAAAAATAAAAGGAAAGTGAGGGTTTGAGTGCAGAGCCTCAGATCCGTGTCTGGATCTAGATCGTTACCTTTGAGTTTTGGAGTCTGGGGGGCTTTAGTGATGCTGAAACGCGAGAGAACTCTGAGGGGTCGTTTCTCTCTTTCCATTAATATTACTATTATTATCGTTGCCTATTTCTCCTATTTTACTACTTGTCCTGTCGTTTTGTGTGGAATTAACGGTTCGTTTTCGAACCGTGATTACCGACTGGCGGCCTAGAATGTCCTGATCGTTCGCGCCTCTGTTGTCCCTGGTGCGGGACCGCAAAAGAGGGGCAACCCGTGACCGCTTCGGTAGGAGGGTTATCACCACCCGTGGAGGGTCATAAGCCCCCTCCTTGCCAACGGAAACGGGTACCCATTAGTGGTAGCCCGACGACTCGTTTTAGAGGAGAGAGGTCGTTGGTTGGTATCCCGTTATGGGACCGCCGATTTAGGGTCGCAGTTTTTTCGTAGCAAGACGAAGTTACAGGGACTGATAGCTGAAAGCCTTGTTGGTGCTACGGCCGTTGGGGTTCTGTCCCTTGCTATTTTTATCTTAATTTATTTTATTTTTGTTTGTGTTTTATTTTATTCTATTAAGTAATGGAACCACGGTTTATTGACATGCAGAACTTCATAAATTTACCCCATTTAGAACGCTGGGGTCACGACATGCAATGGCCCTATAAGAGAGGAAGGAGGGCTGGCATCTAGCTAATTGGGCATGACCAGTCTCACGCTGCTTGTTGTCGAGCTGAGAAGAGGGGTGAGCGGTAGTGTGGGCATGAGGCAGCCCTGTTTGTGTGTGCATGTGCTAAGTGTTCGATCTTGGTTGTCTTGGGTTTCTGCGGCCTGGCGCAAATGTGTAAACCAACCGAAGAGGGCGCGACCATGGTACGAAGTAGTGGGCTGCACGAGTATAGGCCGAAATACCTCCAGTTTATCTGAAGGTGGGAGCAGATGTCGGGGGAGGGATCTGCAGTGACAACCATTCTAAACTATAGCCATTGCAATAAAGAGGCAAGGCTGAAGATCAACATTGAGGGGGGGGAAAAAGAAAAGATGAGAGCAGACCAAAGACTGTAGTTGGCCATCACAAAGGCCAAGGACCGGGCTGAGAGGAGGTGCAGGAGAGACGGGGTCACAAATGAACTGAAGGTGACTGTTTCTTACCTTTAAGCAGAGACTTCGATGGACACAGTAAAGCGAGAACAGAGGCACCTGGACCGCGACACGGAGGCGGAGAGCGAGGAGAGTGACCGGGAGGTCCGGACCCAGTCCTGGCATGGACTGGACCAGTGCCGGCAAGACCACCCGTCCGCTGAGCCTGTAGAGGACGGACCAGAGGCCAGCTCAAAGAAGGGGAAAGATTGAGACCGCAGGGCGGTTACGAGCGATCGGGGTGAAGGCCCAAGACACAGAAGAAAGAGGGACACGCAAAAAGAAAAAAAGTGAGACATTTGAGACCGCGCAGCGTGGCTAAGAAGGTCAGTTCCAAGTGAGTCACGACGGTGATGTGCGCGTACTTAGCGGATGTGTCGAAAAGCGAGCGCACAGACGAAGGTTGACGTCAATAATTCTCCCGCCCTATCTGGACATGACGGAGACTTTTTGGCCTGCACGAGAGTTAGATTGGGGATAGGGTGACGAGGTTGAGGCCACGGGCAGTGACCGTGCAAGTGTGCAGGGAAAGCTGAAGAGAGGTTAGCGTAGGAGCGGTGTGTGTAGATGACAAACCTGCTTGGTCGTGGGTGACGGTTGGCGCTGATCACTGGATATGTTGAATGTAGCCGTGAAGGGTTCAATGGAGGGGGTGCGCGCGAGTGCCGGCGAAGGTACTGCTCACATTGTTGTGCTAAGGAGTCACGCGATTACCTGTTTGAAGGTCCCTCGCAGAGTCCATTGGAGCCGACTCATGCTTTTGGTGACTAACACTCCCATCCAATACGTTGAGACTGATGGCGCTTGTGTGACCATCGCTATACTCTGGACGGGCACATGTGAAGAAGAACTTGCACGAGCACTGTGGACAACCTGCTAGTGTACAATGTAGAAAGATGTCAGCCATCGATGGTGCGGAAAGGAGATATTAGAGAAGTGAGAACACAAAAGAAGGAGGGTAATTGCTAAGGAGAGCCGATGTAATTGTACTTGAGAGAGAGAGAGAGGGAAGGTGAAAGGGAAGCGCAGAAGACGACCACGAGGGAAAATAACAGGGTCTCTCTTTAACTTGATGATGTCGCCTACTGGTCGTGTCGGTTGGTGGCTTACCTGAGTTCAGGCTCGGAGGGTCGAAGTGTGGTCGCAGGGGCAAGTTTCCGCTGAGTGGCCTAAGGCCTTCGTTACTACCTCTTGGGTGAGCTGGCAAGGGAAAGGCTCGGCTCACCTACTCCGTCTGAGTAATGCATGGCGAGTATGACAATAACCTTGGCGCGCACGACGGGTTTTGAGTGAAGCAATCAGGACTAGTGTGGAGGAGATGTCGTGGGGACGAGACGGGGGGGGGGGGGGGGGGGGGGGGGGCTATATGTAGACATAAGCATGGAGTAAACTGAACAAGAAATGGACTGTTGACGTCACCTATTCCCTCCGACAATTAGGGTCTCTCCCTGCCCCTGACTTCAAAAGGACGAAGTATGTACCTTCGACAGAGTGTACGAAATATTAAAAAAAAAGGCTTGGGGACGAGATCAGTATACGCTAGGCCGCTACTCTCTAATGGCTATGGCCTGGGCGAGCGATGGTCATAAGTTGGTAGAGATGAAGAAAGGTCAAGATGTGTTGAGAAAGAGAGGTCAAGATGCGTTGATGGAATATTCAGTTACACGAAGCTCCTGTCAACGAGTGAGGTAGATCATGTTAACACATTATGTTCATTGACTCTGATTTAGTAGACCTTGTCATTTCTTAAGTTGACAACAATTGCTTATGGTGACCTCATGCTGCTTTCCGGATATTTGAAACGATGAACTAGATAATGAAGGGGAGGTTATGAGCGTAATGGACCTGACCCACAAGGAAAGTAAAGTTGTGTTTTCCTGTTCGATAACGAGTTGGTGGGTGGATGAGTGAATTGGAGATAGTAATCACAAGCGCTCGACTTGCCTAGCACACCAAACGAGCTTCGTCTGTAAGTCATGATTGACACATGAAACTCCGCGTACACGTCACTGGTGGGGTATGGTCCTGATATTTCTTAGTGTGTATGCTTGGGTGATTGATGGGTAAGAAGCGA
Source organism: Chara braunii (assembly GCA_003427395.1). NCBI lineage: Eukaryota > Viridiplantae > Streptophyta > Charophyceae > Charales > Characeae > Chara > Chara braunii. The sequence continues at coordinate 744,973 of BFEA01000004.1, forward strand.
CATACTCTAAGGAAGATTGCATACCTCCTCACAAATTCCTGGTAGATGGAGACTTCGTGACTGGTCGAGACTAATTAAACAAGTGAATTTTGTTTGAAGGGGTCGTCTACAAAGCTTTGGATATAAAGTGTGTTGGTCACTCGACGCCTGGCAAGATGAAAGTTTGTGGTATAGCGTCTGACCTTTTTTTTTGTGCGTATGAAGCACCTATATTGATTGAACTTGTACACAACCACTCGGCAAATCACTCCCTCTCCACTCGAAAGTTATGTAACTCGACTCAGTATATGGTCTAGCAACATCCGACATGACACCTAAGTTGAGGGATGTTAGTGTCACTCCTAGCGAAGCTCAGTCGAGGGTCACGTCGACCTTTCCTGGTGTGGCTTGAACGGGAGGACAGACCCCCAGATGACGTTTTCTCGAGTTGTGACAAAGCATATTAATTTTCTTATTTAACCGCTCATCAATCCAGTGCTTCATCCCGTCTAAGGCGAGTAAGCACTAAGCCAAGCCTCGCTTCGAGTTTGACAGTGCTCTGTGATGTCTGTGAGCGGGGACTGGGAGCGTAAATCTATCATTCAAAGACATTTGGCTGAGTACAGTACTTAAAACAAAAGAAAAGGCGGGGTTTCAGGCAAATAGGAAGAGGAAAAATCTGACATGTCTAAAAATGTTTATCTCGTGAACAAATGAGGAATAATCAGTTTTGACTATGTGTCCAAGGCAGTCACGCATAACATAAATTTGGCTCTACTCTGGGTAACGGTATCGAGTTCTGACAAGCTTTGCACTGAAAATTATTGTGCTTCTTACGGTCATACCTGGAGTCCGAGGTAGCTGTTCTTTAAGTACAGTAATAAAAAAAAATAATGTTTCAGCAGTGTATCTTCGCTCTAGTCGTGTGGTGCGAATGAATTCTGAGCTTAAAAGCTTCTGGTAAGAGGGCGATTTTATTCGAATAAGAGTTTTGGAAGGATCAACATCTGATACTACTCCCCTCGTGGCAATCGGTTTTGGTCGAATCTGAGAAACTTTCGCAGATCACCCTCAATATAGCACTTCATAAAGCCAGGTAAGCGTCTGTAATCAGTCGCTAATAACGAGTTAGAGTCGTTTTTCTTTCTGATCATAGATGACACTTGATAATCACTCAGTTTCATCCACTGTGGAAGTTCAAACTTGTTCTCAGTGGTTGTTAACCATACTTAGAGAGCTATCTACTACTCTTACCTCATAGCATACACAGATTCAACGACCGCAAGAACTCTACCTCTAATACTTGCCTCCAACGGAGGACTTGGCACCAAATGCTATTATTGAGTTTATCGCAATTAGTCATCTCTTGAGTGGTATCAGACAAAAAGTGATTGGGCCGTATGACCTTATACAAAACTGTGATTAGTAGTCGATTATCATGAAGTCTAAGGGGATAAGGGTCCTGAGCAGCAAATCGTAAAGTAGTGATTGTTGCCAGGTCAGACGAGTCATAACAGCGTCTTGGCTAAGTCTCTGCAAACAAAGAGTTATTATCCTTGCGATCTGAACATTGATCATAGCAGACTATTGTCGGTAATAAACGCCTGGGGAAGGGATAGGTTCATGCCCTTCGAACCAGTGAGTCCTTCAGTAGTAACCCAACTGTTGGGAAAATTTTAGATGATGACGAGTGTTGGTTACCCTAGATGGTTAACCAGGGGTTGAGTTACGTGTATAATGAGGTATAATTGATAACGGGAGGGGAGTGAGCATGGCAAGCGTAAATACACTTGTGATGTATGCGTCACTTTGTCGTGATGAAGAGGGGAACTGGGAAGACAAAGTTTTCAGTAAGATTGAGGATTACAAGAGGGAATTGAGGAATGAAATGACTGGAAGAATTAGAAACTATCACGGATTCGTTGAGTTTGTGTCTTACATCCACGGGTTTGACGAGAGGTTACACAATACAGTTTCATTCCTTAAGACGATTCAGAAGAAAGAAAACACGGAGTAACTTGTGAGCAGTCAAGCCCATCCTATTCCAACCACCCTCATACTTGACAAGAACTACAAGGGACAAGACAACCACGTGCATGTGACACTGCTAGCGTGAGTTTTGAGCAGACAATCGTAAGCCAAGTATAAGGGCATCGGTGTTCCTCGGAGAGCTCGAACCGGACATTTTTACCTTCGCTACTGAGTTCGATGATCAAAACCCAAAGTGAGATTTTTGTGTAGTCTTCGCTAATCAACCCTTTGGGCAATGTCACTCAGGCGACACTCTTGACAGAGATTCTCATGACTACAAGGGGCACTTCAGTGGCCGTACACGACTCCTGTTAAAGTAATCAGCAGTCACTAGGTGTCTTAATTGAATGTCAACGCCCCTCATCGGTGAAAATTGTCATCAGGATTAACTGTCATTTATTGATTCTCAGGTCAGTACAAGTTTATTGATATCCTTGTCAAGATACTCGGGCCGATCTTCAAATATCTGTCTCAACACATGAGTACAATTCAATCACTTTCTGTTGATGAATTGGTTCTGACCAATCTCAACCAGATAGCGTCCAAAGATGCCTCATGTATAAATATATCAGTGCAGTTGGTTTCAGACGGGAAGATCTATCTGTATTCGTGGTTCAAACTCAGTTCGTTGCAGGCACCATCTCAAACTTGAGACCCTATGTGAGGAAAGGCAAAGAGACCCATGAACACTTTGATTCAGTTTGGATCTCAGCAGCAAGATATCTTGAGGAGAGAGAAAGAGAAATAAATGAGAGCGGGGTGAGACTAATTCGCAACTCCGGACCTAAGCTCTACACAGACTATCCAAAGCCTCCAGTGCCCTTCACTCTCACTGACGGTTCTTGCTGGGGAGACTTGGTAGATCTGGCCAAAAGGTGTATCTCTCCCGCAAAGATTGATTACGAGGCAGTGACCGAACCATCAGAGTTTCGACATCTCATACGAGGGATTTTTTTCAGGTCCTACCTTCCTACTCTGTGGGAGTTATGTGCTATGGTTGACTTTCGTGTTATGAGTCTTGGATGGAAGTGTTCAGAACTTGCAGGCTTCATGTGACTCTTCATTCATAGGTCACAGTTTCAAGAGGTACATAGGTATGGGTCGAGGCACAAGAGATGCACAGCCAAATAAGACATTGCGGGATGAGTGAGGACTCTTTACGAGTGGTAGCCGTGTCTATTCATTTGTACTTTCCTGAGTTTATTATGAGTTCTCATTCTTCCCTCATTCATCCCTGTCATTGCTTGAGTCTGCCAGTCTTGCTCCATTTGTATTGATTTTGCTTGATGATCATGTTCTCTGATGATCCTATCACAGTTCTCAAAACTAGTGAATTGGCAAAATTGATACATGTGTGACACTCCCAAATTTTACAATTATTATTTGCATTACTCTTTGCTGTTCCGAATCAAAATAAAAGATTCATCAAACCGAGGACCAGCGAAGACCACAATTGAAGGGTCTCGCTCGAAGCCGGACGCACACAACAGGAAGAGATTTGCTTTCATTAAAGTTATTTATTTATTGCAAACAAGTAACAAAGTCCTGCGTGACAGCCTGTTGACTTTATGGTCGCCCAAAGTGGCATGGCTGGAAAAAGTGCGATACTGCGCTCCAATTACTATTATCAGCGTCCCTCGGAACGAAACGCCGCGCAGGTGTGAGGTTGCACATTACAGGCTGGCATCCAAGTTACCTTAACACGGGCTTCTCGGGGTGCTGGAACAAGCTTCAGGTATTGACCTTTGGATTCAATTGAGGCTGGCATAGTAGTTACCTTAGTACGAGTTTGTCAGGGTACCAGAATGGCCTTTAGGTGTTGAATTTGGGGGGTTTAGTCGTGGGTGATATAGCAGTTACCTTAATACAGACTTATCGGGGTACTGGAACAGGTACTGGTCCAGGGGGTTGTAGTAGTGTGGCTGGCATAACTGTCACCTTAGTACAAACTTATTGAGGTACCAGAACGGGCTCTAGGTACTAGTCGAGGGTCCAAAGTAGTGTGGGTGGCGTAGTTGTCACCCTAGTACTGGCTAAGATCCTACAAGCGAATGAAGGATCTTCAACTCTTTGTCTCATACTACATCTGGCTTAGTAACTGGGCTATCACTTGGGATATCAACTCATCTATCAACTAGGACATCAACTTACCTATCAACTAGGAGTATCGATCCTCCTATCGACTAGGCTATTAATTAGGCAATCCATTATACTATCCAGTACAATCTTAAGTCTAGTGTGCTAGATGGGCGTCACCGTGCACCCTCATTAAGACCTGTAATAACATGTTCATACCTAGCTCTCGAAGTCCTCATGCAATCAGGCTTGCACGACGTCTGCTTCAACCGGGGTTTTCTACTTAGCCCGGGTGCTTGCAATTGTCGTCAGGTCAAGTCACCCCGCCAAAAATGGTGATGGGTGATGGTCTTGGGTGGTGAGCACTAGGGTAGGACGGGTCGGTGGGGGTGTGCCAAGGCAAAAAAATGAGAGGAAGGGTGGGTGGGGTCCTTAGAGGGGTTCAACCAAATATCAAGTGGGCGATTATTGTGGGTGTGATGTGCGAGTATACGTACCTGAATGAACTCCTCAGTGCCCCTTTTCACCCCACCCCCCTAGCCTCTTTCGTTTTTCTTGTATGGGTCCAATCCACCAAAGCCCCTAAACTTCAAAGCGTTTTTGTATTCCAGCATATCGAAACTCTTTGCTTCTTTTTCTTGTAAATTTTACGTAGGAACTTCAGTAGGTGCGCTGAAATTCAGTCCGACAGTTGGAAATTTTTTAAACCACCATTACCTACCAGTTGTCAAGGCCCGTGGCTCAGGCTACCGGTAGCCCGGTCATTCCCAAGCCTCGGACTTTATTGCCGAGCCTCGGACAACCGGTAGTGCAGAACGGGAAAAAAAAAAAAAAAAAACACAAAAAAACATACAACATTTTGCAAAAAACAAACAAAAACAACAAAAAAAACAGAAAAACAAAACGAACACAACGTTGCCCAACGAGAATGAATCTTCCTCGATAAAGAGGAAGATTCATTCTAGAGAGAGAGAGAGAGAGAGAGAAAGAGAGAGAGAGAGAGAGAGAGAGAGAGAGAGAG
>BFEA01000004.1:750759-761873 GCA_003427395.1 Chara braunii
TTTTTTTTTTTTTTTTTTAGCGCCCGTTTTTTGGGGACTACCGGTTGCTGGTCGATGGGTACCCCGCCCGACGCAGCGCGTTAACGGCCGCGTCGGATTTCTCAAGCAGGGCGAGGTACTGGTGGTTTAAATTTGCGAGCACACTTTTTTATGCCGTGTCTTTTATGTGCAATCATTCGGAATTCATCCCAGAAAGCCCCATGAATCTTGTAAAGAAATAGGTATTGATGTATGCGTTAATGTATGGTTGTATGTCAGAGTATGAGGATGGATGCGAATGTTGATCTTGTCAAGCGATGATCATTGAAGCACTGGGACCAGCGTCGGATTATCAGGTAAAATATATGTTTGCCTTTTTCTTGTGGAATTAGTAGTGTGTTTGTAATGGATGTGTGCGACTTCAATTTATTTCCTTCTTTTTTATAATCGTATCAAAAGCGTATTTCGTGCCCTCAATCGATCGACCCGACACGTCACTTATGCTCCCTTGAAGGGAGTAATGTGATCGATTGAAGGCATGTAATTCTCTCGACTTCGCACACTTCTTTCATGTTAATCATCTCGTGAGTAAATATTTTTGACGGTCGTTTTCACTTGGCAAGATCTTTGCTATTCTTGTCGCTAAGGATACCAACTGTCGTGTGTCTCTCTGATTTTTTTTTGTTGATGTAACTCGGAGTATATCTCTATCCCCTAAGCCCGGAAGAGCTTCTTCCGGAACTCTTCCATTACTTTCTTGGGTAATCCGCCACCCCGAGGAACATTGAAAACGAAGGATACTTCGAAATAATCCAGAGAACTACTTAGATTTTATCATTTCTGGTTTGTGCACAGTGGATAAGTGTACATCGACCATGTGGACTGAGCCAGTTGAACCATTGGGACGTCAGCTTCTCGAGCCCCCTCGGCCACGACCCTTCCCATCCAACGAGGACAAGACATGTTTTTGTGAGTGGGACGTAAGAGATATTGTCGTTATGATAGGCGGTCCTTATTACTTTCCATCGGAAGCCCGTTGTTCAAGATTTGTAAATGCTGGATTTGTGATAGTTGATACAAACTTTCCCCTGTTTTACTTCCCTTCAACGAGTTGATCGTCATCCCGTGGCCGACTATGGCACCCCATTGGCCTCGTACTCTGTGCAACGATTGTCGCCGCACAGAGTGTGTTCGGGCCAAGGGATTCCACTATCGGACACGTGGCGAAGAGGATTACAAGCAAAATGCAATAAGACTGCGACCCTCCAACTCGGATTCAGAGCTCTGTGACGAGCGTCATCGGTCCCTTGTGCGAAGCCGAGATCCTACGTGGGTTTCCCCTCCCTTCCGACCCAAAAAGAGGTCTCGCCCCGTGCGCATTGAAGTTCAAAGATACTTTTTGGACTAAGTGACCATTAAGAAAGCCCGCGTGTCCAGTTGATGTAGCTCAGTGGTTAGAGCACCGGTTGGAAATGCACATTATGGTATAAGGTTAGGGGTTCAAAACCCCGCAGCCTTGCGCATGGACACTGGCAGGGCGTTAGATTGACGCACCGCTGGACACGCATCCCCTTGGGCTGACATGGTACTATTACAGACACTGCCTGCGCACCACCCAAGGGTAGTCCACGGTGTTGTATGTTGGTTGTGGGTTTCACAGGGTCTGCTTGGGGTGTTGGTCTCGGGTGTTCTGATGTTCTCCCCAGTCTGGCATATTCCAGTAGTTGTTCATACGGTAGAGTCTTGGATTACATGTTACAAGGTCACAGGTTCAAGCTTGGTTCGGTCATTGGGGGGGGTCCTTGTCCAGCTGGCCCCGTTCTCTCCTCGATACACAATTCACAGAGTACATACACACATAGCTTGCGAAATATGTATCGCTTACTACAGGTTGCATAGAGAGAAAATCATACAAAAATTGATATAACTTAAGAAGAAGAAGACGTGAGTTTTACTATCATGGCGACATTAACTTCTCCCCTACATGCCTCGACATCACACCACCGAGGATCTCAACCCTTCCACTCATTTGCCACTCAGGCTGAGGAATGAAACCATCTACCCCCTATAAATATAAGTTTACGGACATACTCTCACCCGTACGCGGGCATTCCCGGTCGACATGTTACTCATCAACCCGGTGTTCTAGTCCCTATGCATTGGCCCGTCTGAAACCTGGTCACAAGCTGCCCTGACCTTCATTTTTCGCGCGAAAAGGCGCTCGGGTGGACGCTCTGCCAGCCTCCTCGAAGAACCAAGTCTGTTGAGCGGTACCTGGCCACTATTAACGCTAAATACGTTCCTGCGAAAAACTCGCTAAAAACGCTCGGGCGACAACTCTGCCATCCTCCCCGACGAACCAAGTCTTCTGACAGGTACCTGGCTAACATTACCTGCAAAAAACATTCCTGTGGAAAACAACCTGGTACTCCACGAAAAAACTCGATAGGGCCGAGTCCTTGAGTTTTACCCGACGATCCAGACCCCCTTGCAGAAGAGCCAATGAGAGTCCAGACAAAACCAGAAAAATCCAGAACATGCAGAACAATGAAGAAAAATAGACAAAAGTAGAAAAATGGAGGTCACACCAAAAACACTAGACGCACCGGCGCGCCTCAGTCCGATGGTGGAGCACGCAACTCAAGCCAAAAACGCCCAGTTGGTATCCATAAAGTCTCCCGCGTATCACGTACCCGGCTCTGTTGGATAACCCACGATTACCTGTCAGCAAGCTATGTTTCAATCGCACAGGACATATCTTTCCAGATCCTGCTGCCATCTCGCCGATACATCCAGTCCAACCCTGCCAGCACGACTTTATCAGGGTAGTTTGCCTTTCGGAGCTCCTCGTTAAGGCTGAGGATATTGAGAAACGTGATCCCCACTTGGTTGGAGTTATTGGAGATTCTGAGAATGGTATTGGCAACAGTCGCAAACTTCGCCAGGCGAGGCCCAAATGGGGCGAAATCTTCGTACGTTCAGAATTTCAGGGGGCCAGCATCCCAGATCGAGTTTCCGTTCTTAAACTTATGAAACATCACCAGGGCTGCTTCGTTAATAACCAACATACGAGTCTCAAGAAAATCAAGGATCCCTGTACCCGTGTCCGTGCGTTCAAGCTGCAGTCCATCGGGATAGCAGCTGGTGACACGATCCAGTCGATCCTTGGCAAGCTGACGGCTCACTTGGTCACCTTTCTTGAAGAAGGCAATTATTAACAGGTCGTCAATATATGGTTTCCCCGAAATCAGGCGAGCATCACTTCCAAGCTCAGATAAAAAGATGAACTCAGCGCACATACACATCACGCAAGCAAAGGGAGGGCTTGCCCTCCCACCCATAGGAATCCCATGCTTCTGTCGGAGGATCAGTCCAGAGACTATAAAGAATGTATTGTCCAGTTGGAAGTTGGTTAAACTTACCAACTTGCTCAGTCGGATTGACTTCCACCCAGCTTCCCCGTGAGACTTGCCAAATGTGGCTAGTTTCTTCCGGGGGTTAATTCGAATCCATTTAATCCCTCCCTGCTGAAACAGTTCCACCATCCACCTAACAGCACGGATAATTTCCGTGTGGGGGAGTTGAGTAAACATTTCTTTGATGTCGTATGTGCGTGCTTCGAGCCCATAGCCCCTTGGTACCAATTGGTTAATCCTGGACACCTCAGGTTTCAGGTCGCTGATAGCCCGAAGGTTAAAGTTTGGTGCCTTCGTCCGCTTAATCAGCGCGTTCAAAGCCGTGGAAAGTAAACCGGAGGCAGTCCGGTAGGGCCTAAAGAAAGACGGAACCATGGGTCTTTTCTTTTCCTTGTCCTTCTCCTTCGACAGAACGTACGCATGTTGTACATCACCTTTGGGATCCCACTTACTGATCTCATCCAAGTGGTTCTTGCCATATCTCTTCCTCATCTCGGTGAGGACCATTTCTTTCGACGACTGAATGGTCTCGTAATTTTCATTCTCAGTGTACATCTTCCGAAGCCCCATCTCATACAACTTGGGGCATTCAATCCAAGTCTCTGATGTGTTGCGGTCGAGGGGGGACAAGACCAAACCCGACAGAGACTGCCCAATACCTTTAACGTACTCACTCAAAACACAACCATCAGGCTTTGGTACCCCGACCTTGCAAACGGATAACAAATTCACCTGAATCTCCCCTTGTACCACGCCAGTCCGTCGAAGCTCTGAGATGGCAGTATTACAAGCCATATTCAGAGCATCCTTGCTAGTAAATATTACAGGGAAGGAAACATTTTTTAAGTTAAACAGGAAAGGGTCAATGCCATCCAATTCGCTTAGTTTGACTGCAACACGCCCATTTAACTTAGGCAGTTCAAAGCCAGCGCATACACAGTCAAAAACATATGCTTGCGCAAATGGCTTCTGGTTATGCAACAGGTCTCCGACATTATGGCCTTTCATCCATACTGCTCTCGTCCTCCTAGCATACAAGTCAGCAAGCGAAATTGGAACAACATGTGACAGAATCCAGTCCCTCACAGCAACAACAACTCGGTTTTTGTCTACAGTAGTACAGAAGGGAATTTTAACAGTAATACTCAATCTTGGGTTAATGTCAAACTTCCGTTTGAAGACATTTGTAAGGATACCCCGAATGATCTGACGGCCACGCTGCTGGTTAATGGTCTTAACCCCATTATTAAAGTCAATTAATTCTTCTAAAGAGCAGGCATACAAATCTCTCCTTTTCCAGGGCGCACGCAGGAGGGCAATAAGGTGCGCTTTCATCAGATCAGACTTAGTTTGAGTTCTAAGTAATTGGGTGATGAACCAACAACCACCTGACTCAATTGAAGTCTTAGCATAACAACTTTTTTTCACCATCACACTCGATCTTAGAAAAGCCAAACAGCAAAGTCACCAGTGGCCATGCTTTCAACCAGCGATACCCCGACTTATTGCTAATACTCACAGGATTGCGGCTTCTCCGCTTATTCAGCAGTTTGAGAATCCTCAGTAGGTCTGGTTCCTGGCAGATCTTAAGATCAGGACAGTCAAAATAAGCATCCCCCCTCTAAACACCTTTTATCTCCGGCAGAAAACTCGATAGGGACGAGTTCTCAGTAGGTCTGGTTGAAAAAACAGAGGTTCAGATATGGCAGCCAAGGGCGGCCGACAACCTGAACGCTTCTTCCCCCGACCCTTCCGAGAAGACTTAGCAAGCCTGCGACCCATTGAGTTCAAGCCTGGGTTGTGACCCTGAATAATCTTAGGTTCAATACCCTCAACAGCGAGGGCGGCACCAAACCAGATGGGAATTGAAACATAGTGTTTGATACCAACCTTACGCAACCAAGAGTGTACCGGCTGTTTGCTACTGGTTTTTACAGCCCTGCAGTGCTCGGACCACCTCTCCCTCAGTGGGCGGATAGTCTTCCCAACGTACACCAACTTAAAGTCTATTGACATGAGTGCATACACGCAACATCGGCCATCAAGCAGGCTGCCCCACTCTCCATCAGTCATGCGCAGCCAGAAGGGTAAGTAAGCCCGTCCCTATGCAATGTCCCCCCTTAGGCAAGCCAAAAGAACAATCAAGACCTTGATCTTATCCATCAACACCTGCAGCGAACTATCAACAGAACATTGCAAGGCACTAATGCGCCTTGATGCTCTTTTTAAGGAGCGAAAGCTTCCTAATCAGTTACCGGCAATTGAGTCACCACCCTTCTCGTTCCCAGACTCTGGGTTATCACAGTTCCTCGCAGTTGTCTTGCGAGAGGGCTCAGCGCCCCTGTTCCCAACGTTCACCCCATTTGGGGCATTACCATTTAGTTGGTCCGCGTATTCTTGCAGATCCAACCTCGCTAATTCCCAAGCTGCTGGTTCCTTACGAAAGTAAGAAATTTCTCTCTGCTTGCATAGTTCCTGCACCCTGGTATAATGCAAGGACATGTAGAAGTCCTGCCGCATTTTCATATACACGGCCAACCCGCCTTCATCAACCTCTTCTTCCTCATGGTCAGGGGTGTTCACGGCAACATCCACATCTTCATTGTCCTCTTCCTCCATTCCATGCTCCTTGACAGGCTGTTCCTCAGGATCCACCGCCGGCTGCTTGCCTTTGACGTCGGCGAGACTTTGTGCGATCGCGACCGAGACTTTGTGCAATCGAGGCCAGCATCTTCTTCACCTCGGATAAGTCACTGCTCTTCTCCAGTTTTTCACTCAAGTTTTGTCGCACCTGACCGATATCACTGTCTTCCTCGTTAGAAGAGATTTCAACTCGGCGCGATCTCCCTTTCGAACTTCCTCTCGATTGGGACTTCGTGTTGTTGGCAGGCGTCACAGCAGCGGGCGCTACAGCAGCCACTCGCTTTCGCTTCTCGCTACTCGCTTCCTTCTTGACCTTCTTGAGGGCAGCCTTCTCCGCTCTTAGTCGCATTAGCTCCTCCTTCTCGATGGCCACCAGCTTGGATTCGGAGTCCACTTCCTCAAGCTTCTGGGTGATTAACTTCAGTGAATCTCCGAAGGTCGAAGTAACCCATGCCTTCATATCGTCGGTCTTACAGTTCGAGCGGACTTCTGACCTGCAGCTCTCGTTTGTGCTGTCCGAAATCCGCACGCCACCCATCCTGCCTCCAGAAATCTTCCTCTTCGCAACGTTGAGAACTTTTTTCGACTTTATATCCTCCAAGATGTCCATGTATTCTTTTGTAAAATATGCCCGGTTACCTGGGTCTGGAAAAGCATTCGCAGTCGGACCTTTCCCATGGTTCTGATTAGACAATCAACCATCGCCATTTGTTTGAGCTTTGGAATCGAGAAGATCACCATTCTGCGAGCTTGGTACTTGGACGCTAGGTAATTGCACATTAGATGGTTGAGGAAGAGGCAGAGGAAGAGGATTCCCAGCAGGGGGCATTTGCCATGGAATGACAGCAGGCCATTGTGCAGTAGTCGGCCACGCCTGCATAGCCCATGGTGCAACAATCGGTGGCATAGCATACTGCGGGTGAGTTCCGCTATTCACCGGGACGAACGGTGCTGCATTCGTCGGAGGTACCTGTTGCTGCACCGGCGGTAGCTGCTGCTGCGCACCTTGCGCTTGTACAGTGGGCACAACATACGTTGGCACAATGCCCGGAGGCGCAGGCGCAGGATTATACTGCCCGGTACCAACTTGATTTGGCAGCTGATGTCCGCCATTCATGTTCGTCCAGTACCGACCACAGCTCGACCAGCGGCCACGCCTAGCTCCTCGGCTCCCGCTACGACTCAGCATGGAGAAAGCAAACATTATCCACCCAAGGCCCAGGCTAATCTTGTTCTTCACTTCGTTGAACTTTGTATCAGTCTGTAGCTCGGAGGTCCGGAAGCGCAAGAACATGAGGTAAGGTGGACAGCCTCCTTATCCCACCCGATGTGTAGAGCGCCGCACCCGTAAGAGGGGTATGACACATGCAACTTCGCTTGCGCAGGCGCACCCGTCCACTTTCCCTCCCAGATACACCCGGATGTGCGAAGATACGCAAGGAGAGCGTTGCGAAGATGACGCAGATGACGTAGATGTTGTAGATAACTTGGAAAGACGTGGATGACGTAGATGACGCACCGTCCACCTTCCGCTACTCTTCCCCGGCTATTAGACAGACACGCAAGTACACACTCTCACTGCGTCAAAAGGCCGTTCCGAGCAAGCGTCCCAAATCGCAGCTTACAGGCGATGGGATCCGCCACCACCTCGGATATCACCACTGATACTACCCAGCGCTTCATACGAGAACATCAGTGCAGCACTACCGACTCTACACAAAAAGTCAGCGACGCGTAATCATCCACGCTCCCCCTTGGTAACTGCGGCTGAGACAGGATATACTCCACCAGTGGTAAGCATGAAAATAGTGAAAGCCATGCTCCCAAGATAACAAAGGCAATGGAGATCGCAAATGAGGAACGAAAAGCATTTAATCGGTCAATCGATTGACTAAGTAATTGATAAACAAATAAATGATTACATGAATGAATGATTGATTAGACATAGGAACACAAAGCAAGCACGATCTCGCAAGGGAGATTCGGCACCTCAGATTCGTGCCCAAGCCACGGCAAGGTCGAATTTGAGGCTGCGTACCATAGAGAAAATCACAGAAAAATGGATATAACTTAAGAAGAAGAAGACGTGAGTTTTACTATCATGGCGACATCAACTTCTCCCCTACATGCCTCGATATCACACTGCCGAGGATCTCAACCCTTCCACTCATTCGCCACTCAGGCTGAGGAATGAAACCATCTACCCCCTATAAATATAAGTTTATAGACATACTCTCACCCGTACGTGGGCGTTCCCGGTCGACATGTTACTCATCAACCTGGTGTTCTAGTCCCTATGCATTGGCCCGTCTGAAACCTGGTCACAGGCTGCCCTGACCTTCATTTTTCGCGCGAAAAGGCGCTCGGGTGGACACTCTGCCAGCCTCCTCGAAGAACCGAGTCTGCTGAGCGGTACCTGACCACTATTAACGCTAAATACGTTCCTGCGAAAAACTCGCTAAAAACGCTCGGGCGGCAACTTTGCCATCCTCCCCGACAAACCAAGTCTTCTGACCGGTACCTGGCTAACATTACGTGCAAGAAACATTCCTGTGGAAAACAACATGGTACTCCACGGAAAAACTCGATAGGGCCGAGTCCTCGAGTTTTACCTGGCGATCCAGACACCCTTGCAGAAGAGCCAATGAGAGTCCAGACAAAACCAGAAAAATCCGGAACATGCAGAACAATGCATAAAAATAGACAAAAGTAGAAAAATGGAGGTCACACCAAAAACACTAGACCCACCGGCGCGCCTCCGTCCGATGGTGGAGCACGCAGCCCAAGCCAAAAACGCCCAGTTGGCATCCAGAAAGTCTCCCGGGTATCACGTACCCGGCTCTGTGGGATAACCCACGATTACCTGTCAGCAAGCCATGTTTCAATCGCACAGGACATATCTTTCCAGATCCTGCTGCCATCTTGTTGATACATCCAGTCCAACCCTGCCAGCACGACTTTATCACGGTAGTTTGCCTTTCGGAGCTCCTCGTTAAGGCTGAGGATATCGAGAAACGTGATCCCCACTTGGTTAGAGTTATTGGAGATTCCGAGAATGGTATTGGCAACAATCGCAAACTTCGCCAGGCGAGGCCCAAATGAGGCGAAATCTTTGTACGTTCGGAATTTCAGGCTGGGGAGCTAGTCTACACAAGTTTCCACACATGATACTGTCTACACAGATTCACAAAATATATACACAAAACAACAGGTTGGGGAGCTAGTCACTGGTGGGGTCTAGTGCCTGCAATAGGTTCAGGTAGGTTGGATAGGGTGCCATTGGGTGCAGTTCCTACTGACATTCGGATAGAACTGTTTGGTGGCTATATATATATGGGGCCTGTAGTTCATTGTCTGGGCCTGGCGTCCGAAGTTCCCATTCGACAAGGTTCGTCCGATTCAACTTCCACCAGGGCTGGCCAATCTATCAACCCTGGTGCCTGTCACTGCTGTTCGGTCCAAGTTGCCTGTCCGTTGGTAGGGCAATGGTCCTGAGTGCTGGTCACACTGAGGTAGAATAGTGGGATAGGGGGTGCGCTAGGAGTATTGACGTGAGGATGGGTTGGGAGGTGGTCTCATATTCCAGGATACCCACGGCTCACAGTTCCAGGTGATCACTGTGCACACACTGACTGGCCTCTACAACACCCGGGACTTAAAGAAAGAAAGAAAGAAAGAAAGAAAGAAAGAGCCCGCTTCCCCAACCTCTCCACCTATCGCTCGTCGCTCCATGTCTGGGACCACACGAGATATTTCAGTTTTGTCTGTGTCTCCATACTCAATTTTCCAAAAATCCTTGGGACACCCCATTTTGCCGCTTTCTGGGCCCCTTTTTCGCGCTTAAGTCACTCTGACAAGGAAAGCAGAGCAGGGCGTAAGGTTGAACGTCACATGGGTGGCTGTCATCCGTTTAGTATCCCACCTCTACAACAACCTGGGCTTTTAGAAAAAAAAGAAAAAGAACAGAAATGAGGCCGGGGGAAATCCTCCACAAAGAACTCGGAAAGGAACAATAGTGGGAGTCTGGGACCATTACCCGGCTTAGGTGCAGGCATTGGGGCTTGCACAATCTTCAACAGCTGATGCTTTCCTTCCCAGAGCTCCCTCGATCTCAGGTACAACCCCATATCACAAGACCTGGGGAGTATTTAATGGAGTTTTTGGTTCTGTTTTATTTCTTATTTATGTGTGGGTTAAACCACCAGTACCCTTCCCTGCTTGAAAAACAAATATGCACCCGTTAACACGGAGGCCGCATTTGGTTGGCGGTGGTGGCCAGATGCGCCCGCAAAGCTTGGCGCACAGGGCCCCAGTCGATAGCTGAGAAAGGTACTGGTGGATTAAGTCAGGTTTGGGTGGGGAGGGAACCAGTGTGTAGTAGCAGTTATCTGGCGCCCGACACAGGGTGAAGAGGTTCCTGTCCCCTCTCCATCTACTGGCTCAGTCAATGCTCCAGTGGTCATCTCACAGATCCCCTTTCAGACAAGTCTCCAATTCATTATGTATCTGGGACGTTGGACCCGTTCTCCAGCAGGTGATGCTCCCCACCAATAGATGGAGCCTCTCCCCTGTGCACTGCAAGGGACTGCATTTAAAAAAAAAAAAAAGAAAAAAAAAAGAGGTTTAGAAGCGTGCTGTTTTCTGACTGATATACCACGGAGGGCATCGAGACGCAGCATGGAGGGTGCTGGGCGGTGCAAGGAGCCTGAGTGGGAGCCATCGCCCAGTGTGCAGCAGGGCAGGGGGAGTTGTTGGTAGGCAGTGTGCGGATTGGGCTAACGGCCTGGAGGATGCGGCTCCACGAGTTTGTGTGTGGTTTGCCTTTCATGCTTTTTCCACGCTGCTCTGCAGGGCCACCTTCTGGGTCCTCGAAGTTGTGTACCCGTATCGCAGGTGCGGGCTTGAGAGGTGTTCAGTCGTGGGGGAGGGGGGGTTCCCCACCTGTCAACTTCGCTGAACGTGAGGGCATACTTGCTCCAGGACTTGCTAGAATTTTTTGAAGGTGATCGCAGTCAGATTCATCGAAATTGAGTCCAGTCGTAACTGCAGTTAGATACATTTATCCTAGTGCCGCAC
>BFEA01000004.1:763247-794192 GCA_003427395.1 Chara braunii
CTCATACATTGTCAGGGAGAGGTGGCTAGGGGCCAGTTTGGGTCAACGGGGTCCAAGAATGCCTTGATTAATTGTCTTCTTGTTCTGGCCTTGGCCATAGCAAAAAAACTTAAATCCATAGCCCCTTTCGTGTTGTGCTTAGATATCTTGCCTCTGATTCTTATGCCCTACCATTTGTAAGTAGCAAATTCTAAGAGCTTGCTGTTAAGATTTTATAGTTCCGGGCCAGGAGGCTGTTGCTGTAGGTCTTGAATACGATATTAAACTTCCATGTCTTCGTGGAATCTTTGATTAGCCATTTTTTTAGCGCATTCTTTACATTTACGACCCATAAAGAAGAGACCATTATTAAACCATATGATCTTAGAATCAATTAGTTGTTTTTTTTTACGCCAGTATTGCCATATATCCCGTATTAGACTCAGAAAGTCTTGTTGGTGAAGCAATGCAGTGTTAAGTTTGAAAAAGTTTGGCCCATGATTGGGCCGTTTCCTGAAGGTGAGTGTTACTCCACCCACCGTGTGGTCCAATCCCCTATATGGGTTGCGGGGAAGTAAATATGCAAATTGTTGTGCACCTTCCAGATCCTCTGACATAAGGATGAGGTCGATCCGTGACCTGGAACAGGTCTCCGCACCCGTATTCCTAAAGCAGGAGAACCTCTTTTCCCTCGCGAAAGCTCTTTTGAAAGTATCGAATACATGAAGGGCAGAGCACAACTCTTCTATGATTGCTTCGTTTGGTATTATGTATGCCGGGGTCGGGGAGGGAATTCTCCACCTGTCTAACCAGCGGTCCTGGGCGACATTAAAGTCCCCTGCAATGATCACCGGGAGGCCTGCAGGGATCTACTGGTGAATACCCTCAAAGAAATTCTGCCTCTCCCGTTCCGTATTTGGAGCATATACGCAGATAATGCAAAGAAGTTCCACCTCCAATGTAGCGGACCTCTGGTTGGTTGGCCTGTGAGACCAGCCCCTTGGCTTGTTCTCACAGGCCTGTATTCTATTCGGGGGCAATCCAGTCCAGTCCAGGCCGGTACCTCTGTCGGTACCAGCCAGTCCAGTCCAGTCCCGTCAGTCCGCTGGGGTATACCCCAGCCTGTGTCTGTTTTCGAGATCATTCTTCACTTGCACATTTTGGAGTACGTGCGTTGGAGTCTTGCATGGGGAGCTGCGTTGTGCCATCTCGCTCCCCCCTTCTTCCTCCATCTCCATCTCTATCACTAGCGGAGCACCACACCTGGTGGGTCCGCTACATTGGTATCGGAGCGGGAACGTTCCCCGCTCCCACCCACCACACCGCACAGCAGGGAAAAACAGCAAAACCCGACAGTCGGGTTTTCGGCTGTTTTCGGGCGAAAAAGGGCGAAAAAGCGGGAACAAGGTGCTGCAGCAGGAGATCGACACGTGGCGAAAAAAGGGAAGTCATCATGACGCATGCGTGGCGAAAAAAGGGAAGTCATCATGACCCGTGCGGGCAAGCGCCATGGCCAAGGCCGCCGCACACGCACATGCCCACGCGCCCACGCTGCCCTGCTGCCCCGCCCCGCCCCGCTCCTCTCCTGGATTATAGTAATCAAGATCCGGGATGCATGCTACCGCTGGGGTTTGAACCCAGGCACCTGCTGGCCATGCGCGTGCGTGTACCACCCTCATAACATAGTGGCCACAGTCTATGCATGGCCTTGTAGCACGGTGACCTCGTGTTGAAGAGGTGCTGGCTATTTACCTCCCCCCCCGCCGGCGAGCAGCGAGCAGCGGCCAGCGAGGCAGCAACGACAGAGGCTGCTATTTACCCCCCCCCCCCCGTGGCTGCTACTGCCTGTGCACATGGCCACCTGCAGTGCCACGTGGGACTTTGCTGTGGAATGAAGACCCCCCTGGTTAGGGGGCTGCGCCACTGCATTATTATTATTATTTTTTTTTACTCTCTCTCTACTGCTGTAGCAGCAGCTGCACAGCAGCTCAAGATTTCCCCCTGGCTAGGGGGCTGTGTGACTGCGGCAGTAGGGTGGCTGATCAAGATCTCAGCCAACCCTACATCATCATCATCACCCATCAGGGTATGCTTCCACAGCACACCCTGGATCTGCAGTGCTGCAACTAGGGGTTGATAAAGATCTCAGCTCCCCCTACATCCTCCAGTTGGTTGGCTGCAGCGAAGGCCAAGACCCTCCTGGTCTTGGTATACCTTGTGCCCTTGAAGACACCAAGGGCCAGGTATCATCTCTCTCTCCCCTTTTCTTGCCCCCACCTTCCACTGCCTCTCTCCCCTCCTCTTCTTACCTTCCCCACCCCACCTTTTCTCCCACTAACCACTATCCTACCCTCTTTTTCTTCATTTCTTTTCTTTTATCTCCTCCTTTCCTCTTAGATTCTTGATCACTCTCCATCTTTCCCCATCCTCTTTCTCTCCCATTCTCTCACCCTCCTCTCCCCCAACTGCCACCACATTATTCCCCCATTTTCCACTTGCATCTTTTTCCCTCTCTCACCTATTTCTTTCTTCTCTCCATCACTTTCTCATCCCCCCTTCCCCCCCTACTTCGATTTTTTTGTTTTTTTTTTTCTTTCTATCTCCCTTTTTTATTTATATATATATTTTTTTCCAAAAATTTGAAATATCTTCTTTCCCACCTTTTTTTCTTATTTTTTGATTTATTTTATTTATTTATTTATTTATTTTGAAAATTTGATTTTCTCTACGGCAACCCTAAATCTGATTAGGTGTTAGTCTTTCTTTCTTTTGGCACACGTTTTGACCCCGTGGGGGTAACGAAGTGCTGTCGAAATTTTCTGATTTTCCCTTACTTAGTCTTTTTCGGCACACTCCGACCCCATGGGGGTAACGAAATGCTGCCAAAATTTTTGACAAATTAGATACTTCATTCCTCCCCACCTTCTCATCCACTTATTTACTTCTTTATTTATTTATTTATTTATTATTTATTTATTTATTCTCTGAAATTTCTTTTTTTATTATTTGCGGCATCTCTAGTGTGCTCACCTTGGTCTCTCCCTTTCCCTTGGCACATTCTTGACCCTGTGGGGGGTAGGGAAATGCTGCCGAAAATTTCAAAAAAATAAATATTGTTTTCCCTTCACATCTTTTTACTTATTTCTTTAATTATTTTATTATTTATTTATTTCCTTATTTATTTTTATTTTCTCTCGAAATATCGCTGTTTATTTATTTTTCTCCCGCCTCCCCCCTCCTATGCTGGCTATTTTACTTTCTTGATTAGGTCACCGGTACCCTACCCTAACCACTTAAACTTCGGTTAGGATTTTTTTAGGGTTTTTGTAGGGTTTAGGGTTCTTCAACCCCGCCCTACTTCCCCGTCCTATTCGGGCACCCTGGACAGAAACCACCCCTCCCCCTTTGACGGCGCCCGCGCTATCCTTGCTAGCGTCGTTCGTCGCTTTCTACCGCGGACTTCCCCCTACGCCCTCCGCTCACGCGGACCTCTTCTGGCCCCCTCCAGTCCGGTCCGTCATCTCCCCATGGCCGACGGTGTGTCACACGCCGCCGACACGGCGATGACCACGGCATCGGGCTCCACACCCGTGCCGATGGACCAAGGCCATCAGCCCCAGGGGGATCTGCACACCCTCCTCACCTCCCTCCTTGCGCCCATCCAGGTGCAACTTGCAACCCATGCGCCCATCCAGGCGCAACTCGCGACCCTCGCGCCCTTACAGGCGTAGGTGGCGACCCTTGCCGCCGGCGTGCGGCAACTCCAAGATGCTGGTCGTCCTTCCTCTCCTTACCCTATCTCTTCTCCTGGCTCCCAGTCCGGGTCCCCCGTCCTCCAACAGGGTGGCCACGGTGGAGCTTCCTCCTCCGCTGCCCCCGACCCGCCCATCTTGGTGACCGTCCACGCCCCTAGCACGACGGCCGCCACGAGGCAAGTCCTCCCTCAGTCTACGGGCGCACCCGCCCAGACCTCGGTCACTACGACCACGGTACCACAACCCGCTACCATGGTCGCAGCTTTTCCGGGTGCCCCACTTCTCCCTCCTCTTCGCACGACCGCAGCGCCACCTGGCTCTACCTCTTGTGGGATGCCTCGTGCCGCTCATGCGTCTCCCCCTGCCACACCTCGCTCGACCTACGTTCGAGGTCTCGAGGACGAGATCGCCCAGCTCCGGACCGACCTCGCCCTCTCATGCCTTCAGCCACCCCCACCCTCACAGGTGGCCGCGCCTTTTGGCGCACCCCCTTCTTCCTCTATTCTTCCTTCCATGCAGGCTCGCTTCCCTCGCCCTGCACCCTACCCATCCCCATCCTACCTCCTCCCCATCCCCTCGGTTGCTGCGACCTCTTCTACCGCAGCTCCCGCGCAGCCTGCCGCTGTTTCCCCCACCGCTCCACCATGCGGCCCGGGCGTACAGTCAGCTGTGCCTCCTCCTCCAGGACCTGCGCCGACTTATTCTGCCGTAGCGCAGTCCCCTGCTTCCCGTTCCCCTCGCCGCCAAAACGGTGGCGCACCACTCATCCGCTTGTCGGACATTGCCTTGTATGACGATACAGGCATACGCGTGTCTAGGTGGCTGCAGTCTGCCACCCGCACGCTCCAACTCATGGGCGCCACACCCGACACGTGGGTGGGTCACCTCTCCACGCGCCTACGTGGCGGTACTTTCGAGGCCTGGGAGGATTTCTACGCGTACTCCCTTCGTGAGGGTCGGACCACGACCTTCATGGATTTCCAGGTGTTCCTCGAGGGTCGCTTCGGAGCTCGATACGACGTGACTGACGCCTTCGAGCGTGTCGTCACTACACTCTGGTCCGGCTCTGGTGGCGCTGCCGCTCTGGATCGCCACATCCAGGTCTTTCAGGACGCCCGCCTCACTTGTGACGTGGCGTTCCTTCCCGAGGCTGCCCTTATCGATCGTTTCTTGGTCAGCCTTCCGCTCGAGTACCGCTCCGAGCTATAGCGGTACGAGTTCACATCGGCCCCGCACACTTACGAGGCCGCCAAGGACCACTAGCGGATGCGAGCCCGTCTTCACCCCGCCTCTCCTCCCAGCTTCAGCGCACGTGCTACGCCTCCTCCTCTCACGGCACTTCCCAGCGCCGTTCCCCTTTCTGCGGTCGCCCCCGCCGTTCCACGCAGCTGGGCTGCCACTTCTCGCGCCGCTTCAACACGCTCGAGTATCGTGAGCAGGACGCTGGTGCCCCGCTGTCACCAGAGGGTGACCATAGTGTCGACCTCGACCTCGGCGAGGTCGTCCACCACCACCTGGAGGACCCTACTCTCCCTATGGCTGAGCTCCTCCAGCTCATCCTTTCCACCCTTTCCCGGGCACGCAGCCGCCCCGGTCACGCTGGTGCGTCGCCCCCCGAGGTCCCTCAAGAGGACCTCCCTCAGGGCTTCGTCCCTCCTCGCGGTGTCCTTTCCACTGAGGAGCGCGCGACTATTCTGGGTCGGCGTGGGTGTTTGCGATGCCGCTTGGACGGTCATACCTCCTCACGGTGCCCTTACTCTACCGCCCTCGACCGCCACTACGCTGACCTTTCCCGCCAGCGTCGTGCGTCGTCCCCCCCCGACGCCTCTCATCCCCACGGCGCCTCCTAGCCACGGTGCAGTGTACACCTGCGCCCTCCTCAGTAGTGGGCTTTTCGACATCTCCGTCGCAGTTCGCCCCTCTCGCTATTGGAGTTGAGGTATCGCAGGATTCGACAGATTGTACTCAGCCCTCTGTCGCAGTACCATCTGCACCTCCGCAGACCACCGTCTCCCCTCCTTCCCCGCCGCGACTACCGACGCGTCGAGCCATTCGCTCAGCCCGTTGCAGCGAGCAGCTTGCTACTCGCGAGGACGTTGTGTCCTCTCTTCTGGACTTGAGCATGCTCCAGGCTCGTCAGGAGCGACTCACCCTCCATGTCGCTGCACTGCGTCGCCTTCTCGCCATCCTCTCTGACCCTGATCGCACCCTCCCGATCATCCCAGTACGACTCGGGACCTTCACGAGGGTGTACCCAGCACTGTGGGATTCTGGTTCTCACGACGACTTCACTCACCCACGTGTGGTGAAAGAAACCCGCTTACCCACGACAGGGTCTCCGACTCCCATCTCTGTTACCTTAGGAGATGATAAGACCCAACGCTTCTTCGATCAGACGGTCACCGACCTCCCTTTCTTCCTCACTCTCGAGCTGACTGATCGTTCCTCGGCGTCTCGTCGCCACCGCTCCTCTGCACATTTCGATGTGATGAAAACGGGGTACGACTTCATTCTCGGCACTCCGTGGTCTCGCCGATTCCGCAGCACCGAGGCCGATTGGGCGACCAACACTCTCGTTCTCAAAACGAAGTGTGGACAGACGTATCGCGTACCTTTCGTAGGTACCACCGCGACACCGCCCCCCGATCCTCCTCCCCCGGAGCCTTCCGTGCCCACACCATCTCCTTCTATCACTGTCACCTCGCCTCGGCAGTTCGCTCACTTCATCCGACAGGACGACGTCACCTTCTTTATGGTGAACGTGACAGATCTCTTACACTATGACCCACCCTATCCCGACGCCGAGCTCATCCCTCTCGAGCAAGACCCTCCTTCCATCTCCTTGGCTCCCATCTCTACTTCCGTCCCTCCGCCGTCCGTCGAGTCCACCCTGCCGTCGCGCGCTGACGCTGACGCTGAGGAACTCGCACGATATACAGCCGACTTGGAGCCCGCAGTTCGTGACCTCATTCGAGAGTACCACGACGTTTTCCCATCGCTGTTCTCGTACGCTGGCATCCCACCGATGCGCGACGTCGAACACTCCATCCAGCTTGTGCCTGACTATTGTGTTCACCACCAGGCACCCTACAGACTCTCGATCCTCGAGGTCACCGAACTCAAGCGTCAGCTTGAGGAGCTCCTGAGACTGGGTTTCATTAAACCCAGCAACTCCCCGTGGGGTGCACCCGTCCTCTTTGCTCGCAAAGCGGATGGAACTCTCCGTCTCTGTATCGACTATCGCGGCCTCAACCGCTACACGGTTAAGAACAACTACCCAATGCCTCTTTCCGACGAGCTGTTCGACCGCCTAGCAGGCAACCGCTTCTTTACGAAGATTGATCTTCGTAGCGGTTACCATCAGATCCGCGTCGCTGCAGCCGACCAGCCGAAGACAGCGTTCCGATCGCGCTTCGGCTACTACGAGTTTACGGTGATGCCATTCGGCCTCACCAATGCACCCGCCACCTTCCAGAGGGCGATGAACGACATCTTCAGGGACATCCTGGAGCAGTACGTTCTCGTCTACCTCGACGATATCCTGGTCTACAGTCGTACCCTTGAGGAGCACTTAAGGCACCTCCGCGGCGTCCTTGACCGCTTGCGCAGACATGGCTTCTACGCCAAGCTGAGCAAGTGCCGCTTTGCCCAGCACAAAGTGGATTTCCTAGGACACTACGTGTCTAACCAGGGTTTCCACATGGACGACGCGAAGATCACTGCTATTGCGGAGTGGCCCGCTCCCACATCCGCCAAGCAGCTTCGCAGCTTCCTAGGCCTGACCATCAACTATAGTAATTTCATCCGGGGATACGCGAGGTATTCCTACGTCCTTATCTCCACCCTCCTCCGGAAGAACCCACCCTGGGCTTGGACACCCCTCTACGAGGACGCCTTCCGTGCCCTCAAGAAGGCGGTGACATGCGCACCGGTTCTTCACCTACCCGATTTTGATCGCCCTTTTATCCTTACCACCGATGCGTCAGACTTTGTTGTAGGAGCAAAGCTTTCTCAGGTCTTCCCCTCCTCTCCTGATTCCTCTCATCCTCGTATCCCTCGCTTCCCACCACCTACCCCTACCACTACTTCCCGACTGACGCCTACTCGTCCAGCTACTGACGAGTCTTCTATTGACTATTCTCCTACCATCGTCGAGGACGGCACTGTCGAGTCTCGCTCAGGTGATTGTCCGATAGCTTTCTACTCCCGTCAGCTCCTGCCCGCCGAGATAAACTACACTGCTGATGAACGTGAGGTTCTCGCAGTAGTTTATGCCGCTCGGCACTTGCGTCACTACCTGCACGGGGCACTATTCACGGTGCGTACGGACAACTCTGTTGTCCAGGCTTTTCTGACAAAATTGAAGCTCACTCCTCGACAGGCTCGCTGGTGGCGCGACCTATCCGAGTTTAGTTTCACCACCGAGCACATCAAGGGTGAGACTAATCGGGTCGCAGATGCCTTATCCCGACGCCCTGACCACGACCAGGAGCAGATCCCGCTCTCTTCCATCTTGGTCACCACCATCCACCACTCGGTGATCGACGAGTTTCGCACTTAGTACCGCCACTGCCTCGACTATCGCGACATCCACGCAACCCTTCGGAGTGGCAAGACCGTCCCGAACTACTCTCTCGGGGACAACGGTCTCGTGTACTGGCAGGGTTTACAGGGCACCAGAGAGCCCCGTATTTTCGTTCCCTCCACAGGACAGCTACGTGTCCGAGTACTAGCAGAGTTCCGTGACCAGGCAACTGCCAGTCATATGGGCTTACACAAGACGTTGGCTCGTGTGAGCCGCCTGTACGTCTGGCCGAAGCGCAATGACTTTGTGAAGGACTACGTCGCAGAGTGTCCCACCTCTCAGGAGGTGAACATTGCGAACCACCTGCCTTATGGTTTGCTCCAGCCTCTTCCTATCCCCGAGGGTCGTTGGCAGTCCATCTCGATGGACTTTATCGGTCCCCTTCGTCCTCCGACCCCTCGCGGTCATGATGCTATCCTGGTCGTCGTCGACCTCTTCACGAAGCGTGCATGCTTTGTTCCGTGCCGCTATGCCATCAGTGCATGTGAGGTCGCCGACATCGTGTTTGACCGAGTCGTGCGTGACCACGGTTTACCTCTGAGCATCATATCTGACCGTGACCTGCGCTTTACCAGCCGATTCTGGCGACGACTCCATGAGGTGTATGGCACTCAGCTCCGCTTCTCCTCGTCTTACCATCCTCAGACTGATGGTCAGACAGAGATTACGAACAGGACACTCGGAGATATTCTCCGAAAGATTGTTCGTGACGACTAGCAGTGGGATCTCCATCTTGCCCACGCGGAAATAGCCTACAACCACGCCATCTCGCCAGCCAGGGGGATGTCGCCTTACTATTGCGACCTCGGCTATCACCCTCGTGTTCCCGCGGACTTCCTCCGACCGTCACAGATGCACCCCGACACGAGTTGTCCCGCGTTGGATGATTGGGTTGCACACATGACGTCGATCATGAAGACCGCACATGAGCACATAGCCGCTTCCCAGACCCGAATGGCAGCACATGCGAACCGATCGAGGATGGATCACCCATTCAAAGTCGGTGATGATGTGCTTATCGACGCCCGCCACTTACAGCTCGAAGCGGACACGCTTCGCAAGTTTCGGCGTCGCTTCTTTGGACCATGCCGCATCCTCCAGACCGTCAGTTTTGATACGACATCTAGCCCGGTCAGCTTCCGTGTGAAGCTGCCCGACTACCTACGCCAGACTCGTGTGCACGATGTCTACCACGTCTCGTTACTGCGTCCTTACCGTATACCATCTGAGCATTTCGCCGGACGACCATACGAGCGCCCTCCACCCATCATGGTAGATGGCCACGAGGAGTTCCTCGTTTCAGACATCATTGGTCGTCGAGTCACCAACGACAACCCTCCCCACGTCGAGTATCTCGTACGTTGGAAGGGTTACCCTGATGAGGAGGCTACCTTGGAGCCCCTTGAGCACTTGCAGCACGCTTGCATGTTGGTGCGTGCCTATGACCGTGCTCGTCGTGCTGGGTTCACTGCTCCTCCTTAGCCCACTGACCCTCCTCCTTCTCCCTTGGCTGAGGAGACCGCTGAAGTCGAGCCTGCTCCATCTGAGGCAGACCTTCAGCAGCAGCCGGATGCTTCTGAGCGTCCACAGTGCACTCGTCGTCGTTCTGCTCGATACGACGATTGACTGTGACTTACCTTCCCACGTCTTTGACTTCTCCGTACTCCATCCACTCCAGTTTTGCTACTTCAGCTCGTCGACGTTGCGGCTCTTCCTCGACGGCATTCCGGACTTCTCATGGCGGACGTCATCGGCAACTTCACGGACTTCGTCACGATCAGCTCTGCCTACTTCAGACGTCGTCACTCTCTTATCACTTTACCTTGTACAGTACTCTTGTTGTGTCGCATGATGGTCTCCCTTTAGCCTGGTTGCTCTGAGTTGGGCTCTCCCTTGGTATACGCTGTCGGCCCGAATACCCTTACAAGGGTATTTGGGCACATATTTGTAGCTGACAGGAAGAGTGCGCCTGACGATATCTGGGGGCGCGTCCCGTTTTGCATTGATTGGAGAGTGTGTGGGCGTGCATTTGTGGGCACGTGTTAATTTGACCGGGTGATTGGTCAGGGAGGGCTATGAGATGCCGATAGGATAAGTAAGTGTCGGACTAGAATCTCCGGGACGGTCGCAGCCTCGCCCATACGGGCAAATTTACGGGCAGCATAGAGTTGACCAAGTAAGGCTGTGACTGGAGGGGGGATAGTGCCTGATTTGTTAGAGGCCGACATTCAGAGCGGCGCCGTGTGAAATGTTCACGGACACCGGGTTGACCGGGCCTCGTCGGTGGGGGCCGCCGCTAATGTCAAGTAAGAATGGCACCGACGGGCGAGGTTCCTCCGGGGGAAGCGGTAGTAAAAGGGCCGGCCGCGGCAGGCTACGAGAGCCTCGGGCCGTGACCCTGGCATAGAGGGGCGATACGCGTGGTGAGTCAAGCTGCGCCTGCCCACGAAGCAGCGGAATGCGACAGTACGGGGGCCTGAGGGTGAGGAGTATACCAAGTGGTGGCTTTGGCACACCCATATGGGCCTGGGCACGCAGCAGATACTCTTCATGTGGAGGGCTGCGGCTATTGCAACTAGGTTGGGGCTTAGCCCTATAGGTTATGTCATTGGGTTTTTGCCAGGCGGATCTTGGGATTGAGGCCAGCAGTGAACAGTGGAGCTGCGGAGGAGCGCTACGGAGTGAACTAAGGGGTTGAGGGTCCGGTGGGACTATTAGTTTTTGCGAGGGGTCCGACGACGGGGCCGCAAGGAAGGGCCGAGGACCAGATGCCAACGGGCCCCCTCCCCCAGCCGCTGTTTAGTATTAGTACTATTTCATTGTGAGTTTATTAATTCTAAAAATTTTATTCTTCTTACTGTTTTTTTTTTTTGGTTGTTATTATTATTTCTATTATTGGGGCGAGGCTGGTACCGGTCTCGAGACCGGCGGTGTACCCAAAAGCTTCTTAGTTCAGTGGATACACCACTGAACTGTCGAAGTACAGACCTGTGTACAGGACCAGATGGTGCGGCTGCCCTGAGGCAGCAGACCAGCGGTCCTGGACCTCTGCCCCTGAAGTTTAAAATTGGAACGATACGGTGAAGATTAGCATGACCTCTGCGCAGGGGCGACACGTATACAGTAGGGGGAGAACCTGACACTTTTTGCTTGTTGGGACGTACAGGGTGCTGCTGCTGCGGCTGCGCGACCTCGTGACCAGGCTGCTCACGGGGTGCTGTGCTATAGGGACAGCGGAGGGGTGGACGGTGGTGGAACGAAGGCAAGCAGGAGAGGAGTGAGTCATGGCGCGACTCCACGCTTGGTGCATCTAGAACGGGAAGGAAGTAACGCAGAGTGGGATTGAAGTGCCCGAGAGAGGGGCGAGACCTAGAAAAAAAAATAAATAAAGAGAGCACGAATCGGGACGGGATACTGCGCGAGGTGCATTCGAAGGTGAAGGAGAAGGAGAGCTGGCTATGAGAGACGAGGGAACGAACGATCTCATCAATTCTTGACGGATTCAGATAGGGGGAGACATTAGGCAGGGGCTTTTAGGTGAGGCGAACAGGAGTGTGGGGTCAGTTCGGGTAGGAAGTGAGAAGACTGAGAGTAATAGAAAAAAGGGGTCGCGCGGAGCTATGGAGGAAACGAAAACGAAGGAGAGGGGGAAAAGGGCGGTGCTCACTCGTTAATGGGCGGTTTTGGGCAAGGGAGGAGTCAAATCGGGGGTTTTGAGGCGATGCGAACCAAATGGCCGCGCCAGAATTTCAGTTTGGGGCTTAGAATAAGCGCTGACAGCGTGAGGAGCTGCGCGAACTGCCATGGCAGAGTGACGGAAGGAGGAGGCGTTGAGGAAATAGCGAAAGTCCTTGGTTGATTCTGACGGGCTAAGTTGCTGCGCCGAGGTTTCCAGGCATCACGAGTTGGTCGCCGATGTCGGATTCCGTTTGGAAAGCTTGGTTTGGGTGCTGCCGCAAACGGGAGCTGCGCGAGATGGGATTTAGAGCTAACAGTGAGTAGTGAACCTTCCCGAATTTTTGGGGAAGATTCGCTCTGAATCTGGCCGTGGGGACGACCGGATGCATAACACAAAAGTGAAAAAGAATGGAGGGAGGCGCTCTTACCTGGGCTAAACCCTTCAGCTTCTTGCGAAGGAGTCACCCTCGATTGACATGTTAGGCCAGCCGTAGCTGCTACTCGCCGAGATTGTCTTCATGGAGTTCCCTGTTCCCCCAGCCGGCGTAGTGCGGTGATCAGTCTCACCGTTTGGGCACTCGTTCTCTGCCTACAGCTGACCTTAGTTATGGCAGAGGAACGTGGCCGGGTTGACGCCCAGGTACATCTGTGGTGCAGGTGGGAGCAGGCGTAAAACGGAGGGTGTCGGGATAGAAGTGTGACGAAGGACTTACCCTTCAGCTGATCTACGGACAGCCTTAGAGGTGGCAGCGGAAGGCCGCTGCACGCGTCCGCCTAGCCACCGTCAGCGGATCCATCTTCGGATCGCGCGGTCAGTGAGCAAGGTAGGAAGGCCATTACCCCCTGTCGAAGTTGGTTATTGATTGTATGTAGCAAGGTAAGGCGTCAAGAGACAGTCATCTGGACGTTATCCCACGTGGCCATCGTAATCTAGGCCGTACCAAGACGTGGCGGTCTCCGGAGCACCGGCTTCACTGGCACCTTCTATTGCGGGATTTTTTGTCGCTGCATACTGAACTGATCGGCGGAGACACCCTGCCTACCAAGGACGTGGTGATCGGCTGCTCAATCTCCCTCGTCGTGTCACTCGGAGTGGGTTGCTCCGCCTGAGGCTGCCCGTGCGTTTGAGTCTGATAACTCGCTGCCTATACAAGGCTGCACGAATCTGACTGCGCTTCCGACCAGGTGCATTGGACAAAGAGTGGGGAGAGGAGAGGACGACAGAGAAAAGCATGAGGAGGAGTAGGAGCAGAGACTTACCTAGTTAGGATGTATGTGTGGGCGTCAGTTGCTGCTGCTGACGTGGACCTGATGCTTTCTGAACAGCTCACCTGGTTCGGGTGGTAGAGTATAAGGCAGTTGACAGCCAGGTGCATAAGGGGAGTGAAGGAGATAACTGCAAGCATGTGTTTTGCAAGCCGGAGTGAGGTAGACCTGATGTTACCGGAATAGCTCACCAGAAGCCTCGGCGAAGGGGCTACAGGATCAGCATCTTCATATACTTCAGTTATTGTTGTCTGTGGGTTGGGCGGCCGGTGCTGCATTTTGACCGGAGCCTACTACTGAGCCAGTGCTATGATCCACTGTGTTTACGGAGGGAGGGGGCAGAAGTACCTACCTGTCTAACCGGACTGACGGTGTCAGAAAGGTCAGAAGTCTAGCTGCGGCGCCGGACTACAGACAGAAGACCAGCAAGGGGACCAGTGCACACATCTCCCCATGTCTCAGTAGGGGGGGGGCCCTCCCGTTCGGTAAGGGGTGGTGCTCCGATTGCCTTGATGATTACCTTTCTCCAGCTTCGCGACTTCTAAACGGAGTTGAGCATACTGTGGGAGGGAATCATGAGAGGAAGGCTGCGCACTTACCTAGCAAGTACCTGGCCAGATTCCGGCGGAGGTAAGTCTGGCTGCTGTTGTTGACCAGGTACCGACCAACGCTGCTGTGAGTGGAGGGGTGCTAGGGGACCAGCACACTGCTGAGCCTGGTTGGGCAGCACTGCAGGCTTGCACCTTGAGCTGGAGGAGGCAGGCTCCTTGCTCCTATCAAAATGCGGTAACTCTTACAGTGCACCGGCTGCGGGCGTTGCGGTGCCTCTTGTGGCTTGAGGTCAGAGGAAAATAAGTACCTTTCTTAGTCTGAATGACTGTAAGCTAAACTGGCTGAGGCTGCCAGGATAACTTTTGGGTGGATTTATGAGGTCCCCGACCTCTTTTTTTTTTTTTTTTTTTTTTTTTGGAAAAAAACGAGCAATTCCATTCAAAAAATCAAATTTGAGGTCGGGAATTTCTCACAAACAACCCAGATCGACGCAGACTAGTGCTGGGAATCCTAAGCACCATTCATAGGGACTAGCCCCAACGACTCACTCGACACAAGGCTGTCTTGGTTTACCTCTTTTGGTTCCTGTTTAGCCTTGTCCTACCTTCCGAGTCCTTCCCTCTCCCCGTCTACAATTTATCTCGTGTCTCTCTCCCTACCCTCTTCCTTCTACCAGCTAGCCCCAACCTCCCACTATTAGTACCCTACATCTAAATCCATTCCCATGAGAAATGAAAGTTGAAAAAAACATTCCATAAAAAAAATCCTTCATATTTATAAATTATCATTCCAATGTTTATCCAATTCTAAAATTTTTAATTTAATTTGATAAGTCTCCGTCTAAATATGAGTTTTTCCTTCCAACTACATCTATTTGTTCAAGATGGAATGAAAGTCTGGACGAGTTTATGAAATGTTTTAATTAGACTTTCATTCTATTACAACAAATATCGTCTAATTTAGATTGGATTAACCTATTTATGACTGGAAATCCTTACTTAGAATGGCAGTCCAATTAAAATATTTCATGAACTTATCCAGACTTTCATTCCATCTTTAGCATGCAGTTCAAATAAGAAGGGATACCCCATTCTTGGAAGGAAAGTTTTCAAGTAAGATGAAAAATTTTAAAATTTGAATTACATTTTTTAAGATGAAATGTAAATTTAAAATTTATAATGTAATTTTACTCTAGAATGATTATTTAATTCTGGAAAATTTTTCTGTTGTGGTCCTATCCTTCCTCGCCCTGCTACTCCTGCATCCCGTAGTCACTCATTCCATCTATACGATGGCTGAAACCTAAATCGGTCCAACAACAGAAAAATTCCCACGAGAAATTAAAATTGAAAAAACATTTCATAAAAAATAAATTCGTCATATTTATAAATTATCATTCCAACGTTTGTCCAATTCTGAAATTTACAGTTTTATTTGATAAGTTCCTATCTAAGTATGAGCTTTCCCTTCCAACTACATCTATTTGTTCAAGACGGAATGAAAGTCTGAATGAAATATTTTACTTAAACTTTCATTCTACTACAACAAATATCTTCTAATTTAGATTGGATTAGCCTATTTATGACTGAAAATCCTTACCAAGAATGACAGTCCAATTAAAATATTTCATGAACTCATCCAGACTTTCATTCCATGTCTAATATGCAGTTCAAATAAGAAGGGATACCCCATTTTTCGAAGGAAAGTTTTCAAGTAAGACAATTTTTTTAAAAATTGGAATGACATTTTTTTAGATGGAATGAAAATTTAAAATTTAGAATGTAATTTTACTATAGAATGATTATTTAATTTTGAAATTTTTTTCTGTTGAAGTCACCGTAGCCCTCTCTTACCCCACTTCCCTCCTGCCTTCCTACTACGGAAAAGAACCGAGTGTTCTGGTTTATCCCAGACTTCTCCTAATTTAACCAGTCTGCAAGTTTCATCTTCCCTTCCTCTTCGATTGTAGTCAGTTTCCCGTTGATCGCCCATGTTTTTTTGAACCAAATTTGGTCAGCCCTTCGGTTCAGACTGCCTGCCGCTTTCCGCTTCCAGTCTGCCAGAA
Source organism: Chara braunii (assembly GCA_003427395.1). Taxonomy (NCBI): domain Eukaryota; kingdom Viridiplantae; phylum Streptophyta; class Charophyceae; order Charales; family Characeae; genus Chara; species Chara braunii. Next base: position 779,128 of record BFEA01000004.1, read on the forward strand.
TGATTCTTCGTGCCATTTGATCGAAGGTAGCTTTGATTTCAGGATCTGGCATAATCTTCCCTTGAAACAAACTTCTGTTTTGGTCCGTCCACACGATCCAAAAGCCTATTGCTCTAAACGCCTGAGCCACATATCCCCAGCCCTTCTCCAAACAAAGATTTTGCGGGACCCCCCCAGCAGAACCCATTCCTTATTCAACTCTAATGCATCTTTTCATATGATCTTCCAGTGGTCTGCCCACCATTTTCAAATTCTGGTTGTCGCCGGGCAGTCCCACCAGATGTGCAACATTGATTCAAACCTGCAGAGGCATCGCTTGCATTGCGGATCAACTTGCAACCCTCGTGACAGGAGCCAAACTGCAGACGGAGTGGCCAGCAGGGAGGCCAACCAAAGTATTGTCGCTGCTCTGGGGTTCGGGGCATTCGCCAGCTGTGTCCAACACTGCTTCAAAGTCCATATTACCTTCTCTTCTTCCACCCCATAAACCTGGGACCACCTCTCAACAGCTACCGTTGACGGGGTTCGCTTCTTCTTCTGTACCATGTAGCCAAGTTCCAATGAATTGTCCTTCGGTATCACATTCTCCCCATTCGGACCCTGTCCCCTCCAGGCCCATTGCTTTGGATCTGCTATGAGATTTGTAATTGCTTCCCCTGCTTGTCATCCATCCTTTCCAGCACCCGAACTTCCCCCGTATGTCCCTGGGGTACAGTGACTATCTGACATGGTCCTTCCTCCACTACCAGTTCAGATTTGGACCCGTCTCGAAGTTTTCACTTTTGAAACTTCACTCCTCCTTCTGGGGGTAACTCCATTAGTTTCAAGTACTTCTTTTCTTCGGCAGACTTCTGAACTGCATACCACGTGCCTAGGGGGTTAACACCCTGAGGATTTAACAGGTGAATCTAGTCCAATGGCAGAGCTTTGATGATCTCCCGACGTTTCGTTTCTAATTCTCTGTAGTTTTTTAACGTCTGTTGCAGTTCATTCTCTAAGTACCATCGTCCTTCCAGCGTGTTCCAGAGGTTTCTGATTTGTACTACTCCCTTTCTGATCCACACCTTTCCGAAACTGCCTCATGATGAGTCCGCCTTCAACATGCCTCCATCTGCTTTTCTGATCCGCTGATTCTCAAATATAACTTAAGACAATAGTACTTCCTCCTTTGTGGTTGGGTTGTCAACTGCTTCAGGCTTCACCTCTTTCCACGCCGGGAGGACTGCCGCCCAAAATTCTGACTTTGTCTTTCTTCTTAGATAAGTGTCTATTCAGATGCAAGCCCACACATCCTTCGCCCTGGACAGATACTATTCCTTCATCAGAATTCTTTCCCCTAGCAGGATCCAGTGTTTGTTTTTCTGTGACACTGTTCTCACGACCCATCGGGCCAACATTGCTATAATCCTCCGCCCAGGTTCCACTAACCCCAGTCCCCCCTCCTATCTTGCAGTGCAGATTAGGTCCCATGCCACCTTTGCCATAACTCCCCCCTCCTCATTGGCGAAAGGGCGCCATAGAAACCTGGTAGTCCTTCTTCTGATCACTGACTGTGTTTTCTTCCCCACCGGGCGAATATTGCCCGGAAACCATAGGAGTGTGAGTAGTGCTGCTGTTACCACCAAGGCTCGTCCAAATAATGACAAGTGGGGGGTCTTTCCCCAAATGGTTGTTCTCTGCATGACCTTCTGTTGGATGATCTGATCTTGATGGACTCCACTTGGTTGCAGTGAAATCTACACTCCGAGGAAGCGTTCCACATCGCCCTCCTTGATTCTCTTCATTCCCCAGTTCACCGTTGGTGGGAATCTCTTTGGTAAGAAAAAGGCTGACTTCTGCCAATTGATGGCAGCCTCAGAAAGTTGTTCGTATTGTCTGAGGCAGTGCCAGAGTGCTCCCAGCGACTCCTTCGTGTTCTGTGACACCGCAAAGAGGTCATCTGCACAARCCGTCACCTTACAAGTTGCAGGTTCCGTCTGGATATTGTGGATTTCGGCGTGCACCCTGATATTGTTCAGTGGGACTTCAAGCTGAACCACAAACAACAAAGGTGCCAATGGGCATCCTTGTCTTAGTGAGCGTGACAATGTGAATGGCTCTGACAGGTGTCCATTTACCATCACTGAGGCCGTAGAGTATAAATACAGTGCTATTACCCAGGTGCAGAAGACATCTCCAAACCCCATCCAGCACAGTGTAGTTACCACGTACGACCAGTTAAGTGCTTGTAGTACTTCAACCTCTGTTACTGGCCTGTCCAAATCCAGCTTCGCGTGCATTGGCAGTTTGCATCTTCCCAATGGTCTGAGTTCCAAGTCAGATTCGTGTCCGCTCCCTCTTCCGGTCTTCGAGAGGTAAGAATAACTTTGAAATACTTCGCCGCATATGCACACATAAGCTTTGGTTCTACCGGCATGGGTTCCTCCTGGTCAAAGGGGAGACTGTGTTTGTGCTGTACAACCTGCTGGGCGGTGATCTCGCGGTATACAGCGGGGCAGCGGGGCACAGACGCAGTACACACGTTGTGCGCTGCGCTGTGCAGTCTGCTGCGCTCTGCCAGTATCTCGTAGTGCTACGATTGGGCGCCTCTGTGTCATATTGGTACGCCAATGGTAAAGTTGTTGTTTCTTAGAAGCTAGTGCGGCGTCTGAAGGAGGCAGGTGGCGGGGGCTGTTGGTGCACTGCCTTACTATGGGTGTAGCGTATTGCTGCTACTATCAAGGGCTGCAAGCGTTGAGCAGGTTACGGCTGCAACATGACTATACAACGAGCTGTGTGGGGTTTTCATCTGCCGCTACAACAACTTTTTTTTTGGGACTGTACAACAGCTACCGCTGCCATTGAATCAGACTGCCACTACGCCAAGGCTGTGGGGCTGTGGTAGCCTCCGCTTCTCTTCTGCTGTGGGCACCGTGATCTACCTTGACTGCTGTGTCACGAGAGCAGTGCTAGACTACGGCCTGCATTCTCTGAATTGAAGTGGCTATTTGGGTTGCTGCAGCGCTCCCTCTCTGCGCACGGTTGTTGTGTTTTGTGGGGCTGGTTAATGAGCATTGCCGCCCTAGGGTGCGGCTGCGCTCATCTGCCATGCATGATGTTGTTTGGCTCAGGGCTGTGTAGTTCTACCTTGTGCTCAGAATAGAGCACGAGGGGGTGCTCTATTCGAACGTAGTATTTCTAGACAGTGTGAGTGCAGTACGGTCAAAAGGGTGTGCGGTAATTTTGGAGGAAGGGTCCAACTCAGCAAAGGAGGGTCTATTGCGGTGAATTGAAGGCCTGTCTGGGGACTTGTGCCTTACATTCAGATCGTGGTTCTAGTCTTCTTCGTCTAAGCTTTTTTGGCCGCCATTGCGGGGCCCTCAGGCGTATCAAGGTAACGAGGCCCTCTCCAGTGAGTCTGAGCGCACCTCTCTTGGATCTCGAGAGTCTACTCTACATGCCTCTACCCTTCTTACTCTCAGTCTAGTCTGAGGTTACGAGAGGAAGGCGGCAGGCGGGATTGCAACCCGTAGGTCCGCGTCAAGGCCTCTGTGGGAGGTTGCCCCACCGATTGTGGGAGCTCTGCTGGAGCCCAGGCGGGGTTTTGGAGGCAGGGGACTTCAAGTATATTCTCGTTAACCTGTGTGATCCCTTCCCCTAAACCTTTATCCTTGGGCTATTTGAACATAACTATGTGAGGTTATTACTTCTTACTTTTGTTATGTCTGTCAGGACATGCATCTTGAAAGTTAAATCAACAATATATGAGAGTGCAGATCCTCTGAGTGAGTTCAGACAAAGTTGAACTGGGGGGAAGGTGGGATGAAGGCAGTTTGACATGTTTGACTGGGTCAACCAAAGGCTGAGCTCCTCTAAGTTGATGTGGGCTCAGTGTTGTGTTTTATTCATGTTTGTTGGGCTGAGTGAATGGTTTTGAGGGCTGGGTTTATCCTAAGTTGGACGGACCAGTCGCTGTTTTTTTTCTGGGGTTTCTGAATAGGAGGACGGGCACCCTAAGTTGGGAAGGCTCAGAGTCCTGGTGTTTCTTTTTATGAGTTGCTGAAAATAGAGCTGAGAACACTCTAAGTTGCGTGGACTCAATTCTGTGTGTGGTTTTTTCTGAGGGGGACACAAGTATGAGGTTGAGCGTACCCTTAAGTTAGGGCGGCTCAGTCATAAGCCATGAACACAAAGGTCAACCAAAGTATACAACTTTGATACATATTATACGAACCTATATCATCTGACAGACCGGGCACCCTAAGTTAAGAAAGTCAGTCAGTAAGTCAGGTAGAACAATAAGAGGAAAGAAGTGATGAAGAATATAATGAAGGTAAACTGGGCAGGCTGAGCGTACCCTTAAGTTAGGGCGGCTCGGTCCTATGCTCGTAATAAGACAAAGGATCAGTGAGTTAGTATAAACTTGTTTTATTTTCCCTTCTAAACACGAGGCAGGGTTGGATGTCTCCCTAAGTTGGGTAGGTCTGATCATCTTCCTAATAAGAGAGAAACACATAAAGTTTGTGCATGTATCAATGGTGGTTTTGCATATCATTGTCGTTACGGAGGCTAAGCGTACCCTTAAGTAAGGGCGGCTTAGTCATACGTCGTTGTGCTCTGTTCAGGCAGATTCTGTCTTATGTAACTATAACTGTTTAGGTCAGTCAGGCGTACCCTTAAGTTAGGGCGGCCTGGTGATAGGCTCTTGTCGTTAATGTGATGTAGGTTGGACGTACCATAAAGTCAGGGCGGTCTGACCATTCGTCGTTTGCGCTTGTTCTGTAGGTTGGACGTACCTTTAAGTTGGGGCGGTCTGACCATTCGTCGTTCGTGCTTGTTCTAGGCAGGTTAGGCACACCCCTAAGTTGGGGCAGTCTAATCCTATGCCTTATGCAACTTTGTGTAAAGCTGGCTAGGCATACCCTTAAGTTAGGGCAGTCTAGTCTTATGCTTCATGTCATCAGTTTAAGCAGAAGCCAGGCATACCCTTAAGTTAGGGCGGTCTGGTCACATGTTTTATGTCTAGAGTTTATCTGGAGTTGGGCATATCCTTAAGTTAGGGCAGCCCAGTTGTGCGTACTTTTACTTGTTTACTTAGGCAGGTTGGACATACCCTTAAGTTAGGGCATTGTCTGATCCTATGTCATAAGTGAGGGGGTTATTGAAAGGGAACAACTCAGTGATCTAACGAACTACCTGGGCAAATGTATGTGGGGTTGTGAGAGGTGCATGCTCCTGTATGATTGTAGGGTCTCACTTGGGGTGTCTTTTCGATAGGTTAGTTGCTTTAGATGCTCGCCAAGTGTTGGAGCCATAGGTAGGTCAGGTGGATGTTGGGAGGGAAAACATGGGATGAGGATAGGACTGACCCTGCTAGGGGTTAGGCCCAATGCTAGCCCACGGTCTCATCTAGAGGTCGTGTTGGCTGTCATTGAGTTTGGATCATCAAGCAAGTGTCAGAAGTTAGTCCCAAGTATAGTTGCTTTGTCTTTCTGCTTTTTCAGCTTCGTATAAATTTTGGCAGCCTCCTGTTCCTACGGGAAGCGCTGCCGGAATTTCTACAAATCTGGAAGAGTTAGTGTTTTTTTGGCTCATAGGATTCTGAGAAGACACTTTTCCTACGGGAAGCGCTGCCGAAATTTCGTAGAATTTAGGGAGTTAGAATATTTTGCAGTTGGGAGCTACCTAACAGATCCAGCCTGATTAAAGGAGATACTCAGTAACTTGGTACTAGTAGAGGAGCTAGGATGTGACTAGGGGAATGTTCTCCCCTTGACGCAGGAATAAGTAGTACTTTCCTTTGGCCTGTACTGTGATGCAGGTTTCCGTGTTGTCGCTTGAAGGCTTGATCTAATCAAGTTATTTCGTCAAAATGATTACTCTTCTGTTATCGTTGATAACAGGTCGGTTGCCGATTCGTCCGTCTACGACTCGACCTCAATTCACCCTCAATACTCAGCCTAAAAAGGTTTTGGCCCTGATGATTTTATCTGTTTTGTTAAGGTTTCACCCAGACTTTTATTGAATGGCCATTTAACAGAAGTACTGAGTACTTAATTATGGTTGGTTGGCCGGAGGCTTGGGCTTGCATGGCTAAAGCACAGGGTATGAGTGGAGAGGATGGTTGGAGTTGACCCCGTGTAGCATGTGGATCTTTGTTTGCTATCGTGGTGTGATTGCAGGTATTTATGGAAGAGTCTCGATTGATTTATGTTGAGTGGTATTGCGTGGATTCAGATGGGCAGACCACACAACTGTCGTGAGAGTGAACTACCCCACAACCTTTGTGTTTGAGTGAGATTGTGCTATCCCCGTTCTGCTGAGGTGATAATCCAAGTAGACATTCGGGTAAACCCCCACAGGGCTTAATCCCGACGGTGTCCTTTCTGATAATACTAAAAGTATTTGTATCCTTTCCTTGTCAGGGTTTATTTTTGTGGAACGATAAAGTTTCGGGCGGAAGGGTTAGCGTGTCGCTGGTGATGCGCCAGACAACTCACCACCGCTCCAAATTCCTTATTGCCCCAGGGGTCGTCTTACCCCACACCCTTTGGGGCACCTCAGGGTGCAGAAGACGGAAAGGCCCTCAGGCCGGTTTTGCGCCCACTAAAGGGTTACCTCCCCTTAGCGCGTGCTTTAACCAACGCCTGAGCGTCGGAAGTAACCCCATGGCTCCGACGAGGCCATTTGGGTATGGGCACCACATAATGCGTCGTCACTGCAGATACTCACATAGAGCCGCATTGTGAATTGGTATGTGTGGGTACTGCGTCCGCGCGCTCTTATACTAGATCCTTGCGCGCAGCACTCGCCGATCCTCGTACTAGGAGTTATGGGTCAGATACTGAAGGGACTAGGAGTTGTTGTGTTGTGGCGTTGTTTGTGGTGTTTGTTTCGCGTGGGGTTCCAAGTGTTATGGGTGAGTAAGCGTGAGTACTGTGGTGTAACGCGTGGGTATGTAGTGCGTCCTAGTCGACCAACGTCGAGTTGCGTTTGGGACTTCAGCCCCCCAGTACGGCGATTCGCGTACGGGTTCGATTTTCGGGCGTTCGACCGCGCGTACCCCCCTATGCTACAGCGAGCGAGAAACGCCCTCGGCTGGACCACCTCTGCAATTGCATACGAAAAACTTTCGCATGTAATTCAGTAGCTCGGCAGGGATACGCCCACCTAAGGAATGGTGACAGTTCCCGCAGGTGGAGATAGCGGTGCCTCACGTGACCCTGTCCTGTCGTAGGGGCTCGCGAGAGGTACGGCTGGCGCACTCGGCCGGAGCGGCAAATGCTCTCCGCGACAAATCCTGCATAATCCTGCGTGACGCGGCCGGGAGGGTCCCCGTGTGGGACCGATGCGCTCGACAGGTGGCGCCGTTGCTGGGGATCTCGGCTGCCTACCGGGGTCCTTAAGAGAACGAACCCAGGTTAAGTGCAAGCTGATGATCTAGGCAAAACGACAAAGGTTATAGGTTGGATTGTCTTACATAAGAGGGCTGTGTACAGGAGCATAATAAGACTTGGTGATATAGATTGCGATTGAAGGTTGTATCTTGGGCGCGAATGATTAATGGTAGAGCGGGAAGCTGAACTTGAGGGTAGAATGGTCAAGAATGACGTAGGGCAAGTCCTCTGAAACTTGACGAACTGCTTACCGGTCTACCCCTTGTTACTCCTGTCAGCAGTGAAGATGCCGGACACCGACGGAATCGAGCGGGGCCCGACTGCTACACCGGAGGACTTCGTCAAGGCACTCGAGAAAAGGGAGTTGGCACGGCTACAAGTACCAAAGATTGACATCTTCCATTTTGAAGAGGAGAGGGTGTCAAAGTGGCTGGAGCTCCTGGAACAGATTACTGCCGAGGTGCCAGAAGCGGATAAATTCAAGTATCTACCTCGATACATATGGTGGGAAATTCGGCCAGAAATCATGAAATTGGCTGTTGGAGCAGGGGGAGACTGGGAAAAGTTCAAGGATGAAATGCAAAAGCGGTTCAAGCTAGGAGATGGCTTGCTGACAAAGACGGATCTGGAGATGCTACAGCGAGATGAGTTTTCCACGGTGGGGGCATTTGCAACGACATTCGAGAAGATGGTGAAGAAAGTCCCAGGATTGGCAAAAGAGGAACAGTGTGCTACCTTCCTGGGGCACTTCAAAAATTGGGAAGCCTCGTCGCTTACCAAGAAGGTTGCTCCAGGGAAGAAGCTCACTTGGGATGCCATAAAGGAAGGCGTAATGGACGGAGAACTGGACCAGGTAGACATCTTCCAGATGAGACAGGCTAGGAAGAAAAGGAAGGCCTTAGACGCTACAACGAGTGATGGGCGCGACTTCAAGAAAATGGTGGAGGATGCGGTGGCCCAACTTGATGCAGCGAAGGAGGCAAGAAGGAAAACTATGGCGGCACCACAGATCCAAAGTAAAGCAAAGAAAGCGGTGGTGCAGGAGGAAGAAGAAGAGGAAGAGGAAGAGGAGCCTGAGCCGCAGAAGTTGACAAAGGCTCAAAGGAAAGCAAGGAATTTGGCTCAAGGGGGGCAAGGCTCAGGGAGGGGCCAAGTCCCACAAGCTGTAGCAATGCCACCCCCAGAGTCACTCAGTCAGGCTGCACCAGCACACTGTGGGCCATGGCCAGGTTGTGGACCTTCAAGTCATTGGCATGGACACTGTTTGTACGCCCCATGGCCAATGAGTGGGCCGCATGGGTCATGTGCCGGACCGCCGATGAAAACAGTTTCTTGCGGCTGCCCGGGACCCCAAACTCAGCAGGTGAGCCACCCAACCCCACCGCCTAACCAACCTCAGCAGTCAGGCCCACAAGGATCGCAAGGCAACCAAGGTGGTGGACGTGGTCAGAATCAAGGATGGGGTCGAGGGCGAGAGAATGGTGGCCGAGGAAGAAATGACAGAGGGAATGGTGGTGGTAACGCTGCAGGCAGGGGAAACGAGGACTGGGCGGCCTCTGGAAGTCAAGGTGGTCAGGAAGGTGGAAGAGGCGTTAGCAGAGGAAGGATAGATTGGAGAAATGTCATTTGTTGGCACTGCGGGCAGAAAGGCCACACTATCAAGTTCTGCCATGTAAGGAGAAATGATGAGCACGAAGGACTGATCAGTACTAACTATGATGGGGATATGTACGACAAGTGGGGGTACCACCTTGATCCAAGGACCCCAGGCGGGACAAGGAAGGAGGCCCTRCGACGAGCCGAGGCAGGTGAACCACCCGCTCCTCCAGCCATGTTTCGGATGTGGCAGGAGAAAGAGGTCCGTAGTGACATTAGGGTGGAGGAGGTAGGAGAGACCGAGGAGGTGGAGCAAGAGCAGAAAGCCGACACTACTAAGGCAGAGCCCATCATAGTAGAGTCGGACGATGAGATTGAAGAAGATTACTGGAACAGGCCGTTGCATGCTGAGACAGGGGAAGACTATTGGAGAACGGCCCGACAGGCAATAGAGAGAATGGAGGACCTGATAGACAAAGTCGGGAGATACCAACAGAAGTTGGCTGATATGTGCGAAGAAGTGAAGGAGTGGCAAGGTAAGGAGCCATCGGTATACCTCTACGACCAAGGTCCGGGATCGCAAGGAGGATCCGGGAATCTACCAAACGTCGCGACCTCAGGAGCGATGCCTCGATCCGGAATGACTTTCAGACCACATTCCCGGACGGGGAGGCCGCCATACGCCGTCAGAACGAGGGCTAAAGGGTCAGTGATTCCCGAAGAACCAGCCAAGGATGTTCCAGAACCAAGTGGAGAGAAGGAAGTTGTGGACGTTCCAGAGGGAGTGGATGATGAGGATGACAGGTTGAGGAAAGAGGAGGATGAGAAGGCTGAACAGCGAGCCAAAAAGAGAGGTGCCAAGCCGGACACAGACAAGGCACAGGAAGTAAAGAAGAAAAGGTATACGGTCCGCGTAGAGGAAGGGTTCGACGTAAAAGAGATAATGGACAGGATTCTCGAAGGTCATAACCATCTTATGAACCTGAAGGATGTCCTGGCCTCAGCGCCCAAGCTCAAGGATGAGCTAAGGGCGCGACTATCCAGGAAGATGGTGACCAGCGTGCGGTTAGGGACTATAATCCCTAAGGAGGCTGAGTGGGCCGAGACAGGCATGAAAATGGACTGGAAGTCAGTAGCCTGTGGGTGCCTCGATGTGGTGGTAAAAGGGAAGACGTGCACAACAATGGTGGATAGCGGCGCAAAAATGAACCTCATAAAGGAGGCAGATGCAGTGCGTCTAGGGATGGAGGTAGATCGCTCCGACAACGGGGTTCTGATGGGAGCAAACAGTCGGTCGATTTTCTTAGGGACCGCATCGTCTGTGATTCTAGAGATTGGGAAGGTAAAAGTAAGAAGTTGTTTTTTCGTGATGCCTGATTTGGACCACCCTATCCTACTGGGTAGGTCGTTCCTAAGTCGGACAGAGACGGTCATTCTCAACAAACATGACGGTGTCAAGCGCATCAGCCCCCGCGCGAGCGAAGGCCCTCCCGGCTGCGTCACGCAGGAGAAACTTAGACTTTCAACTTTTTAGAGACAACTCAGGGACGACACGGTAACCCGCGTCGACCCTTCGCCGCTCCGTGCGCCAACTGTACATCCCGCGGTCCCCTACGACAGGACAGGTTCTCGCGGGGCACAACTTACCTTCCCTAAGGGGCTGTCACCACCCTTAGGGGCGTATCCCTACCGAGCTACCGACCCACATGCGAAAGCTTTTATAATGCRAWTGCAGAGGTAGGCCGGCCGAGGGCGTTTGCTCGTTCGCTGTAGCATAGGTACACATGGTTAAAYGCCAAGTGGACCCGAACGCCGCCCGTCCCTGRGGCGYTGATCTCCCAGGAATCGGAACGACGTCGGTCGACTAGGACRTAATATTCCAAGCGTAAGAAAACCTCAATCAATCATAGTCCCTTCTTCCAAAGACAATCAAAAGTTAAACACCAAAAGAAGACTCAGGTCAACGTAAGTTGACATATATTCTGAGATCAACTTATATATAATACGGTCATGCATACCACTCGCCCCGATCAATTTGACAAGGGTTGATTTGACTTTCATCCAACGACGAGACACATGAGTTGACTCGCCTTCGGACCTCACTTATCAACAAAAGGACAAAGCATGACTTATACACGATGCGAARCTCAAATGACATCCGACTAAAGCATCTACACTCTACTTGTCAGACGGTTRGATTGTCACGACTTTTTCGACTCGATGAGATGCGTTGCCGAGTTCTTTCATTCCACCGCATGCTGACTGCAAGCAAGGAAATGCGGACATCCCAACTCTCAAGTAGAGCTAGGATCACACTGTTCTCGCAATGACATCACTATCTTTCCAACTTTGGTGTGAATGTCATTTGCAAGTAGTCCGGCTACCACTATACGAGTCAGTACTCGACTTGAACGTGACTGCCTCCGGCTAATTCTCACTCCAACTTAATCACCATGCATGATTGATCTCCTACATATCTTGTGAATGCATCCAGGAGTGGTGTGATCCATGGAGGATAACATATCGACGTCAAACCCCGCTTTAGACTCGAGCCTCACCACCTTCCCTCCGATTCCAGTATCATACATCCGTTAGTACCCTACATGCAAGGTTGAACTACCCCTCCCTTATGACCTAAGCTGATCAGACCCGGCCATAAAGTCGAGGCGACCCCATCCACCACAAAAGAAAAGGTGATCAACCTTTCCTTCATGACGAGCGGTAATCGCCACCCTCACAAGCCAAGTTCCAACAAACATATTACCACCTTCCTCCCTTTCGACGATAGTGTAGCCATCCCCCTCGAAAGGAGAAATGACAGCATCCCGCTATGGACCAGGAACAAAGTTTCGGCGCAGGCCTCACTACCGTCTACGGGGCTCACAACATTAGGATTCCTCATTGCATGACAATTAACACAGAGTGAAGTCATAAGGTAAGATAAATAATTGAATCACATGCCTGACGAATAAGCGCATGTTAATACAGTCAGGCATATAACTCAAGTACAGATCATCCCATTAGACTCGCACTGACGAATTCTTACATTCATAATCACATACACGGAGTCCCATAAGAATTCTAGGTTTTTTTTTTTTTTTTTTTTTTTTTCAGTCCTTCTCATATATGATGAACACTTCAACAATATAAGTATCCATCAACTATTTCACAATACACTTCTTGCAATGAACATCTAATCATGATAAGAATCTCACAAAGTCCTTTGGTATCATAATCATCTTGCAACAAGAGTCACAATCCCATTGATAACTTTTCAACCTCAATACTTCAATTAATACTTTACAACTTTCTTGGTTAGCCTAAGACAAAAGTCAGTACCAACTGAACCATAATACAAAAGCAAGAAGGTTACCAAAATTAATATCACCAATTACCTCCTCTACCCTTCCTTTCTAAAAGTTTTCACTAAACTCTTGGGATAAACTTCCGTAGATGTGTACCCGATACCCAATTTCTACTCCGAGATCCATCCAATTCCTCTATTTCATATGCCCCATGTTCTGTTTTCCTAGTGATCCGATATGGTCCTAGCCACCGACTGTCTAGTTTTCTAGACCACTGTTTTTCTAGCGACATTTCATACAACAAGACGATGTCTCCCACTTCCAACGGCTCTTTTCATACATGTGGCCTCTTGTCTCATCTGTCCTTATCAGCCTGCCTGCTTTCAGAAGTAGAGACAGTCGCGTCTTCAATCCGTTCTTCAGTCACCATGATCTGTCTTGCCCTCAATTCCAACAACTGTTTTGTTGAGAGTTTTGTTTCCACGTCCTGTTTCTGCCAAGTGGTCAGGAAACTCTCAATTGGAAAAGTCGCATGCCGTCCAAACCATAATGTGACGGGAGCATACCCGGTTGTTCGCTTGATGGTAACATTCTCAACAAAAAAGGTTGCCCTCAAATAAATTGGTCATCTTGATGGTTCCCCCTTGCACCATTTAGCCAAGAAGTTAGACAAGGTGGTATGTCCTCGTTCCATGGGTGCATTGGCCAGGGGATGCGCTCTCGTCGTATAACTGAAACTCACCCCAAGTCTCTTTAAAAGCGTTTGCACCTCCTTTGTTCGAAACTCGTCTCCTCGATCTATAACAATCTCTTGAACAAATGGATAACGGAGGTAATATTCCTCAATCCACTCTGCCAAGACTGATCCAGTACGTTCGCGAATGGCACGACCGTCAACGAACCCAGTCAAATTGTCCCGTGCATCAAAGATGTATCTGTATCCATTTATCCCAGATGGCATTACCAAAAGATCCAAATGCACCGCTGCACCTGGTTCTGCCACATAACGTGGATTCAGGGGCTCGAGGTAGCGGATGTTAGACCTCTGCTGGCAAGGGAAACAAGATTTACAAAAGTCAATCACCATCTTGCTCATCCCTTCCCCAAAATAAAGACGTTGGATCTTGTTCAAAGTTACCCGCGCAGATCTGTGTCCGCCGGCTACCCCATCATGCAGGGCAGCAATCACATCCAACTGCCGAGAGATCCCGCATACCACCCTCTTTGGGACACCATCAGCAGCCTTCTTAAAGAGATGACCGTCACGAACAACGAATCCTTTGCTTTTCTCTCGCACAACCGGATCAACCTCACTTTCGCCCAATTCCCCATTCAACGACATGCCTATTTTCTTATATTCCCCTTCGTACTCCTTTTCCTTAAACACTTCTTTAACCTCACCGCCTCTTTCCTCCGCATTCATTCACCTCAGGCGATCCTCGTGAACCAACAAATTCATGATATATGACATCCTTCCAACGATCTGGAAAGCGTCATCAGCCCGCGTATGGCCTTGTTCAATCGTTAGCGGATCAAGCATAAGGTCGATGTCACCGGTCAAAGCCAGCCTCATCATTTCCTCTACGGTCTGCTCGCCCCATGGACCCTTTTCGATGAAAGGTTCCTCCACCACGAGTTCTGGACGTACCTCGTGAAAGGCAGGAACATTCCATATCGATTTCCCATGCTGAGTGGCTGCATCAGTCAGGTAGGCAAAAGTGTTAATACTCAATCACGCCTCCTCTTCCTTCAGAAAGGCATAAACCGGAACTGATTCTTCCGCTTGATCCGCCTCTGGGTCCCATTCAACCCGACTCAACCCATCAACACGATTCTGACTCCCCGAGATCCGCTCGATTTCAAAGTCATACATCCAAATATAAGTCAACCATCGTGCAATGGTGGGGTCAGCAGGTGAATAATTCCTTAAGGATTGAGCCAATGCAGTCGGATCCACCCGCAGGATAAAGCGTATACCGAACACATAATTCCGAGAGATGCGGAAGCAGTGAAGCACGACCAAAGTTTCTTTTTTGAACTGGGAATAGTTCCTCTCAGCAACATTCAGAGTCCTGCTCTCAAATCTGAGAGGCCTTTCCTGCCCCTCAGCATCCTTTTGAATCAAGACCCCTCCTAGGGCTGTGGGCCCCGCATCAGTCTCAATAACAAAATGACGCTTTTCATCATCGTCAAAAAAAGAAACTCCAAGGATCAATCCACCCTCACGGAACTCAGTCTTTATGTCTTCCACGACCGCTTGCTGCTTCGGACCCCATCCCCACTTCTGGCCTTTGCGCACAAGCTTTCGCAAGTGCTCCACTCTGGCGGCAAACCTGCGGATGAAGATGCACAAAAATCCACAGGTTCCGAGGAAACTTCGCACATCCGTGATTGACTTGAAAGGGGTCGGCCATTCCAAAATTTTATTAGTCTTCTTCGCATCCGGCTGGCGACCTTTCTCATCGCAAAGGAATCCCAAGATCACTGCTCTCTTCATACAATGTCGAGAATTAATCCCACTAGCTCTGAGATCAGGGTTGTCGAGCCCCCGCGGGGTTCCGGGATTCCGGGGGTGGGCACCCCCAACCCCAGCTCCAGACCCCCCCGCAAAAAAAAAAAATTCAAAAAAAAAAAAATATAGTGGGGGGTGCGCAGTGAAAGCGCGCACCACATGGGCTAAACCCCAAAAATGGGGTTTTATGCCCCACCCCGGACCCCCCCCGGGGCCACACCCACCACTCGTGGGACCGGGGTAGCTGCTGGTGCGGGGCCGGGGGCGTGACCAACA
>BFEA01000004.1:794660-819367 GCA_003427395.1 Chara braunii
GGGGGGGGGGGGGGGGGGGGGGGGGGGGGGGGGGGGGGGGGGGGGGGGGGGGGGTGCGGGGCTCGGGGCGGGGCTGGAGGTGCCGGGGGCGGGCTTGGGGCAGGGCCGGGGTTCTTTTTGCGGGGGCGGGGTCGGGTAGCCCCGCGGCGGGGGTCCGGGGTTGAAACCCCTACCCCGGCTTGGGCCCCGTCATATATCTCTGAACAATGGCAATGGCATTTGTCCACCCCTGCGGTGCCACACACATATGGATCAACCCGCGAGGAGTATGCATCGCCATCTTGGGCCGATCCGCAGTGTAAATGGGAAATTGATCATACCCGGAATATAAATCGATCAGGGTGATGATAGACCTCCCTGCACAAGACTCCGACAGTAGGTCCGCATGTGGGCGTCCACCTGCATCTCGCACTGTCACCGAATTCAGTTTCTGAAGGTCCTGAATCCATCGCAGAGTACCATTCGGTTTGATGAAACAGAACCATGGAGATGCATACGGCCCATAAGAATAATCTGCAACCTTTGTCCGGATCTTTCCATCGAGATACGCGACCACTTTACGGTGATCTTCCGGATTCGGATAACGTGACCCTCTTACATTCCATGGTTCGTGTGGTACAGTATGAACTCTGATCATCGGGATTTTATCGACATCCAGCCTTCCTCGCTCATCATCATCAAACGCATAGGAGAGATGTTCCTCC
Organism: Chara braunii; assembly: GCA_003427395.1. Taxonomy (NCBI): domain Eukaryota; kingdom Viridiplantae; phylum Streptophyta; class Charophyceae; order Charales; family Characeae; genus Chara; species Chara braunii. Next base: position 795,365 of record BFEA01000004.1, read on the forward strand.
TTCAATATATCGATGATATATTTTTTTTCCTGCTTAGTAAGGAGGTCCTCTTCCCCAATTATCATACTTCCCACTCTTTCTTTGGTTAATCGACATGGCCCCTTTTCACCTCTCTCTTTCATTTCTCTGATCCACTCGCGCTCCTCATGATAATATACTTCCTCCTCTTGAGTGATCAGAACAGGTACCGGCTTCGCCTTCACGCCTACTTTCTTGTACCTACGTTTGACGTCGGTGTCAAGCCTGCGTCCTCTAAAAAAGGACCCTGTCGGGTGGAGGGTAATTCTTGATCTTCTCCCTTATTCCCTTCGGACGGGGAGTAAACGAGGCGCATAGTTCCTACGCTTCCGGTGTCCATGATGATTTCCGTCAAGGCTTGCACCACATTTGGATCAATCGCCGCACGTGTCGACGCAAAATCGATTGCCTGCCTAATATCAGGCAGGGTCAGCGAGAACTCACGAGCATTCGACTCCTCCCCTAACGATTCCTTCTCCCGTCTCAACTTTTCTGACTCCGGGAAGCTATAGGATTCCGGGTTCAGCCGGTTCCGCGAGCAATAGGGTCCAATGTTCGCACACTTGACCACTTCGTAATAACCGCAGATAGGATCACAAAGGATTACAAACATGGTTCCATCATGCTTGTTAATGATGATGCTCTCCGATCGACATAGGAATGTCCTTCCCAGAAGCACCTCGTGTTCCACTCTAGGTAACACGTACAAATACGAACGGACCTTGACCTTTCCGATCGTGACGAGAACGCCACTAGCTGTTCTGCAAAATCGAGTTGATCCACTAGCTCCCACCAAAAACCCATAGTCATCTCGGTTGATCTTCAACCCAGCTTCGATGGCATGGTGCTCACGAATGATGTTCATCTCGGCTCCATCATCCACAAGTGCCGAGTACTCCTGCTGTCCAATCTGGACCTTCATATGGCCGGTCGACACACTTCGCCAATCCATCTTTGTCCCAGGCGGGGACTAGTTAGCCTCCGGCGGAATGACTTCGCCGAGATTAACAGTCATGACTCTCTTACGAGTCATCCGTTGTTTAAACTTTTCTCGAATCTTCGGCGATACCGCCAAAATTTCCTTCAGCGTGACCAAGTCGCGCTGACTTTCCAGAATCTTATCGACGAGTCGCTCGATATCGACCCCGTGCTCCACGGGGATCGAGTAAATATTTTTCTTCTTTCGCGGCTCTTCCTCGCTTGCTTCGGCCTTCCCTTTCTCCGGCTCCCTTTCCAGTGCACGACGATGAGCCCGTTCTTCCTCTTCGGCCCGCAACTTCTCATCCTCGTTATCCTCATCGTTCTCACTAACGGGGATAGGCTCTTCTTCGACTGCCTTTTCAGACTCTCTTTCCTTCTGAAGTTGCTCGTTTCGTCGCCGCATCCGAGTCTGCACAGCTACAGTCGGGGCACTCCTCTTTAGCACAGGCCTAGGTCGCATCGTGCTTACCATTGGCACAGTTTGTGATGTTTCTCTCAGAGCAGACGTCCCTGCTTGGCCAGACGCATCTTCCCTTTTATCACCCCATTCGCCGAAGAGAAAGACATTCGGCAACGCAGGCCAGACTTCCTCTATGTCCACGCAAAGTAGGACGATAGAGTCCCGGCATCGGGCAAGCCGCCTCGTGATGGTTTGTTCTCGTTCCACCACTTGCTCCCTAAACCCTTCTGGTTTCGTCGGCGAGTCGTCAATATGTAACGAAGCCATGGCCTCCTCGACCTCGGCCAACTGCGCTTCTTCAGGAGAAGCAATACGGAACGTCGCCGACAGGGGACGACCCATTCGGCGAAACGCCTCCTTCCTCATACCCCCTTCAATGTTGGGGTCGATTGAATTCCCTTCGTAATCAAAGACTTCACCGCGTATCGTGGTGAAGACAATTCCTTCCTTTTCATCTCTTGACAGGAGTTGGCACAATCGCATAATATGACCCTTTTCTGCGCAATAGTTACATGTGGCTTCCTGCTGCCACGCCCAACGGCTTCGCTGTCCGTTCCCACGGCCTCAACCGCGGCCTCCTCCACCCTGTGGTTGGAACTGCCCTTGATCCTGCGAATTTTGTCCAGACGAACCATCGCCAGCACCGCCATTCCCTCCTTGATTATTTTGTCTGCCATTCTTCCCCTGCTTACGGGAGGTCCCCTGTCCACCTCGAGTTTGATTCAAGACCTTCCTCTCCGCCTTTGTCAACTTACGAGGCGACTCCTTTTCCTCCTCGCTTTCACTGTCACTTTCCTCTACCATCGGCTCTTTCCCCTTCCTCTTACTATTTTTCTCTTTGGCCAGCATGACTTGAAACTTCAGCCTTTCCTCTTTCATGTCTTCCATCATTTCTCTCATGCAGATCAAAGTTTTATAGATCTCACCGTCCTTTACCTCTCTCAGCTTCACCTCCTCCCGTTCCTCCTTTTGTTGCCTCAACAGCCGGTAGAGGATATCGTCGAATTTTTCCACCAGCCCATTTTGTCGGACCTTAGTCCAGTCATACCTCCATTGCATCCCTTCAACCAACTTCGATTGTTCGACGTCGTTGAAGTTATCAAGGAAGATGAGGCAGCGATCTTTATCGGATAAATCCGGGATTAGGCAAGCCACTCGCTCAAACTCCGATAAGAATTGTTTGGTAGTACCAAACTTCTTACGATTCACCGCCCTCAAATCTCGCAGATCGAGTAACTGATCGCTAAGTTGGTACTTCTCCAGCAACCGCGCCTTAAAATTTGACCAATTACGGGAGATTCGCACCAGCTCATCGATCTCATCTCGGTACTCCACCTGACAATACCTCTTAACCATGCGAAGCATCTTCTCATCCGTCCATTCGTTGCTATACCCGAATTGCTCAAACTTGTCTGCCCAAGAAGAGGCATGATTCCCATCGAACAATGGAACATCAATCTTGGGGTAGGGCTCTCACTGCGACTGTCGGATGACCCGTGCCAATTCTTGAATGTCGTTCCTCCCATCGTCGACGTTGTCGCGATGTCCTGCGGCACCGTCCATCTAGAAACATAAACCCAAGAAATCAATCTAGGAGTTTTGGTGGCATCTATTAAGGTTCCTTCCTTACATTTATAGAGGCTCAAAGATTACTAACCTTTTTTCTTAGACAATCACTACGGCACAATCTTTCACTTGCTTCATTCCCGAGTGTCGTTCCACCAGAGACAATAGTAGTTTGTCGTTATCCCCGACAACGGCGCCGCCTGTCGAGCGCATCGGCCCCCGCGCAAGCAAGGGCCCTCCCAGCCGCGTCACGCAGGAGAAACTTAGGCTTTCAACTTTTTAGAGACAACTCGGGGACGACACGGTAACCCGCGTCGACCCTTCGCCGCTCCGGCCGAGTGCGCCAGCTGTACATCCCGCGGTCCCCTACGACAGGACAGGTTCTCGCGGGGCACAACTTACCTTCCCTAAGGGGCTGTCACCACCCTNCGCAGAAATGAACCTCATAAAGGAGGCAGATGCAGTGCGTCTAGGGATGGAGGTAGATCGCTCCGACAACGGGGTTCTGATGGGAGCAAACAGTCGGTCGATTTTCTTAGGGACCGCATCGTCTGTGATTCTAGAGATTGGGAAGGTAAAAGTAAGAAGTTGTTTTTTCGTGATGCCTGATTTGGACCACCCTATCCTACTGGGTAGGTCGTTCCTAAGTCGGACAGAGACGGTCATTCTCAACAAACATGACGGTGTCAAGCGCATCAGCCCCCGCGCGAGCGAAGGCCCTCCCGGCTGCGTCACGCAGGAGAAACTTAGACTTTCAACTTTTTAGAGACAACTCAGGGACGACACGGTAACCCGCGTCGACCCTTCGCCGCTCCGTGCGCCAACTGTACATCCCGCGGTCCCCTACGACAGGACAGGTTCTCGCGGGGCACAACTTACCTTCCCTAAGGGGCTGTCACCACCCTTAGGGGCGTATCCCTACCGAGCTACCGACCCACATGCGAAAGCTTTTATAATGCRAWTGCAGAGGTAGGCCGGCCGAGGGCGTTTGCTCGTTCGCTGTAGCATAGGTACACATGGTTAAAYGCCAAGTGGACCCGAACGCCGCCCGTCCCTGRGGCGYTGATCTCCCAGGAATCGGAACGACGTCGGTCGACTAGGACRTAATATTCCAAGCGTAAGAAAACCTCAATCAATCATAGTCCCTTCTTCCAAAGACAATCAAAAGTTAAACACCAAAAGAAGACTCAGGTCAACGTAAGTTGACATATATTCTGAGATCAACTTATATATAATACGGTCATGCATACCACTCGCCCCGATCAATTTGACAAGGGTTGATTTGACTTTCATCCAACGACGAGACACATGAGTTGACTCGCCTTCGGACCTCACTTATCAACAAAAGGACAAAGCATGACTTATACACGATGCGAAGCTCAAATGACATCCGACTAAAGCATCTACACTCTACTTGTCAGACGGTTAGATTGTCACGACTTTTTCGACTCGATGAGATGCGTTGCCGAGTTCTTTCATTCCACCGCATGCTGACTGCAAGCAAGGAAATGCGGACATCCCAACCCTCAAGTAGAGCTAGGATCACACTGTTCTCGCGATGACATCACTACCTTTCCAACTTTGGTGTGAATGTCATTTGCAAGTAGTCCGGCTACCACTATACGAGTCAGTAAACGACTTGAACGTGACTGCCTCATTAAGGTCAAGGATCCATTTTCAAATTTTGTCGGTCGCTTCGTCCTCCTGAGCAATGATTATTTTTTTTATCTCACGGATGATGAACTACTAGTCTGCGATATAAAGATATTCAAGGCAATGCTTTAGTTACATTTTTTCCGTCAACTAGTCTGATCGTCCAAGGCTTGCACTTCTCTTAGTGCAACCCTATCCGCGAAGGTAGTGCCTAGTCGCACTCCGTCCATAGCTAGTGATCGCACGAACTGGGCTTCCTATGGCGCCAGCTCCTCACTTATCTGTGGCTCTTAAGACGGCCACTAGAAGTGTAAACTATAGCGGTTCTTCTTAACGTGAGCCGTCAAAAACTTAACGCCTTCTGTGAATAACACACTTCCATCCCCTAGGAGGTGGTCTGGGATACCCCTCGTCCTCGCCCGGGCGAACCCCGGATCTCAGAAGTCGGGCTGGCTCCACCACGACACCATGGTATCCCCCCGCCCAAGCGTTCCACTCCGAGTCATTAACAGGGTCGGCCCCTAAGGCAACGAACCCCCGCCTCAAATGCCTCCTAGGGAAAGGAAATGCACTTACCACAGCGAACGATCAGCCCTTTATCGCCTAACGTCAAGGGCGAACTTGGACAAAGAAAGGGTCATAGAGAAGAAAAGCATTCAGACAGATGGGCATAGACAAAGGTGGGTAAGAATGGGTAAGATCTGGAACGAGTCCATGTCCGATTAAGTTTTTTTTTTTTTTTTTTTGTGATCGTTCCTTTTATCATCGTCAACTGATTTTCTCTCTTGTGACAAACATGCAAACAAGAGATAGAAGACAAACACCCTGTCCCCATTTTCATTGACATGGCCAATCTCGTTTTCAAGCTTTCTTCTACCTACCTGCACATCAGATCAAACAACAAGTTCAAAGGAAAACAATGCAATTCACACTCATGTCAGACTTTCATTCACACACACAAACACACATCTTCTCTACCTATCCAGTGAACATTCAAAGAATAGGGCCAAGCAAGTGTGAGTTCACACAGGTGTGAAGGGGTCTGAGTCAAATAACTGACCTTGAATGAAGTTAAAAAAAAACGGCCCACTCGAGAAGACCGTGTAAAATCACACTCCAGAGAAGACAATCGTCACAATGAGTCGCTCGCAAAACGATCCACAATACTTTCTAGAGCGATCGCTTGACGCGATACCCTCTCAGCACCCAATCATCTCCCAGTGATCTGACAGCGTCACCGGTGCACACCCCCAATTTCACTGTGCCACTACGGCGTCGCACTCACACCACTTTCAAGCGCACCACCACTTCGCAGTACCTTCCCTGCGCTAATGCCCAGACGGCGCCTTATATAGGCAGTGTAAAAATATTGTCGGCTCTACCATGAGAAATTGGCAGCGCTACCGCACCACCGTCGTCAAACCCAATGCTGCTGCTGCAAATTTTCAGCAGCGCTTCCGCACTACCGGCGTCAAACGCGGCGTTGTTGCCGCAAAATTTCAGCAGCGCTTTCACGCTACCATCTGAACGTGTTGCCGTCGTCGCAAGGCGACGCAGCATCACCCTTGTACCTCATAAAAAATGGTTGCCAACACCGCGTTGAACAGGCAGCACCTTCTCTGCTTTGCTACCAAAAATATATGCCGCCACCATGCCCGACGGGAAGCACCTTCCCCGCATCGCAACAAAAATAGTTTGTCGCCGCAACACTGTGCAGGCAGCACCTTCCCCACACCGCAACAAAAATAGTATGCCGCCGCCGCACCGTGCAGGCAGCACCTTCCCCACACAGGTCCAGCTATGGCTGACATTACCGCAAAAAGGGTTGGCAGTGCTCCCTCGTCACCTTCATTTAGTGTCGTTGCGGCCGCACTGCGTGGACAGCACCTCCCCTGCGCTCCACTATTCACCAAGGTGGTGGCTATGGCAGCCTCCACCTTCTCCTTTCACCCTTCCTGCAGACCTCCAGCACCTCCTCCCTTCCTCCTCGCTGTGACGGCGGCTATGGCTGCATTMTAYARCTATGGCCACCTTCCCCTTCCTCCTGCAGTCCTCCTCCTCCGCCGCCAGCAGCTCCGCTCCGCCTCACTTCTCCGCAGCCAGCCAGCAATCTCACAAGTGAGAGCCCAACACTGCTGCCAAGAATGCTTGGCTGCTGGGGCTGGAGGCTGTTTTTATAGCCAGAGAAGTGGTTGAGGCAGCCACTTTGCCTCAGCCAAAACTCGGATCTGAGCTCAGCCCTTGATCTGCATCGCGATCAAGGGCCGAAACTTGATCTCTGGGTGGAGAAAACCACTCCCTGGCTCAGGTACCGCACCTAGTCTGTCATTCACGCCGGATTCGGCCTTAAATTGGCTGAATCCAGCCATGTGCAGGAGCCTGTTCACTTCGAACAGGCATCTGCCTGTCCAATCCCACAGGGTGCGCACCTGTGCTGCACCCAAAGCCAGGTGCACAACTTTTTCCCCCTTTCTTCTTCTTTGTTTTTCTTTTTGAAAGGGGCAGCTCGTTTTTCAAAACGAGCTGCCTCCTTTCACCAAGCCATTTCACAGTGTCGGACTAGAGTCAAGCTCAGAGGGGTCTCCCTCTCTTGCCCAACGCGCCCATACCCGGACGCCCACGGCGCCAGGTGCAGGCGACGCTCTGCAGCCTGGCACAGAGCCAAAGGGGCTGCTCGACTTGCATGACTTACCTGTTGGCTGCTGCTATCATGAACCAACGGCCGCCAGGTAAGGTCACTCTCCCTCTATTTCTCTCCCTCTCTGCGCGCCCGCACCTGGGCGCCATCAGCTCTTGGTTCGGGCAATGTTGGACAACTGCTGCCTGTTTCTGAATACGAACGGGCGCAGCTGTCCACTGCCACGACGTTAGGGGGGGGGCTAAGGAAAAGAGGGGAAAAAAAAAACAATCTGAAAGAAAATCTAAGGAGTCTAAAAAATAAATAAATAAATAAATAAATAAAAAGGAAAAAAAAAGACCTACCTGCAAACGGTCTCCCGTTCAGAACGGGCACCTTCAAGTACACTGGGGACTTAAGTGGCCCAGTCACTTCCATTTACGCCATATGGCGTTTTGATTCCCTCCCTTTTTTTTTTTTTCTTTCTCCATTGGCCTAAGCCAACGGTCACATCACTCCCTATGGCTTTTCAGCCATGTCTCATATGATGCAGATCCGTTTTTTTTTTTTTTTTTTTTTCTTATAGTAATACGGGGAACCCCTATAGCAGCCACATCCGTGCCCAAGCCTCCAACGAAGGAACATGCGGGAGCTGCACCCACCAGCAGGTGCGATACCTGCTACAGCAGGTGGGCGATACCAGCCAGGGGTCAACCCGTAGCATCAGGACCGAGCCTATTGGCTGGGCTAGTCACTGTGTCTCCCCTCCGGTCCCCTCCCCCTATGAACATCAGCAGTCTCTGCTCAATGCCACTCGAGGGGACCAACGGCATATTTCTAGGTGGCGGGCACCAAGCTTGCCCAGGAAGGTACATGAGGCCAATGGGGATTGAACCCAGAACTTCTTGAATGCTACTTGCGTGCCTTACCAACTGAGGTAGGCCGCTGGATCAGATCCAAGTTCAATCCCAGTTGGGATCCAAAAAAAAAAGACTCGAACCAGTTCTCGATTTGTGCGTGTCATCCTTGCACAGGGGTCATACTAGCTCCGCGCGGCTGATCTCAGCCACGAGATCTCATGATCGATCGGCTGAGTTCGGCCTCGCTCGGATGCCTTATGAAAATGCCAGCTCCAAAAGGAGCAACTCCTGTTTGTGAAGAGTTGTGCCCAACAGTCCACTACAGCCTGTAGCACAGCAGGCCCCACCTGTCTGCCTTGTCTGCCGCTCACCCGTGGATGGCTGCCCATCCACGGCTTAGAGGTCACTCAACGGGTAGGCCGCGACATCGACCTGTCGGCCCCCTCTGGCTCGAAGTCAACCCCCACGTCCCAGAAAAAAATAAAACTCCCTTTTCCCCCTGCGCCGCGGCCCTATTTTAGGTAGACTATGTCTAGCTCTAGTCTTTCCACAACCACGCACCCCTGCGGCCTTGTCGAGAACCGCGGACGACCGGTCGTACTGCCGACTCCAGCTGCTCCGAACAAACGTCGATGACGTCACATGTCAACGACGTCCTACGCCAACGACGTCAGGCTTTAGGTCCCTCAGTTATAGGTTTGGTCTGAATAAACTTTAGCAACGTCAATCTCATCATGTCTCCCAATCCAACAAAAAGTCGGACAGCGTCTGACCTTGAAAAACTCGGGCAGAAACCCTTACAGGGGTTTCTGTTCCGACAACGGGACTATGTTCCTCGTCCTGTGTGACCCCGTGTGTGGGAATTACGAGGTCATCACCTGCAAGAACACAGGACCCAAGAGCGTAAGGAACCGGCCCAACCCCGGTTCATTCACAATTGAAGAGTCAGAAGAAGAAAGGCTAAGGATTGAAGCCAACAAGTATGAGGAGGTAAGAGAGCCGGAGGCGCTGACCCTAAGCTTGGAAAACATAGGCGATGCTATGGATATAGTATCGACCTATGGGATGGCGGACCCCGAGGCTGTGAAGGCCTTGAGAGAGAAGGTAGTGGAGCAAATGGGTGCAGGGGAGATGCAGCTGGTATATCGAACGTCTGGGAAGACAGGTGGGATAGGTGGAGCACAACCCCAAAGCGCAACTCGGTCTTTTTTAGGGGTGGGCTCAAGCAGGGAGCACAAAGGCGGTACAAAAGGGTAGACCAGAAGTGTCGCCCTGTTCTAGTACTCGTTACCAAAGAGCAAGAAGTATACTACGAGCGGGAACGAGAATCGATACGGCAAATGAGAAAGAAAGCGGAGACTGGGCCGTGCCGTATCAATCCCGAGACAGAAAAGACGTTGATTGTAGGGGAACCTGGTTTCCTTACTGCGCAGGAGGAAAAGATGGTGGTGGAGGTCATAAGAGGAAGGCATGCGGCATATGCCTTCAGTGATGATGAGAGAGGCCGTCTGGACGTGGATATAATCCCTATGATTAGGATACACACCGTACCTCACGAGCCGTGGAACTTGCGAGGCGCGCGGTACCCTAATCCAGCCAATGAAGAGAAGGTGGTCAACTACCTCAACGGGAAGATCCGCACTCATGTGGCAGATTACTCGAGTGGTCCGTATGCGTCCCCCTGGTTTTGCTTTGTCAAATCCAATGGGACTCTGAGGTGGGTACAGGATTTGCAGCGCCTGAACGCTGTAACAATGAGGGACGCAGGTGGCCTCCCCAACGCCGATGCGCTTTCAGAGGCATGCGCTGGGAGAGTCATTATATCGCTCATTGACTTATATTCAGGCTATGATTAGTTTCCTATATACCCATCAGACAGACCGATGACGGTTATGCATACCCCTCGAGGGCTGATCCACATGAATGTTGCACCGCAGAGGTGGACGAATGCGGTCGCCATGGTCCAGCGGCACATGGTGAGGGCGATGCAGCCCATAAGTCCTCACATCACGCAGCCCTACATTGATGATCTGGTCGTGAAAGGGCCCAAAGAGAAGGATGAGCAGGAGGTGATGCTTGGAATCAGGCGCTTTGTGTGGGATCATGTGCAAGACTTGTGCAAGGTCCTGGATCTCTTGAAGGAGCATAACCTCACTGCAAGTGGACCAAAGTCGAGCCACTGCATGAGTGGTGCCACTATCTTAGGATTTTTGTGCGACGACAGGGGCCGTTGGCCAGATACCAAGAAGACTAACAAGATTCTCGAATGGCCAGACTATCACCGAGGTGAGAAGTTTTTTGGGCACGTGTGGGTTTTGGAGGATCTTTATTAAGGGGTTTGCGGCAAAGATGGAGCAATTACGAAAGCCCGTGCGTCAAGGACAAAACTGGGAATTGGAAGACAGACAAGAGTCGGTGATAAAAGACATGAAGGAGTTTGAGGAAGGAGGTCTAGTACAGGGGGTACCGGACCATGCGGCAGTGATGACCAGGTCGTTCATCGTAGAGACAAACGCAGGGCCAACTGCGCTGGGAGGTGTGTTAATCCAGCAAGATCACAATGGGGAGGAACGACCACTAAGGTTTGAAAGTCGGACGCTCAATACGTCTGAAAGGAACTATTCTCAGTTCAAGCGCGAAACCTTGGCGGTCCTTCACTGTTTGAGAATATTCAGGAACTACCTCTTCGGCAACAGGTTTGTACTAAGGGTGAACGCTACGACATTGGCTGGCTCTCTCAAGAACTTCGCTCCTTCAGACCCAACCATCGCCAGGTGGCTGACGTACATCTGGATGTTCGACTTCGAGTTGGAGCGAATTCTAGGGAACAAGAACAGGGTGGACGGGCTGAGTCGAGTCGACTGGGACAAAAACCATCAGGGAGTAATCGAGGATACTCCACCAGTCGACGGATTTTTGGACAGCGAGGAGGATGTGAGACTTTACATCAACTCTTGGGCATTGGCCGTGGGTAAGTACGTTACTCCCTGGCGACCTGTATGGCTTGCGCCTCCGGGACATGTACGACGGCCAGACTTGGTCCTCAAACCCTATATTGAAGAAGATTCTTGGGGAATGTCGGGCGTATGTTGGATGATGGAGTTGACCTTAGCAAGCAAGTACGAGTTGCAGGAAGACCCGCTTACAATTGAAAATGGGGCGCTACAGGTAAATAAGCACGAGAAGATAATAGGTGTGGTGTACCTGCTGGCAAATGCGCTGCTTCAGGAAGAGACGGTCAGAAATACGGTACTAGACCAGGAAGAGGAGATAGAGCCGGGAGGGTCCCCGTGTAGGACCAATGCGCTCGACAACGCATAGGCATCGGGACCGTAGCGTTGCCCTGGTTTCCCATCTTACGGATCTAACTCCGACTTCCCTCACCTTAGGAGTCATTTGCATGATTCCCCTACCCATCACTTTCCTACCCTCTGTCGGCCATCACGCCCTAGTTAGGCAGCCCCGCATGCTTCATCCAGGTGCGCCCAATATACCAGGCTCCCTTGTTCCCTTGCATGGTCGATCCTCCATAGCAGTCACCCCTTAGTCGAGCTTTACCCGCCCTGATGGTCTATCTGTTAGGGTCATTGGTTTTGTTTGCTCCCACTTCCCTACTCATTGAGCCTAATGACATGTGTCTCCCTGTTATCTATGTGTGGATGCCCTTAGGAGTTTTCGACCCCTAGGCTGCATTTGCCACCCTCAGAGACCATCCCACCCTTTGGTTTGCGACACACTTCTCATGTGACATATGATAGACTTGTTGTTGCNTGTTATCTATGTGTGGATGCCCTTAGGAGTTTTCGACCCCTAGGCTGCATTTGCCACCCTCAGAGACCATCCCACCCTTTGGTTTGCGACACACTCCTCCCGTGACATATGGTTGATTTGTTGTTGCCTTGTTGCTCTCAGACTGAGGCTACTGCCTCTGACATTTCTAGGATTTAGTTGTTCTGCTTTTGCTGTTCTTAGGACTTATACACTAGTCCGTTATTCCCAGAATGAGGCTACTGCCTCCAACACTCTAGGATCTAGTTGTCACTACTTTCTGCTTTCCTATGACATGTATGTTAGTTAGTTGCTTCTGCTTTCCTAGGACATGTATGCTAGTTAGTTGCTTCTGCTTTTACTTAGGCTGTTAGCCGTGACATTGCTGTTTTGTGACATTTTCTAGCCTAGGTTGCATCACATGGACTCAGCATGGAGCTTGCTCCGCATCCTAGACTACTCAGGTTTTTTTTTCTTTCGTAGAGTTCCGCTTCTTGGCGGAAGCGTGTTTGTATCTAGACGATCCATCACAGGCCAAGGATCGTGTAGCGGACCTCTGGTTGGTTGGCCTGTGAGACCAGCCCCTTGGCTTGTTCTCACAGGTCTGTGTTCTATTCGGGGGCAGTCCAGTCCAGTCCAGGCCGGTMCCTCTGTCGGTACCAGCCAGTCCAGTCCAGTCCCGTCAGTCCGCTGGGGTATACCCCAGCCTGTGTCTGTTTTCGAGATGATTCTTCACTTGCACATTTTGGAGTACTTGCGTTGGAGTCTTGCGTGGGGAGCTGCGTTGTGCCATCTCGCTCCCCCCTTCTTCCTCCATCTCCATCTCTATCACTAGCGGAGCACCACACCTGGTGGGTCCGCTACATCCAACATTGCCAAAACCGAAACCCACCTCCTTTCCTCCTTGTCTACTACCCAATGCACCGGTGTTGCATGGGGGGATGGTGGGAACCAGATTGCCACCCCGGCGTTACCTGGCCTTGGGGCATGGACCCTAAAGGACTGGTATGGCCATATTAGGTGGTGGGCATGGTGATGGTCCGAGGTGTGGGTCTCTTGAATGCAGAAAACATGCATCGGACCATGTTTTCCCAGCCACGCCTCTGAGTTGTTCCCATATCGCCTGCCGTTTGTCTAGTGTGGCCGTTGCCTGGCCATTAACATTAAATGCGCGTAGGTCGAGGTCTGCCTCCTGTAGGCCTTTACTCCAGGCCGGGTCTTTTCCATAGATCAATCTCACTGGTCCATCAACAGAGTTTTCGGTCCCCCAATGCCTCCTGATTCTCTACACGGGCAGTCTCTGCCAAGTCACTGAGTCAAGGTCTGTAAGGGTTGTGAGCAGCGGGCTCTTGAGAATTTGGCATAGACAGGCTTGGACTTCCTCCTCGGCCCACGCATTGTTAGATTTCACTTTTAGAAGTTGCATGTCTAGGAGAGCTGTATGCGAGAACCATCTGAGGTCTGTCTCCCGAGCAGGATCCATTAACAACAGTACTTCCCATTGGGCCTTTGTTGTGTTGGTGCACAACAACTTTCCTCGCACTCCTCGTACGAATGCTTTATGGATGTGAATACTGATTTCTTCCGCTAGCAATTTATCTTTCATATGTGCAGGTAGGCTGGCAATAAGGGGGTTTGAGCCCGTCAAAGTTACCCCCTCATATTTTTCCTGGGCCGGAGGTACAGTTAAGCCCACTTCCCAACTTCCTTTCTTCTTCCGGAGTGGTAACATCAGAACCCCGTTCAGAGCAGGGACTTCTTGGTATCTCCCCTGTTCTAGCGCGTGTCTCGGTTTGCCGCGCTTGTCCCTCGATTGATGAGGCGGGGGCTCTCCCTCCTTGCGGTTGGCCCTGGAGCCATCTACAGTCCCACCTGGGTCCCCATTATCTTGTGTTGTGCCTCTAGCGGGGGTGGTTTCCCCGACATCCGGGGATCTGGGGACAGCAGGTGCCCTCATTTCCTTCCCAGTCGCCCTGAGTGGTCAGAGGGGGTTCTTGAGATTCTGTGTCTCCGAATGGTGGAACATGCTGTGCGTCCAGACCTACCTCCTCTTGAGGGGTATCTCATTGTTGGGTCAGCGGCACCATGTACTTGGACAAATGTTGGTTAACAATGGGCGGGGCTGGCGGACAGCATCGCTTGTTTACAACATAATACACTTTCTGCAGACTTTCCGACCACTCAGGGCCCTGTGGTGGACCATTTTCTAAAGTTGAGCGCAGATTGTCACTCCCTTCTAACACCAGTACAAGCTCACGATACGTGCTGTCCCAAAAGTCTGTGGGGAGACCGGTGTACTGGATCTGCAGCCTCTGCATCAGCCAATCTGCCAAGGATTCGAGTTTAATATGCAGCGAGGCCGGCTCATATGTCTGGGACGCCGTTGCGTCTGTCATGACCACATCCAGGGGGGGAGGAGGATCCTTGTCGGTTTCTGATTCTTCTTTTTCCACCTCCATGGGTCACGGGCCGAAGGCGTCCACAAAAAGGGTTTGTGCTCTGCGCTGTAGATGGTTCGACTGAGAGCTTCCCCTGTCCTCTTGCCGACCCAAAGGAGGCGGTTGTGTTTCCCCCCTTTTGTCCTCGGTTTTCTCTGTTTGCTTGTCAGTCCCATCCTTTCCCTTGCAGGCCTCATCCAGTGAGGGCCCCTTCTTTAGATTTTTATCCTGCCATATCTGGACCACCAACTGCCTCCTCTACCTTTCGGGGGACGCCCCTCCATTGCCCGGTTGCAGAGTAACTCACGTTCTCTTGGGTTGCACCTGCAACTCGCTTTCTCTTGGGTTGCACCGTGGTCCATTCCGCCTCCTTCCTCCGGTCTCCCTTCTTAGGAAGTGTGGTTTGTGGGCTCTGTTGCTCCTGCCCCGTCCCTTGGCCCCCTTCCTTCATTCTTACTTCCAACGGTTTCGGTGGGGCCCATGCCTCTGGAGGTCGGGTATCCAAGTTTGGTTCCCCGGTGCCTTCCCACTCCCAGCCCTTGAGTGAGGGCTCTTCCACGTAAGTCCACCCCTCATGGCCCGGATCCACCGGGTGCCACCAGGTGGTTTTGAAAGGGTCCCGTTGCAGCCGTCCTGTGGTCGTGGCCATTCGGGCGGGGTGAACCGGGCAAGAGTCATCAGTACACAAGTGGCCATAGCTCTTGCATTTAAAACATCATGGCCGTAACTTGTGTGCGGTATGGATTTGGATTTTATACTCTTTCTCTCTGATTTTGTACAGAATGACGCCATCAATGGCAAGCGGGGGGTTTGTGGGGACATCCAGAGCCAACATGAGATAGTCGTCCCGTTGTGCCACGAAGGAGGGGAGGGGATCGATGAAGTCAAGAATCTTATAGCGTTGTCCCAGATCTTGTAAGAAGGTGGCTTGGATTTCGACCGGGATATGACGAAATTCAACCCAAAAATGTTGTGCCATCATTTGCGCCCTCCATTCCTCTGGTCCTAGCTGTTTGGGGGGAGACCTCGGATAGATTCTCACTTCCGACCGGTCACATCTTGTGATTTTCCATCCATCCATAACTTGTTTGTCCTTTTCATACATAGACAGAACCATGAAGGTGGTGGAAGAGAGGGGTTGGATGAGAAAGGAGTCTCTGGCCGCTTCTGCATCATGTTTCAATGTTTCGAGACATAGCCTTATCCACCCTATTTTATCATTTGTTGATTTGTATGCTGCGTCATCAAAGAACACCCAATTGCTTGCGTGTTTCTGATAGACCCCATCCCTATTTTCCAACTTCTCCGTCGGGAAGGTTTTTCACCAGCACTTTCTTTCCCCCTTGTTCCACCACCTTCGAGTCAGATGCACATAAGAATTTGGTTAAGAAGAAGGCTCACGCCGAGGCCACGTTATCCACGGGGATATGCTGATTGGGGTCACCAACTATGCCAATCCCCCTTGGAATCAAGAGGGTTTTGCCCCAGAACGGCTTCTTTACTATTTCTGCCCAGGATCTTGACTGGGATGCTTCCCTGCCACCTGACTCGGTGCCCTGTAAGTCTCCTGCCCTTCCTTGCCCGGGAGACGCCTGAGATTTCTTTGCCATCATCTCTGCCCAAGACCCCTGCCGTGGCGTTTCTTTGACATTTGCATTGGTGGCATGTCCCAATTGTCCCTCCTCCGTGACACTTGTCCCTCTTTGCATAGTTGGTGTTGATTAGTTTCGACCAAGGCCAATTGTGCTCTGGTCTATGTGGCCGGGGGGTGGGGCCAGAGGATGGACCGACCCTACCATATTAGTGTGGGGAGGTTCCCCCCGGTTATTCTCCTGCTCGGTCCATTGTGTCAGCGCCGTCTGTCCGGCCAAGGGAGCCGGTTGGCCTTGTCCCAACTGTCCAGGGTGTACTGTCGAGGGCTCGGTGGAGGGGTAAGCGTTCCCCCCCCGAGTTAACCACTTCTTTTTTAGGTACTCCCAATTTAGAGGCTGCTCGCAAATGAGAGGCCATGATCTGACGCATGGCTCCCTTGTAGAAGATCATCAAGTCAAGCCGCATGTTCCTTTTCTTCCTTCATTGCGTTCCCCCGGGCCTGGTCCTGGGGTCTGGCAGGAGCTTCCCATCTTGCCCCACCATGAAAAAAAAAAAAAAAAAAAAAGGGAAGGTAATGAGCTCGAAGGTAGATTGTATTACATCTACTTGAGGTCACGATTAATCAGGCCTATCGGGCCCTGCGCGCTCGGTTGCCGTCGTGCACGTGTATCGACCCGGGATAATGGTCATACACGTGTGCATAGGGTTGCTTACAGCCTCGAGTAGATGCCTGTCCCCGTGCTACTACCGTCTTTAGATGTTCGCCATCTTCTGCCATCTTTCTCATGCATGCACGTGCCCGCGGCGCATACAACCCACCTACAAAATTAGAATTCCTATTCTATGCGTCCTGTTATATTTCCACCGTTGAATTCTGCATGGATGGCGACTGGGGAAGTGAATCAGGGAGGGGAGAGGAGTGATAAGGGTTGACTGTGTACATACCTTCACGCCTACTTGCCTTCACGTCCCTGACGAAGGGATGCAATACCCCCCAGGCTGGCGCCCGTCCGGCTTGGGGTTCTTGCTCCTTCCTGCTCCCCGATGGGTTGCCCCCTCTTCCAGTCTCTCTCCGGCCGTATCAACACATTGACCCCGGTTGTCTGCCCTCCACCCACCTGGCCCCCACCCGTTTCCTCTTGCACGTACTGCTTCTCTCCCCACTACCCCCGTTGTCCCTTGTTCCTCCTCGTGTTGTACAGCGGGCGGTAGACGCTGCCTTCTTTTTCCTTCCGCGATAGACCTGCACGTGCTGGTTCTTGCCCCACTATACGTTGCCTCTTGTCCTCCTCGTGTTGTATAGCGGGTGGTAGACGCCTCCTTCCTCTTTCTTTCCGTGATACACCAGGTCGCCTGCAAACATATCTGTGCCCGGGTCCTCCATTCCTCTCCACGCTCTCGCTCTTCCCTGTCGGTGATGCCGGTTTTCCGCTACTCGTCCGTCCTTCCCTCTTGCACTGGCTGTCCGTGGGGGAATGCTTTCTCTGTCAGCTATGGCTGTCGCCTTTCCGCAGGCCGAAGTCAACTCCCCCACCCAGCGGTCAAATCCCAGGGGCCGTCGCCGTCTGGCGGCGCCGCTCTCGGGTCACACCTGCCGTCGCTGCGATGGCCGGTCGGGCCTGCCTTCCGGTCGCAGCGCGGCGCTAGCGCTCTTCCTGATCTGTAGTAAAGAAAATATCTCAGGGGTATTGCCAACTCTGGGCCGTACCTGCCAGACAAATGCATCCAGGGCAGACTGTCGGGGTTCAACCTCCTCATGTGTCAGGGAGAGTCCAATGAAACAGTGTGGCACAGTCATGACTGTTGTGTATAGTGGACATGACAGAGTGCCACGTGCCATGAAATCAGGCCACCCTGCTGATTCTGCATCATCAACTGTGAAAACATGTTGGAGTTCTGTTTTGGTCAACTTGGGAGTAAGAATGCAATAGACCGAAAGTAAGCACTTGGCACTACTAAGCGGTGCATCGACTCCTGGTAGGGTAGAAGCACAGGCCTTGCTGCCAAAAATTGGTGAGTTCCACTGGCACTGCTCTTCATACCCTGTGCTTGTTTGTTCTGCCAAACAGGAAATGTTAGTAGAAATGAGGTAATGATCAGTACTGAGTGACCACTTACCAATTTTGGTGAGGTCGGTACATCTCGTCGTCATTTTGTGACACCTTCCTTTGCCTCTTCAGCCCATGAAGAAACCTGATGCTCAGTAAATTGTCAGAGGTTGTCCATGGACAAGACATGGGCATATAACAGCTAAACGACGAGTGTACGGAAAACACTAGTTAGCATGCGAAACACGGAACTGGTTTTATGAGCCGAAGGAAATTTAAGGAATGCATTTTCTTTGACGACTGCTCACCTCCAAAGCGCAACGCAGATTTCATTCTACGACATAGAGACAACTCCCGCCTCGGGGGAATTTAATATTGGAGCTTTGGACTTCAAGATTTTAAAAATCATGGTTTTACATACCGCAATCTTCTAATATTGTGGTAGCTCTATGCTATATATGGTAAGCCAGCCAGGCGCCTCCAGAGATTTTTGTTGGTTTAGTGAGGGCCACCATGCAAGTCACCGAATGAATTGCCCACTTTGCCATAGTCAAGTGGGACGTTGCAGATGTCCGCAACGAGACGGACACGACTTACTTTGCCCGGCGATGGTGAATGACGGAGGAGGCAGGCCTGCTTTCACAAACTGTTCCCCTACCCAATTGTTGCCTCTCCGCAATGTTTGTGTCTCTGATTGTTGCGCATTAGTAAGATGGGTTCCTCGAACCAACACCACTAGCACTGCAGGGGATGTGTTTAAAAAAAAAAAAAAAAAAAAAAAAAAAAAAAAAAAAAAAAAAAAAAAAAAAAAAAAGCGCATTAGTAAGATGATGGGAAAGCTGAGGCAATCGCAAAGGATTGTTCAGAAGCAGTTCCCGACGCAAAGATAGGAGACAGCAATGATAACGAGAAGAAGCCATCGTGCGAGACACAGCAATGACGACGAGAAGAGGCCATCATGCAGGACATAGCAACGATGACAAGTTAATCGATGAGGACGTTGCTTACCCGTCATGCAACGTTCACACTGTAATCAGGAGGAAGATGGGGGGAAGAGGGAGAGTTAGGAAGGTAGTTTAAGAGAATCATCAAATTTAAAGTGCTGTCCCTTTTCCTTTTGTTTTTCATATATGTTGTGCCCACAATAGAGGAAAGGTATGATAGGCAAAGGACGGAAGAGATAAAAGGGAGAAATAAATGGTTAGGCGTATCAGAGCACAGGAGGGCAAGGACCCCCACAAACTGTTGAAATACAGACCCAAGTTGGAATCAAGTCACAATCAGATGACCAGAATAAAATACTTCCTAATTACCTGGGGGCTGTGGCCGATCAGTTCTTTTTTTTTTTTTTTTTGAGGGACAAATGCTCCAGTCTATTCGTGGGGAGCAACACATGCTGGGAACCGGGCCCAGCGTCCCATATAAAATGATACAAATAATTCGAAATACCTGGGCCATTACCTGGCTTCGGCTAAAAACAATCTTAAGAATTTGAGCTGAGAACAATCTGAGAACCACAACAAAAATTCAGGATAACTACTGGTTTCGACTAAGAACAAAAGGAAAAAAAAAAAGAAAAAAAAAGAAAAAAAGAAAAAACAATCTAAGAATCAGTTCAACAACAATATCTTTCTTTTTCTGGGGGGGGTAACTGCGGTGCAGTCACAAAAGCAGTTTGTAATTGCATTTCAAACTGCGTTTTAGCAGTTTAGTCAGGACCCGAGTTTCAAATGCCGTTGAAACTCAGGCTGGCCTTTTTAGCAGTTCGGCCAGGCACGTGGACTGTTGTTGTTGTTGTTGTTGCTTCTTTTTTTTTTTTTTTTTTTTTTTTTTTTTTGTCCTCCCTCCCCTCCACCCCTTTTCAGGTGTGGCCGAGACATCTCGGCCGGGGCCCTGCCACACAACCAGATGCTTGCTTCTTTTTCCCCTCGGGCGTGGCCGAGATATCTCGGTCATGGCCCCACCACGCGACCGAAAAAAAAAAAAAAAAAAAAAAAAAAAAAGGGCCACGTGCCTGACTGAACTGCTAAAAAAGGTCAGCCTGAGTTTCAACTGCATTCGAAACTCCGGCCCTGACTAAACTGCTAAGACACAGTCCGAAATGCAATTACAAACTGTAACCCTGACTGTGCCGTAGTTTTCTCTTTTTTTTTATTATATATATATATAGTCAAACAGAGCTGCCCGGTAAACCGTAGGCAGAGAGGGAGAAGAGGACAACAAACGAGGTATATATATATATTAACTGGTGTTCTGCCATTATGATGTCATGGAACATAACTTTTTCCTTTCACTACCTACCTGCCACTACTCCTAAGGCTATACGGCGATATCCCAAGCACATCGTTCTCGCCCTCCTTTACAAAAAGAAAAAAGAAAAAAAAAGGAGGGCAAGGGGAGCTATTGGAAGGCAAGGAAGGAAAAGGGGATTGAAACTGACAGATGGAAAGACGGCACACTGGAAAGAGGGGAGGAAGGCAAAAGATGACGAAATAAATCAACACGGAAGTGCTTAAAAGCACCAGTACGAGGCACCTCCATAGAAAAACTTCCGCCGTTGGACACGGAGGGCCATGCTTGTGACGTACCTGCCTGATGAGGCCCAGTTCAGTTCATTCTGGCGCAGAGAATTAGGCTCTACGATTTAGGGTCCGTCGCGCTGGTGCTTCAAAAGAGATTGAAACACCTGACTGGCTCTAACAGTGCCACCGTCCGTCTGATGTTTCCCTAGAGATTGACACATGTCTTCAATTCCGAGCCTCTCCTGGCCGCGAGCTTTTGATAATGCGTCATGAAAAATCACAGACTTGGTGAAGGGAGCTGAAAGTCGGATGACAGCCTTTCAGAAAGAAACACTTCACACTCTCATTGCTGCCCAATCATTGGGCTTCAAACATATTTCCAACATGTTTACAGGCTGTGCGTAAGTGGTCTAAGAAAGGGCGTCTATACAGAAAGTGCGTACTCACACTAGAACTTTTCTTCAAACAGGCAGATCTGGCATTCTGGACGGTCTATACAGAAAGGGCGTACTCACACTAGAACTCACACTAGAACTCACACTAGAACTTTTCTTTCTTAGGTACGGACAAAATTACCATCGGATGAGCCCAGATTTGGCCGTAAATGCAGTCAGATGCATTTAAGATGAACGGTGATGTGACTACGAAGAAGCTTCAAATTCCCCGATACTGCACATGGGTGCTTGTTGAAGGGTAGATATCAAATCCGGACATGCCAAGGGAGATGTTGCTGCAAATGCAGCCAAACAAGGACAAGCCTGCAAAACGTATTTCCGACCTAGCCATGATGGCCCTGAACTAGAAGGCCCGATAATTATTGCTGCATCTAGACTAGAAGGTGCCCCAAATGCATCAAATCGCATAGGGCATGGTATTTCCTCGTCCGCTGTCTTCCCCCCACATACTTGGAGGCCTTCGTATCTGTACCTGACTCTTCTAGCCTCTAATCCCTGAAACCACCAGCTGTTGGCCCAGCCTCGGAGAAGACGCCTGCTGGTTACTTTCAGGATATTTTGCTCCCATCCCCTTCAACAACAAAAAATAGGGAAACTTCATGGTCATGGATTACATGCCAGCGATGATGCTGCTAAACAAGGGAGAAACATTAATAACAAAAACATTTGCTATGAAAAATAAGAAAGAAGATGGCACAAAAGCAACACATATTGCTGCCACCCCCAGTCTCAACCCCTACAATGGTACAGTATTCCACGAGGGGGCGAAACCAGGCATCGGGGGGGAAACGAGGCTGGAAAACAACTGCCGCCTTACTTCCCCATTAGACGAAAGGTTCTGAATTCGACCACTGATGGTGTTCATGTCAGATCCGTCAGGATGGAACTCCTGCATCTGGACTCAAAGCTGTGCCCCAGATGCAGCTATACTGCCCGGGTGTTCTGCGCGTGGAACTTAGCTGCGCAATCACTCTGAACTGCAACTTCCACACTCCTCCCGCTGCACGGAAGGCCGGTCTCTCATTTCGGAGTTTCGGCACCGAATGCTGGTCTCCCATTTTTTAGAGCTATTATCCCGGCAACAGGAGGGGTGAGCAAAAGGCAACGGCCTCTGTAACCGGCGGGGTATTGAGGCTATCATAGCAGGAGAGCTGTCACCCATCACGCCCACTTGCATGGAGATATGGCAGTCCTTCAGGGTTCTGATGTAGCGGTTAACACGCCCAAAATGGCCTCCTTCAGTGTTCTGGGGTAGGGGTTAACACGCCCAAAATGGCCTCCTTCAGGGTTCTGGTATAGGGGTTAATACGCCCAAAATGGCCTCCGTCAGGGTTCTGGGGTAGGGGTTAACACCCCCAAAATGGCCTCCTTCAGGGTTCTGGGGTAGGGGTTAACACGCCCAAAATGGTCTCCTTCAGGGTTCTGGTGCTGGGCCTGCCGGAGCCCGGCTGCAGCAGGCAAACTACACGCCGATACAGTTCAGGTGGAATCGGCGTGCAGCAAAAAACCGCTTCGCGAAAAGAAGGCTCGGACGTGTTGGTGTTTTTTAAGCTTTGTAAAGCTTCTGACGACATCTGCAAGGCTAACCAGAAACAGTAGAAGTGGAGGTAGGGATCATTGGCCATAGCAGTCCATCCTATACAAGGCTCAGTGAGGCTAGTTTCTGTGTCTCGACCTGGAAGTTCAGATGAGAGACACACTAGAAACACATATGCAAGAGAGCAAAATTTTCAGAAAAATAAGGACTCTCTCCATGCAAGTGGTCAACTCTGTGTCTCAAACAGTCTTCTCTGTCTGACCTGGTTTCAGCATGAGGGCACAACCAGTTTGGGAATGCAGCTGACTCCCCCAATTGAAATCACAAATCGGAAATGGTAAACTCGTGTTGTACATGTTATGCAGTCCCTCCTGGCGACTCTGTCACTGACTTGCCAACTCTGTCACTGAGTTGCCGACTCTGATTTGGCGAGTTGCCGACTCAGTTTCAACGGAGCTGTCGCTGCTCACCGAGGATTTGATGCTTCTCCACCGTTACCCGTTTCAAAGAAAACGACAGCAACATTATGCACTCATCCGTTGAAATTGGAACGATACAGAGAAGGGGAAGATTAGCATGGCCCCTGCGCAAGGATGACATGCATAAACCGAGAAATGGTTTAAAATGTTTGTACGGGTTTGCCTCCCGGACCATCGCGAAAGGTCGAGCAGGGACTCCAATGCCAGTGGCAAATGTCACGGATCCTCCCCCGCACCGCAAATCTCAAGGGTCCTCAAGACACTTTTGAGGGGGCAAACGAGTACGAACATTTTGTCGCCCGGTCTATAACTTTTCCCAAAAGAAAACAACCCTCACCTGAGTGTCCTCGTTTTTAATGTTTTTCCTGGCAGTTAAATACAGCGGACTGAGGACATAGTCACGTTGGTACTTGTTGCAATTACGGCCAAACCTGGATGAATCTGACTGCACTCGTGTCCCGAACTTAGTCCAGAAAGTCCTAGTGTGAGTGCGAGTATGCCTTGAGAAGCATTACTCTGTGGCTGTTTTTGAGATTATAGCTGTTAGGGGTGGAGTTCCGGATGGTGCGCGTCAAGCTTTCCAAACTGCCGCCAGCACCCTTTTTTTTGGGGGGGGGTCGTGCTGCCAGCCATTGTGGTCGAGTAGGCCCGAGGCACAAAATTTTTCGGACCAGGCAAACAAACATTTTAAACCACCAGTACCTCGGCCAGCTATTGAATCCGAGCCTGAATTTGCCCTGTGGGCAGGTCCATCTGAACGGACAACAGATGGACCTGTGTTCAGGCCAAATTGGCAAGTAATGCAGTTCGGTCTGTTTTTTTTTTTTTTTTCGTTTGCTGCTTTCGCTTTCCGTACAGTCACCGCGGGTCTGGTGCTCCCTGCGGATGGTGCGTGGCCATGGCCGTCCGTTTCCCGCCTCCACCTTCATCGTGGCGTGCCCTCTTGCCTGCCATGGCCGTCCGTTTCTCTCTCTCTCTCTCTCTCTCTCTCTCTCTCTCTCTCTCTCT
>BFEA01000004.1:819709-858543 GCA_003427395.1 Chara braunii
TGTGTGTGTGTGTGTGTGTGTGTGTGTGCCTTTCCGCTGACGAAAGGCCGCGCTATCGACAAGCTCTCTCTCTCTCTCTCTCCCCCAACAAACGACGGGCTGGACGTGGAAGCGGGGCGATGGCAGGCGGGAAGACTGTACGCCGCACGTGCAAGTACCCACCGGCCACCGCGCGGCGGGAAACCGCCTGTCCTTTTTTTTTTTTTTTTTTTTTTTTCCCTCTTTTGTTTGTCCGTCCGTACAGCTCTTTTTTTTCCCTCTTTTGTTTGTCCGTCCGTACAGCTCGCCCAAACGGTCATAACCTATGTCCGCCTTCTTACTACCGGCCTTGTCCCGACTGGGCCCGCGAGGCCTTCATGAAAAAGACCTACCGAACCGCCCCCGAGGCCCTGCAGTCGCGGCGCGTATACGGGAAGAGCCCGCGGCCGATGTATGGCCCAGGTACTGGTGGTTTAAGCAAGGCTGGGGCCGTGTACTGACGGTGTTCAACTCATAGTCGATCCTTCTAAATGAAGCAATCAAAATGCTGTCACAGATATCCGGGCCGTAAAGTGGAGATAGCATCACAGATTCACAGTTACACAGTACCTTTACCCGCCCGCGAAACATATATGCGTCCGTATGCGGCTGCAACTTTCCGGGCCAGGCCGCCCTTGATAATTTTCATAGACGGTCAATATTACCTTCCCGCCCTCCGACAATCGCGGAGAGGGGCTCGCGGCTGATATATGGGAAAGGTGCTGGTGCTTTAATGAAGCAGAAAAGATAAATCAGAAAACACCATGTCTGCTTCAGAAAGCAGAAGCATGCAATATATGAATAGATGCAAAGAAGTGCCTTTTTTTTTGAAAAAAAAACAACAACTTTATGATTCTTTGTTCCACTGCCTATTGTGTCAAAACACACCCCACGAGAAGTACTTTAAAAAAAACAGGAGAAAAACTAAAACAAAGACTAACACTACACATAAAAACTCCAAATAAAATACACATAACCAACGGAATTGCGTGAAATATGTAAATTGATCTAATTGAGGCATTTTTTTTGTACTTTTTTTTTTCTTTTTTTTTCGTGATTATTCGCCAATTTCTTTGACTACGATATTCAAAAAACACAGGTGATACACTGAAACATTTCGGATGATGCTAAAGATGGGGCACACTGAAAAATAACGAGGCCTTACGAGAGTACAATCACCAATAGGCAGTGGGGCAAAGAATCAAAAGTTCCGGATTTTCAAACAAAAATGCAGTGGGAGGTGAAATCACCAATAAATGCATCCATAATGCAATCACCAATATAAAAAAAAAAAAAAGCATCCAAATTTTCAAACAAAAATGCAAGGTGAAATCAGGCAATTACGGCTTTGACTCGGCAAAGGAAAGGAAGGAAAAATGAAACAGGAATAAAAGGAAAAAGAAAAGAGACGTGGGGAATGCAAAACAAGCAAATTTGCTTGTACAAGAACGGTGACAAGACTCGGCTTGGAAACGAGCTCTACCTCTGTTTTCAACTCTAGTGTACCTCTCATTCAAATAGCGAATAACTACCGTCTTCCCCCCACAAACAATGCACCGACAAACCATACCAACTACCTCTTCTGAGAAACGACTTCATTACAGTTCACATAAGAACCTTGTCATCATCACATATACACAAATTTTTACATAAACAGTCCCCAATGCTCAACCTCCCCATTGCCACGACTTTGGGACAGGTGTGTAGGCCAAGCAGCATCTGCCAGTCTAAAGAGTCCAATAATCTGCAATAACGGAAGTGCATGGTCTCTGTACTGTCAGCAGTCAAATGTCATGCCTCTCTCTCTCTCTCTCTCTCTCTCTCTCTCACAAAAGCGCATGGTCTCTCTCTCTCTCTCTCTCTCTCTCTCTCTCTCTCTCGCACACAAAAGCGTGTGTGCATGTGCACCCCCTTCCGCCCTTCTCTCTCTCTCTCTCTCTCTCTCTCTCGCACACAAAAGCATGTGTGCATGTGCACTCCCTTCCGCCCTTCTCTCTCTCTCTCTCTCGCTTGAGCACACAAAAGCGTGTCTGCGTGTGCACCCCCTTCCACCCTCTTACCCCTCTACAATTGACAAGCTGGCAAGAATTCATGGAAATTCTTGCAAAACGCTGAAACCAACAGATGGCCAATCTGACCTTTCAAACCCGAACGTCTATCAGATAATCGAGATCAACTTCCAGGTGCCATATTGCTTGGACGCCCAGCTCCAAAACTCCACCCATCGCTGTCATCTTTAAAACCTCTAAAAGAGGAACAATGGGAAGAAGCAGAGGCTGTATTCTTCCCCATATAACTTCTGTTTCTTTTCCACTACAGCTAAACATAGACACATCCACCCACCCACACACACACACACACACACACACACACACACACACACACACACGCGCGCGCGCGCGCGCGCACTTAGAAGTTACCATCTGTGCACTTGGGTCACCTTCATCTGGCCTCTACCTCCCTGTGTGCACTGCTCCTCGTTAATGTCTCGTTGATGCCTTATCCATTGGAGAGGAAGCCATTGTGCTTTCCTCCAGGAAACCGTTAGCATGAGCTGTAGCCAGCAGACGGAACCAACACGACTTTGAGGCTGGCAACCACCCCTTTGCTACGCCCTCCGCTTCTCCCCTCCATGCACTTCTGCTAACTCATAAGGTGCATAATGTACAGCATACAGTACACAAGCTGTGGCTGGACTGATTTTGCTGTGATTGCACGCTGATTACTAGAGAGGAAATGGAAGCAAGCTGTCATTCATCCACCATATGACAACAGTGAAAAGTATCAAGGACTTGTTTTTTTTTACACATCACGCTTGTACCCTCCACTTACCACCACATCACATGTACCATTGGCCAGAATGCCAACGAAGGTCCCATCCGCAAGAGAGAAATCTGCAGTACCTAGCTGCCACAAGAGCGTCTCCTTCAGCATCTTCTCCCTCCCTTCTCTCATTCTCCAGCATGAATCAGCTGCGACAGCTCTGCACGTACAGCTTGCAAAATAAATTACTCGTCAAATCGTGTTTGTACTGCATATACACTGTCTTCACCAGAGGACAGGCAACACCGAAAGGCCAGACTACAAGGGACTTGTCTCATTTTGTGCTCAGCGTTTAGTCTACAGAACGAACCATGAGCCAGAACGCCAACAAAGGTCCCATCAGCAAGAGAGAAACCGGTAGTAGCTGCCACATGAGCTTCTCCTTCGGCGTCTCCTCCCTTTTCTCGTTTTCCGGCACGACGTAGCTGCCATAGCTCTGCATGTACAGCGTGTAAAATGGATTGCTCATCAAATCATTGCTCCCAGGCAGATCAGACGATCCGTAAAGAAACTGGCGCGCCTTCCTCTTGACGGCCGGGAATGGATGCGCAGTCAGAATCTTATACAAAACCTTGGCTTCCTCTAACCTGCGAGGAGACATACGATAGATGGAAAAAGCAAATCATGTTACTCATTCAAATGACAAAGCAAATAGCAGGAATCTGAGATGCACTCACTCTCACTCACACTCACTCACACTCACTCACACTCACACTCACTCACTCACACTCACACTCACATTCACACTCACACTCACACACTCACTCACTCACTCACTCACACTCACTCACACTCACACTCACACTCACACTCACACTCGTTCACTCACTCACTCACTCACCCTCACTCACACTCAAATTTTGCATGGAGAGAGATGCAAGAAGACATGGTCTGACATAACCATGAATTTTGGATTCCTCGTCCTTAGCAAACACAAAACACTGTCATCAAGCTAGTAAAGTGAGAGTCTTCATCACACAGCCCTTCTGCTCTCAATGGCTCGGACTTGGGCATTGGGCTAACGAAGTACCTCCACTCAATTCAAACACTGATCAAGAAAACAGAAAACATGTCAACAGGAAAAACAGACAAGAAAAAGAGAAGACAATAAAGAAAAGCCGGTGCTCGTGGTGCAATGATGGTTATGTCCTCGTCCTCTGTTTCTCAGAAATTTCGTGGAGTGCGCTTGTTGTTTCTGTCTTTAGTCTTACGACTCTTCGGCATGACTGACCAACTACTTCCAGATGCCAAAGGACAAGCATGTCCTCCTTTTGGTGCTTTTGCTTGCGGAATGGCTGCTGCAGGTCAGGTGGGAATCCCTGCCTACTACGCCGCCCTGATTCTCCCGGAGCATCCGTTAAACTGCTGTTGGACCCGACCATGGCTGGGACGTGGAGAGAGAAGCTTGCACTAAACTTGCTACCAATGGGAGGGAAAGACCACATCATCCACGATTACCAGAAAAAGAAAAGAGAGAAAATCTTAAATAGGAAACAAATGGTCACGATGAGAAAGGGAGGTGCAGCTACTGGCAAAATGCTCTCACCCCCACCCCATCTATGACACCGCTGTTGTGCGGGGGGGGGGGGGGGGGGGGGGCAACATGATTTACCTCGTTCGCAAGGCCCTATGCTTGCAGGGGTTCCCTCTATAAATAGTCTTAGGAGTAGTGGTAGGAAGGTAGTGAAAGGCAAAAAGAAATTTGAGAGAATGCAAGGTTCACCACGTGCATGTGGTGGGTGGGTGTCAGCTCCCACAAACTCGTCCACAAAAGCACACTGCCACAGAAAAAGAAAAGTGAGAAAGCTACAGCAGAAAAGTGGGCAACGAAAGGAAAGGAATGAAGACAGACGAGTACAAAGGTGATGGGAATTTTGAATTCGACAAGCGGGGACAATTGACAATCTTCTTCTTCTTCTTTTAGAGAGGAGGGGAAGGGGGAGGGGGGGGGGGGGGAAGGGGAGGGAAGGGGGGGACCACCTCAGAATCAAGAAGACAGGGAACTTAGAATTTGACACAGGTGAATAGTGGTCGAAACAGGGAACTTGGAAGACAGAATAGAGAAACCCCACAGGTCTAGTGGACGCCCATACAAACTTGCAATGAGGATGATCACATCCAAGCCACACCCGCACATGTCCAGATCCAGACCCCAATTTCGGTCTGTATATCATCCAAACATCCTGATTGATCTTTACCCACGGCTCTTCAATTTGACTTTAAAAAAAACTCAAAGTTGGCTATGCGTTTCAGGATGGGCATCATTTGCATTGCAATGCTCAATAACCACATACAGATTTTTATTTTATGAGCGATTGCCAGTCACGGCTACACTAAGCAGTAGCAAGTAGCAGCAGGGAACATTGTGCCATTGTGTTCTGCGATGTGCATGGTGTGGTGATATGTGTGCTGGCTGCAGTTATACGTCTGCTGGACACTGCAGTACCAATGTGTGCTTCATTCCAGTACCACGTGTAATGGGTCCAGTGCTATCTGTGCGAGGCCTCCGGTGCTATGCAGGTTAGGTGTGCTGCTATGTGGGCTGAATGCAGTACTATGTACAATGCCAGCTGGGCTGGATGCACTGTGCTATGTGGTGCAGCACTTCGTGGGGTAGATGGGTGTGGTGGCATGGTGTGGCAAGCATGGCTCCTCAGCCTTGGATCAAAGACCTGCCAGATTGTGCAGCCCTCATTTTGGGCACCCTTGGGGGCCATTGTACTGATTCTGGCCCTTGTGTCTACTTTGTTTTGGGCAGCGTGTTTTTTTCTTTCTTTCGTCTTCCCAAAAAAACTGAAAAGAAACTATACTGTATTGTGGAAACAGCATGCCTTAAACCACCGGTTGGTGCGTCCTACCGGTTGGTGCGGCCATTAACGCAGTAGCCGAAACGGTCTGCCCCTCAGGTGCATATTCATGCGACCCGGGTAGGTACTGGTGGTTAAACGTAAATTTCACTCGATGACTGAGAAAGGATTTGCCACTGGTCTATCCATGATAGACATGCTTCGACTGTTGCTGCTGGGGCTTCTCTACTGCCTTTTTCCGTACGAAACTCCTCTCAGCCTTGCGAGGCAGCTTGATATCACTTTTCCATTCCAGAGTTGCTAAGTTGATATCACATTTGGAAGCAGTGTTTGCCCTATGTTGCAACTGTCATACCCTAAAATACAAGCCTCAACAAACAGCCACAAAAATCTCCCTAAGTCAGATGTACCAAGCCGGCAGATATCCATAAAAAATAGGATGCTCCAAACAAAAGCAGCTGCTGTTGTGTAGCCACTTCCCTTGTGATGAAGGTTGACCATCCACCAGAAGCCGGATAAACTGTTTGCTGCAGTATGCTGCCTTTAAGTTGGTTGTAGGTTAATCTATCTGACTCTAAGTCGACCGTCGGTTAATTTATCCGACTCTTAAGTTGATGCTTGTCAAACCGAGCGTACTACGTACTCGGTCAGAAAACTGTGTTCCTGTTAAGCTTCCAGATGAATGGGCTCTGCTCTTCCTTCCATGTAAGCATCAGATGACCCACAGCCAGGGTTACGACCTTCCCCGCTCCCCAAACATTCTGGGCAGTGTGAGTTACTCTTGTCCTTCTCTGTTATGTTTGTGTTCTTTATTTCGTTTCTGAGATGTTTGTCTGTTCTGGCCTTGTCTGGGTTCGGACAGTGCCGTTTCAGAGTATGCTGGCTGGTCTTTTTTTTTTTTTTTTTGGGGGGGGGGGGGGGGGGGGGGGGGGGGGGGGTCATTTCGAACCAGTGGCATACTGGTGCTCCCAAGTTTCAGGCGTCATTCAGCCCCAGGGGCCTTCTGCACATGGTCGGACCAACAAAACAGGATCGTCCTGTAGCGACTGGTCCAGTCCTCGTCCTATTAGGGCCAGCCCTGCTGCATCAGCAGGATGCCTGGACATCCAACAGGGACCCACTAGGGCCTGCATCCAGGACCGGCAATCATAGGACGGATCCTACAGCCCTACGTGGAGGGAGCAGGCACTTCCAGTAGGCCCAGCGGCATATAGCTGGGCCAGCACTCAGCCACCGATCACAGATTTCAACTCGGCACCCGGCTGCTGGACTGCAGCGCCAGAGCCAGTGTTAGTGGGTAGAGGTCAGCGCAGAAGTAGAGGGGCTAGAAGGGTATTCAGGCGAGTGTGGAGATTGTGCAGCAGCATTGGACAGAGGAGCACTTACCTGGGCGTCATAGCTGGGAGACTCGAGTGCCAGCTGGAGCCGGACTCCACTCGGCAATCTGCTGCAGTTCAAGGCGGTACCTTTCACACATCAAATATGATGTGTGTGTGTGTGTGTGCGTGTGTGTGTGTGTGTGTGTGTGTGTGTGTGTGTGTGTGTGAGAGAGAGAGAGAGAGAGAGAGTAAGAAGATACATATTTCTTCTTCTTATTATTATTCATATTCTCTTCATCCCTTCCATATCTACCTCCTTGGTTTCCAGAGAGATGGGAGACTTGGCAACTATTTCAGGAAGGCTTCTCCCAGGTTCAGAATCAACATTGTATTTGGGGCTATTGGGGGTTGGGGGGGATTGCTATCAGGTCAACTACTATATTATCGACTTTCTCTCTCCTCATCCTCGTCTCTCTCCTCATCATCTATGACCATCTCTCCCCATCTGCGTGATACACCAGGCGGGACTTCGCCTATGTATGTCTCCCCTCCTTGTGGCTCGAGTGTCCATTGGTGAGTGGATGTGTCTGAGTCACACGGATCAGATTGATTAATTTCCAGACTTCTCTGCTGCATTGTATTCGCATCTTTCGTCACTTTGGTTTCTGCTCATTGCCCATCTGTTGATCCGCATGCATCACATGGCGTGATACTATGTGTGCTGGCTGCCGCAGTATGTCTGCTGGCTGCATCACTCTTGGGCTGCATGCATATTAATTCCGTGTGGGTTTGAGAGCCCGCTTCAATATAGAGATTAATCGGACACTAGAGAAAAGGCTTGAGTCAAGTGAAGAGTGATAAGTAATGAGTAATGAACATATTAAAATATTATTAATTCAATAAGAGGTTAATTAAATTAGGGGACTAGATTTAATTTAATTTAAACATACGGTAGCCTGCCGTTCATTCTGCCGATTAGGCGAGGCTACGGTGCCCGGGGTGGGCTGAACTACTGGGCTGGGTGCAGTAGTGGGATGGGTCAAGTAGTATTTGAGCTGACTGCAGTACCATGTAGGCTGGGGGAAGGAAGTACTACGTGGCCTGGGGATGGTACTATGTAAGCTGGTTGTGTGCTACTATGTGGGTACAGTGCAGTACTAGAGCTGCCCGGTAAACTGTGGGCAGAGAGGGAGAAGACGACAAGAAACGAGGGGCTGTGACAAACTGTTTCGTCGGATTTTCACCTACCTACTCATCAGGAGGCTGAACCCTCA
This sequence comes from Chara braunii, assembly GCA_003427395.1. NCBI lineage: Eukaryota > Viridiplantae > Streptophyta > Charophyceae > Charales > Characeae > Chara > Chara braunii. Next base: position 827,951 of record BFEA01000004.1, read on the forward strand.
ACAGTCTCCAGCTGTGACAGACCTTTCTTTGTTTCGTGGGTGTTTTGCTGGCTTGTGATGGGGTGTGAACCGAGAGTCTGTAGAGTTTTCCATCTGGTGTGGGTGACTGATAGTCTGCTTCGATTTTTGTCACAGGTACCTTGAGGGCAGTGGTTAGTGCCCACCTCAGGGTATCAGTTGCCGGGCAGTCGTTGATGGTTAACCACAGCCAGGATATATATATATATATATATATATAGTCAAACAGAGCTGCCCGGTAAACTGTAGGCAGAGAGGGAGAAGAGGACAACAAACGAGGGGCTGTGGCAAACTGTTTCGTCAGAGTTTCACCGACTCATCAGGAGGCTGAACCCTCAACAGTCTGCAGAATCCCCTAACTGATTACACTGTAAGTGATAATCCACCTTAACCCTGGCTGTGGTTAAGCATCAACGACTGCCCGACAACTGATACCCTGAGGTGTGCACCAACCACTGCCCTCAAGGTACCTGTGGCAAAAGTCAAAGCAGAGTATCACTCACCCACACCAGATGGAAAACTCTACAGACTGTCGGTTCACACCCCATCACAAGCAAGCAAAACACCCACAAAACAAAGGAAGGTCTGTCACAGCCAAGTCAAACAGAGCTGCCCGGTAAACCGTAGGCAGAGAGCGAGAAGAGGACTACTAACGAGGGGCTGGGACAAACTGTTTCGAAGTATAGGTCACATATCGTCACATGAATATCAGAGCGCAAAGGTGAAAAAAACAGAAGAAAACAAGAAAAAAATAATTCGTTTTTTTATCTTCTTTCTTACAACTCCCCCTGTTCAGAACCTCTTGCGTACAAGGCCGCCCACGTGAATGTAGGTTGAGCGGCGGCTGCCCCCACCCCCGTGTGTCATATTGACCCACATATATATATACATATATCAAACAGAGCTGCCCCGTAAACCATAGGCAGAGAGGGAGAAGATGACTATATATTGTCACGTAAGTATGAACCAAGAGAGCACACTGATAAAAAACAAAAGACAAGGGCACAATAGTAGTTAAGACACTTTCTTGTTAGTTTTGGTGTGAGCACAACTTTGTGCATGGCCTTCCCCAACATGGTCTTTCGGTTTTTCTTTTGCTTTGCAAACGGGTCCACATGGCCCAACTGCCAAGCCTCGTCCAACCCCAAAAAAGTTTGGAAAAAAATACGGTAACTGCCAGTTTTCCCATTTTTCCCAAGAGTGAGCGAGCTAGTAGTGATTTAAAAACTTTAAACCGGAAAAAAATCGAACAGATTCTTTCCCCGCCCACGTGGCTGAATGGTATACCTATGTAACTGCTGGTAAACAGATCTGAGATCAAATAATGACGGAAGCAAATGAGTACTATAAAATAACTCCGAATTACCAAGTATTTTTGTTCATAGAACTGGCCGGTTCCGGGTAATTCTGAGTTTTTTTTTTTATTATTTGTTTACAAAAAAAAGCTCTCTTATAAGAGACACCACAAAACATGGTATTTTGTATCATCTTGTAAACAAATACCATATTGCCAAGAAATAAAAGAGGGACCACATTTTGTATTATAAGACAGACTATGAAACATGGTATTTCTTGACATTATGGTATGTTATTATATTACTCTTGTACACATGTTTTGTAGTCTCTCTTATTTCTTGCCTCGCTGACTTATTCTCGGCAATATCATATTTTGTAGTGTGCTCGAGTCGAGAAAAGGTCTTTCGAAGCATGTGTCTGACTTACCTGCCAAGTTTTTCAAGACAAGTAGCTTTTCCTATTGCCGCTTCACCATGCTCTCCAGTCTTGAATTCGCATTTGCCCATGGCTATCTCGAAATGCAAAAGTGCCTTTGCATACTGCTGCTCGCCCATCAGCCATTTACCGAACTTGAGTTCCTGCTCCATTATGTCGAACGCATAACGAAAATTCCAAAGATATTAATCAACTTTAAATGAAAGCCCGACTGTGCATGGGCAATTCTTCTGCATAACTCAGATTTTGAAATAAACAATTATCCCAAAATGTAGAGCAGATGTGTAATGTTCGCAGGTCCTTTTTTTCCTGCTTTGATTTTCAAGTTTGTATTCTGAACATCACTGCGCTATGTCAAGTCTACTACCACTGTACGAGAGTAAGTAGTAGCGATCTTCATTTTAAAAAATAGTGAGATGAATAATTGAAATGAAAGTGTGTATGATTTCTTTCAAATTCAGTCCACCACTTCCAGGCTGTCCAATCAAACTCATACAATAGACGTTGACAGAAGGCAAACAAGGAAGACTCCTCCCAAAGGTGACCCTGAAGATTAACATAGCCGTCCAAAAAGAAGAAAGATAACCATCCCCAAACCACGTCAGTTGTAGTGCCATCAACAGGTGGGAGGGGGGGCCGGGGGGGGGGGGCAAAAGGAAGAACAATGCCAATATCCCAGAGACCTCAGAAAATTTTCACCGGACAACCCATGGCAGCCCTCCGTGCAGAGATCTTATGTCCAAACCCCCAGACTCCCACCCCAGAAAAAAACTGGTGGCCACCCACAGACATTACTTCATCAACAAGACGGCCCATGCTACAAAACAGGGCAAAGAATTAGGCCATGTATAAAAAGCCAAACCAGCAAAAAACATCCATCCACAGAGAAAGAGTAACTCACTAGTATGAGCCCGATCCTAACCGCTCAAATCTGCCAAGACAGAGAGCTAGCAAGACCGGAATGTGTGTGTGTGTGTGTGTGTGTGTGTGTGTGTTGTCATATTCGCTATATTTAAAATAAAAAAAAGCATGACTGCACCAGACTGTTTCGTCAGACTTTCACCGACTCATCAGGTGTGTGTGTGGTGGGGACTGCCAACAGAACGACCCCTTTTCTGCCCAGATGCAAAGAACCAAAATCAAAACAGCATGGGTCCAAAATTGAGACAGCCTTACATTGTAAACTTATATGAGATAATCTAAATCACTGCAATGTTTTGATGAAACGGCATTCGATTGATGTATTCTGAATGGTGCAAGGCCCACCACGCATGTGCAGTTAGGCGCATGGTGGGTACACACCCATTTGCCTTGCAGCACATCTGCAGCTCATATTTTGTCCGTTCCCTTCCAGAATGGTCATGCGAGAGGAAGAAAGAAATCGTCTGAGGAGAGAAAAACGTTTATGACTTTGAAGTTTGAAGGGACGGCAACATGACATTTCAGCATGTCAGAGTTAATCAGGATGAATGCAAATTCATTGCACCTTCTTGATAGCGCCCAACAAGATATGTTCTTCGTGTGTTCTATTTATCTCTGCTACAAGCTCTGCTCGCCGTTCTTCCAGAAGCTGTTGTTTCTCCTCTTCGCTCGACGGGGGAGCTCTTCTCCTCTTGAAGCTCTGCAATTGGTGCCAATCGAAACAGAACAATTGGAATATAATCTTAGATTCGTAACAGAACAATTGGAATATAATCTTAGATTCTTAACAGAACAATTGGAATATAATCTTAGATTCTTAACAGAACAATTGGAATATAATCTTAGATTCTTAGTCAACTATCAACATTCAGAATTGCTTTTGTTCGATTCTTCTATTTGGAACATTGAATCTGAAATTCAATGCAATTTCTTTACTCATCTTTTGAAGACTGAATTCAATAAATTTGATTCTTTCTAAGAACATAAATAAATACATAATAAACCATTTTCATTCTGCTTTAAAAAATATAGTCATATACTGGATTTGTATTTTCTTTAAAGTGAATTTGGTGGATATATGCACTACAATTTAGATTCCATGAAGAGTAAAACGACTCTTTCAGAGAATAAACCTCTTTAAATGCCGGGTCAGGGAACCCCCACCATGCAATTACCTTAGTTATCAGCAATCCAGGGTTGTGAATTCAGTTAGGTTCCACAGTGTTTGACTTAGGGGCAGTTGGACCGAACAGGGGCTAACCGAAGGGGCATGCTTTGGGGCACTCGTGTCACCAGAGCAGTAACCTTGGTTCTGCTATATACATCTTTGGATACTCTGTTGTCTCTTAAAGCAGAGCAAATATCCAGGACCACAGGAGCGTATTGCTTCCATGTCATAGCAGAACCTGGCTATTTGCTCCTGGATTCAAGGCACGGGGGAACACACACGCACACAGACCAAGCCTTAGGGGTTGTGGGTGTGGTCAGTGCTTCTTTGGGGAGGGGGGGAAGGGGCGAGCTTTGGGGTTGTGGTGCAACTAATTGTCTATGTTCTGTGTAATTGTCGTTCGTTTGGTATTGCCCTATGCCCTCCATCATTTTATGTATTATAATATGTATTTGTACAAGTGCGCCGCTTCCGCGGCAGACGGGCGTGCGTGTCTGCACTTAACCACACAAACGTGGCCAACCTTGCACCTTCTGCTACATTGCCTATCTACACCTTTTCTGTTTTATGGATGGTCTGTGATGATTTGTTTATGGAATGAAAGTTTGGGGGTCCTTGAAACACACACACACACACACACACACACACACACACACACAGAGGCTCAGCCCTTGTTACAGTGGGAAATCCAATCGATGGAAAGCCAGATGTACAAGGAGAGAGAGAGAGAGAGCACAAGGCAAGACAACAGTTGCATCTGTATGACATATGATAAGCACTGGATAGGGACCACAAAAGACGGTCATGACTGACTTTTGACGAACATGCATAAGCTCCTTTAAGATAAGGGAAGTGAACAGTGTTGACAGCATGAGAATTTCTCATACTCGCCTAAGATTGCGGATCTCTCGTGCTATACGAGGACGACTCCGCAGAGAACACGCAGGTTCCCAACAAACCCTCTCCGAGTGAGATATTATTAAAGAGAGAAACGCTTCTTCTTGGTACTTAGGAGGGAATCCACAGACTTGTGCTTTCCCAATCTCTGCGGAGGCGGATGCGACAGCGGGGGGCATGGAGTGCTAACAGAACAAAAAAAACCTCGAGTAAAACTTTGTTCCTCGTTTCTTTTCGTTTTCTCGCCTGGAAGCAACAACCACCTCGGGACGTGATCTTGGGTCTCGCCGCACGGCACACGAAACGAAAACGAAACGAGAGGTGGCAAAATACACTCGTTACTATTTATAGCAAACCCATGAACCTGGCCATTTTCTGCAGGAAGATGCGCTCGTTTCGTTTTTCGTTTCGTGTCCCGTGCGGCGACGCCCCTTATCCTTCTCTCGTTTCTTCCTCATCGAGCGGCCTTGTACTGACTGGGGGCATACTCACACTAGGCATCGTCAAACTCATTTCGGGACGTAATTGCGGCCAGATGCACGCAGGAGTAGTCGCAAATTCGGTCAGAGACACCCAGTAAAGTCCTCGTGTGTGTATACTCCAATACCTATGTGCGCCTATTAACGCTATGCTTTCCCCCCCTCCTCCAGTCCGGCACTTGCCAGGGCCTGAACGGCACAAGTATGATGACAGTTGCCTTTTCCGCTGTCTTTTAACGGTTTCTGTCGCGTTTTCAGAAGGCGCAGGTGCGAAGAGTATGTCCTTGCATTTTCCTTGTATTTCCTTATATTTCCTCGTATTTCCTTATTTGTCCTCGCTATTTCCTTATATTTCCTCGTATTTCCTTATTTGTCCTCACTATTGTCAAGTTCCTTTTCAAACCCACAATCGGATTGCAATCCGCTGGGGGCACGGAACCATCGGCACAGATTAAGAGGGATATCGGTCGTAGATAGCGAAGATCAACGGCCTTTATCTCTTGATCCACGCAAGCGGGACCCTGCCCCTGGTGCCCGGGGAGTAGAGAGGAATTCGACATCGAGGATTTTCCTTTTCATTTATAGTAAATTTGAAAAAAAGAAAAGGCACATTTGCAATAAACAATTTGAGAAGTCCTCGGGGACACCCGTTAAAATTGGAACTACACAGAGAAGGTTAGCATGGCCCCCGTGCAAGGATGACACGCGTGAATCGAGAAATGGTCCAAATTAAAAAAAAAAGAAGGAAAAAAAAAGTCGCACTTTCGGTTTCACAATCCATGCATGCAGTAGCAGCAGAGCTGGATGGATATCTTTCAATTATGCCAGAGTGAAGTCCTATTTTAGGAAAACGACAAATTGTAATAATTTCACACAAAGCACTTAAACAAAAAGAAACAAAGCTGGATCGTTTTACTTCTGAGGGGGGGGAAAGAAAACAATGTCATGCAATAACGGTGTATCTAAATTATGCCAAAATGCGATCTTGCTTTAGAACTGTTACACCGAAAAATTATAATCAATTTGATTGATACACACCACCACCACAAGAAAAAAAAAAAGAAAAAAAAAAAGCACCTTTCTCGCTTACCTTAGCCGGTCCACTATAGGCGTGCGGCTGAGCAAACAGAGCGTCTGCAGAAGTGGGGACGGCATTCATCCGCGTGCTGGAGACAGATGGAGGAGGGGAAGAAGGAGAAGAGGCAAACGAGCCATCGCCGACATCCTCGTCTCCCGCTCTCCCTATTGGAGTTGAGCTTGCCGATCCCACAATTTTTGTACATGGAGAAAAGGGTGTCAATCGTTTCGACGATCTGCTGCGAATCCCAAGATTATCCCCGTCTCTCTCCCCTCGATGCAGCCAGCTACTCGACGCCATACTGCTCCCCATAACGTCCCTTCGAATCCCAACTTCATGGCCATGTCCGTTCGGAGAGACTAATGGGCATGCCGCGACCTCGGATCCCAACCTCGCTCTAGTGTGACTGTCGCGTGAGGCCAAGGGATCAAATCCCAAGCCCGATGAATGCGCTCCGAGCAACCGGCAGCCAACCAGCCGAGCCGCCGACATAGCCGACGTCATGGCTATTCACCTCCACAGCCAAAGACCTAACGCCGCCTGTCCTTTTTCTTCTCCACTATTCCCTCCCTCTCTGGCTATTCCCTCCCTCTCTGTGTCTCTGACAGGGTGATTGTACTTAGTACCAGAGCCGATCCGCACAGCTCGCCCACCGCTTTCGATGTCGTCGTGCGCACGCTCCCGCCACCTCACGATATGCCCTGCCGCAGGCACACGAAGAGAAAGAAATAAGACGAGGGGAGAAGAGAAGCAGAAATGAATACCACGTATCAGAGTAAAAGATAGACTTCTTACTATTTTCTATAGGCAGACAATTTACTGTTGAATATTGCAAAATGATATAGAAATTGTAAAACAGGGAAACTCAACAGAATAGCCATGATGTAGAGAACATCTCGGAAGAAACGCGACGGGGGGAAATTGTAAAACAGGGAAACTCAACAGAGTAGCCATGAGGTAAACGAGGACGAGAGGGTAGGTAGGGGAGGAGCGGGAAAGAGGAAGATACGCGACGGGGGAAACACAGGCAAGAGGCAAATGAGATGGGAAAAAAAAAACAAAAAAAAACAGAAGGATAGGCGGATAATGGAAACCGCCGGACACGCAAAAGCGAGACGCCATGAAGGCCAAATGAAAAAAAGGAGGGACAGGAGAAAGCGGGAAAGTAAGGGAGGGGAGAAACAGCAAAAGAGAAATACAGCCGGATGAAACCGGTGATGATCACTCATAAGCGTCATCAACAAATGCAAGAGGAATTTCTGAATGCGCTCGATGGCTTCAATTTTTTGGAACCTTCGAAGAACTCGTGCATATTGCCGTTATACAACGTAACACATTAAATCAAACAGAAAAACAAACAAGCACATTCCCTATTGCTCGCCACCTACCCTTTCATAACAAGGTATACCATGAGCCTCGCTCCACTGCAGTAACTCTCAACATGCACAAAAGACAAAAAGCATGGCGGTGTATTTTCCCATGTTCTAGCGGAAGATTCACTCTTTTTTTGCACATTTCGAGAGCAGTGGAGCGAGACCCTATATTGGAGTTACCAACTTTGACACACATTCCATATTTTCCTGGTCGTGTTCGACCACCCCGCATGACATGTGCCTGCTTTCACCAACATAGATAGGGTTGACGACAAACAAACAGCAATCGTGCATTGCAAACGTACACGAAAGCAAATCGCAGCTCCCACCAACATAAACCCCAATGTTTTCCTTTCTTCTTTTTGAATGAAGAAAAAAGGACACCGACTGATGTGGGATCGGCCAAAATTGGGGGGGGCAGGAAGAAAAGCCCACTCTATGACTTCGAGAACACCAAGCATTCGTTTAGATGGGACATAAATAAACGGAAGCAGAACGAGAAGCGCGCTGCCTGTGCTTTCCAGATTGTCATATCTGGATTAAAGCTGAGCGACGAGCGGCCATAAAAATCTTTGAAAAACGGCACCTTCGATGACAGCCGTCGTGATGGTTACACCGGCCAGGGAAAACCGGACTCAACACTTCGCTTCGGTGCAAAACAGTACCGTGAACGATCGAAGACGAAAGGAAATAAAAGAAACCCCATGAAACTAGTCGAACAACAGGAATAAACGAAGTCAACAAAAAAAAGGCGGTTCAAACATGAAGGCAACAAAAACAGATGTAATCATATAACGAAAAAAGCGGGGAGGGGGGGGGGGGAGGCGACGAGACGCAAGCGATAGCAATTTTTCTTCCAGCACCTCTTCTGGTTTGATGACCATTAATTGTAACAATGGCCAAAACTAGGGGAAGGAGAGAGGGACGGGGGGGAACGCGGAGAACGGGGGAAACCGGGGAGCCGGGGAGAACGGGGGAAAACTGCAAAGAAACGATCATCACGCAGACGATAGCGTGGACGATGTCACGCAAATCCCGTTATACACTACAGGATAAGGAGACCTATCCTTAAGAGTTGACGACACGCAAAACAAACAAGCCAAAAGTATATATTCCTATTACACTCCTGCTTAAATCCGACTTGCTGGCCACGCGGCACACTCACTACCGTCTTCACACAACTAGATCGTACGGTCGTTGCAGCTGTATTGGAGGCAGCTTTGAGCCTAGATACAGTGATAATGACCGTGCGTTCTATTCGGGTGAAGACGGGAGCTCGAGGTCGAATGGCTCGTCGACCCAGCCTTCGCCCATACCTCGAGAGCGATCGGCATGGACAGAAACGACAAAGGTTGGGCAAGAGCCTCGTGTGTAGAGCAGCCTGGCCTTCGCCGAAGGTGATGGGCAGGACCGAGCAACAGTAAGGCGGACAGACGATCAGGAATAGAGGCACCGAAGGAGGCCCTGCGGAAGGATAAGTCGTCCAAAGTCGTCCACACTACTTTCGGCAGAGAGCGCCAAGAATACAGCAACGCGTCAGTCCCGTACTCGGCAACGGCCGACGTAAGAAGCGCAGAGAGGAACGATCTCAGGCTGAAAGAGCAGAACAGTCTCAAGCAATAAGAGAAGAACGAAAAGAAAAACGAACAGTGTCCAGCGATGGCCAACAAAAAGACCACCGGTGCTACCTAACTAACGTCATAACCAGCGATGGAGGCAAACGAGCGAGGACAGGAGAGAAAACTTTTCCTTCCAGGGAAGGAGGCACGGGTGGCCTGGACAGACAGACAGTGGACGTACCTTGCCCACTGCGTTCATGCATATAAGAGCTCGACCCTCTCATGCATATAAGAGTTCGACCCTCCCTGCTTCACAATTACTTACCCTCGGTTACATACGTTAACAGGTCGAGCCTCGCTGCTTCCAAACTGCTGACCCTTTGATACATACATACGAAGTCGCGGCTCTGGAGTAATTAGTTAGACCTTTTATCTTTTTGTCATATCTTTTCTTTTTTCGCTTTTTTTTTTCCTTTTGACAAAAGAAACGAAAAAGCGGTCAAACTTCGTGAAAAGCATACAGCGGAATAAACAGCAGAAACAAGATCTTCAGCACACGCGCATGACAAAACAAAACAAATCACGACATTCAGCTAACACCTCCTGCCGGCGCTCGAGACGTGTGCAAGGAGAGAACACACCTCCCTCACCAACCTCGTTCCTCGGCTGCAAAACTCTTCCTTGAAACCCACGGTCCTCGAACACACCAGCCTTATCACCGACCGACCTAGGGCAGTGAAGCGTGTAAGAGAAGAGGATATGTCGACACGATGGACCCGACCTACATCGAGTGATTGACTTAGGCATATAACCGATCTAGCAATCACGATCCTCACCTGCGAAGTACTGCTGAAAGTTTTCCCATTCACATTCATCTCGTAATAGTCATCCTCGTCTGCTCCACCGATTGATCAAGTACCGCTCAACAGTGCCCAGCCTCCTGTCGCCTGATATGTCCCCTCCGCCTCAGCACAGGTACCAGTCTGGAACCATAAACAAGAGACTACGCACGATACCCTCGATGGTCGTCTTTTACCAGCAGACGTGCATAATAGAGAAAAAGAGCGCGGAAACGCGAAAAGAGCACAGAGATGGAATGCACATTACGCTCCGCGAGCGCGCTTTTACCGGCGCAGCTTTCGTACATCGATCTCTTTCTTCTGTAGCAGGCCGCGGGCTTTTTGGTGTTGACGAAAAGGAATTCCTCCTCCCGCCTTTCCGCGGTCGGGCATTTTGGTGTGGTGATTGTTTCAAGCAAGCCACGTATGAAGGAGTCGAAAAAAGCAAAAAGATTCTGTAACGATGGGCCGCGCCAAACTGCTCGCGAAAGGCAAAAATTGGTGAATGCACTGGTGAATGCACCTTCCCACAAAGGGTCGCATTATGCATCCGCTGCTATGAATAGTATAGCAGATGCATTGTGCCACCCCCTGTGGGAAGATGCACTCGCCATTTCCCGTGAGAAGATTTCTCGTTTGGGTACTGGTGTGGCGAGAGTGCCTGTCTCACGCGCAAAAAGCCGAAAAAAATCTACCGATTCCGCCGAGCCATCTACTTTTTTCCTTTTCCATACTTTTCTGTCACTTTTCGCCTCCCTCAGCATCTTGCATCCTCTTGCTTGCTACCGTGGCGGGCAGCAGTGGGATGGACAGCAGCTGGGACACGTCCTGGGGAACATTTTGTTCCCCTCATCAGTCAGATATTTTGATCGCCAGTTGTCGGAATAACATGGACCTCGTTCCACTACAGCGCCTTCCCCCCAGTTGTCGGGATAACATGGGCCTCGTTCCACTACAGCGCCCTCTCGGGGAATTTCCAACGATGCGCCTCCGCCATCAGAGTGACAGAAAAAGGAGACGAAGTGTCCTGGTACAGGGAAGACTAGGAGTTGGCGGGCTCTGCTGAAAAGATCGGCCGGGAAGACGGTCGCGAAAACGCGCGGAGGAAAAATTTTTGCGCTCCCTTACGGTGCCGGTAGTGCGCTCGGAGCCTAGCGCCGCCGCCTGGACTCACTCTCCGTGACCGGCCGGCCGTCGAGTGGTCCCCTCGCCACCACGGCGAGAGTTACCACGGTGAAAGCGGCAAGCCGTGGTTTCGGCCATGGCAGTGTGACTGCGTCCAGGACGAAGCATTTTTCCTCCGCCTGAATCCAGACACCAGTAGTAGACAACTGAAGGTGCTCCCCCATGCTCCCGAGGTTCGGGACATGGACAACCGAATTACGACGCTGAAGAAAGGTGCTACGGCAGAGCGGCGAAGACAACTCATCAGGCTCGTACGGGCCAAGAGGGTAATCGATACCAAATCCATGTCAAGCGCCTATCGGACCACACTCTCAGTGCTTTGAGTGAATGTTTCCTTCTGGTTTGACTGGGAAAGCGGGAAATGGCTGTAGGAACAGGGAGCGATATGCGCCAGACGCACGTAGCTGTAGAAGTGGTAGATGTTGGGTTCTCCATCCGCTCGGGTTAGCACCCACGGCGTTAGACCTAGGTAGAAGTTTACGTGACTAAAACTCCCAGATCACCCCCCCCCTTCCCTCTCCCTCTCTCTTCTTTGTTTAGAGTGAGCGTTTCCCTCCCACTAGACAGGACAAGCACGATACTGCGGAAGGAATAGGAAGGACTCCACGTCCGACATAGGTAACAGTAGTGGTGCAGAGGATTGGTTCTTCGTCCGCTCGTCACAACTACGACCATAGCTCCGCTACCTTCAATAGCACGCTGATCTAAGCCCCGCCCCCACCCTCCTTCCCAACCCCACTGTTCTGGCCCATTCTGCCACCGTAGTCACGCCCCCCCCCGCTGTTCGTCGTGGCGAGGGAAAGTGTGATAAAAGCGGTAGTATATTTCCTTGTGTACTACCTACCCCACCCCTCTTCCCAGGGAGCCTACTATCCATAGCCAATAGTACAGATGGCGGCCCCAGAAGGGGCGGAATTGGTAATGGCGGGCAGAGAGGAAGAACCTCCTCAGAGTGAACAGGATAAACTCTTCGAATAGAGTCCATATCTTATGCTCATTATGTTACGATGAAGGGCAAAGCCCCGAGGACATTCCATTCGAGGACGTCTCCATAGAAGGGAATGAGGCTGTAGTCACAGTGGACGAGCGATTTGACGAGATCAAAATTAAATGGTTGAAAGAACGAACCGTTGTCATCATTTTCCGCGATGAGGCCAGGAATCTTCCACGAAGGGTAAAAGAAGACATAATCCGTTCGTATGAGAACGGATGGCGGAAGGAGGGAATTTTCGACCCTCCAGCAGGAAAAGGAAGAATTAAGTTTGAAGGCCCTAATGTACTATCCTATATTGCAAAGGACTGTGAAGTAGCAGAATGGATGGTGAATGAGGGAGAAGGAGAAGTGAAGTTGAAAGGGAGAAGATATGTTTTCGAAATAAAAGCTTGGATGCCCAGAGCAGAGTGGAAAGAATTTAGGAGAACGGAATTGGAAAACACATTTTGGGTAGTAGCGGTACAGGTGCCTTTGGATGCTTATTTCTACCTACGCTCATCCCTGTCTCGAGTCATCGTCCAGTATTGAAGATAGATGATCCTGATCGCTTCAACTCCAACCCCAGACTCTTGAATATTAGATGCGAAATCGACCCCACATATCGAGATCGTTTCAAGGACAGAGTCTGGGTAATTACCAAGGAGGGAGACATGGTGGAAGTAAAGCTTGCCTCTGCGTCCACCCCGTACTGCACACGCTGTAAATGGTATTTTCACTCGGATGATGATTGCACTCGCTCAAAGAGTAACCAAAACCGTCGTCGTAGCAACTTAAGAGGAAACAGACCCTCACATTCGGATGATGACGAGGACGAGAAATCGTCCTCAGTATCCAGCTCCAACGCACAATCAAAACGAGAGGTTCGGAAGGGCATTCGCCGAGGTATCCCCAAGTACAAAGGACCACTCTCGAGTCACGACCCTCAGAGATCTGAACACTCCAGGAGCCCCTCACCTGGCAAGTTCCCCCCCCTTCCTCCGCCTACCAAACCACCCCCAAATGGACCCTCCGGAAGTGAGGGCTTTCCAATGGATAGATTGAACCCAATGGATAGAATGAACCCGATGTTCTCACCAGATCCCAGGAATGGGAATGGGGCCTATGACCACCACGACACTGTGGGGAGGGAATGGCAACCCCATGCCCAGGGAGTGTTCATTCCCCCGATGCACAATATGGCACCTGCAATGGCGTACTATTTAGGACCATCAACATCGGGAGCTCAGGAGCCTCTCCCACCGGGCACAGACCGTCCAGCCCCTATCGTACCTTTCCGCCCCGCCCCAATCCACGCCAGAAAATCGAAGGGGAGTGAAAGTGGCCTGGCCACAGTCCCTTGCCCCTCTCCAGGAGTAGCCACCTCCGCAGTAGACTCACAGGGCCGCAGCACACGTGGCCAATCCCCGCTAAAAGCCCCCAGGACAATGAGAACAGAACCTTCCCCAGCTCAAGTACTCCTGCTAGAGGCAGCACCGGATGTCGGCCTACCAACTAGAGAGGCATCCAGATCATTGACAACAAGCAAATCGGACTCTGCTAGATCGGTCAGATCTGTTAGATCTCAAACCGAACTACCCCAAACTGGGATCAAAACGTCAAGAAGCAGGAGAGCAATCACGGCCTCCAAGATTCAAGCCCTTGCGATGGAAAAGTACCTGATGTCGTTGGTCTGTTCGCTGATCAACGGTACAGTCCATGTCATCGCCTGGCAACCTGACAATTCGAAGGTGCACCTCCTATTGCAAAAAACAGAGGAACCGGTTACTCCCCAGACCATCCTAGATGCAGCCAAACTGATTTTTGGTGACCGATTCCCTCTGAGACTTGTCCCAGACATGGCCCTCCCACGATTCTACCAGGAGATGTCGAACTGTACCTGCAAGGTCTTTGTCCCATTGCTGGATGCGTTCATATCTCCGGACAAAATAGATGGCCTCCTTATGGAGGACATGAGACTGATCCCACTGTCGATCTTCGTGGAAGAAGACTTGGACTCCCTGCAACAGATATGGGTGCAGAACGTGTCAGACACCAAATTCCTAAGCAAACTCAATAGCAAGCTCCCACGGAACAAATCTCTGCAGTCAATTTACCTAAAGAACTTGCTGGCCCATAAATGGGCTACCACTGCTTCCTCTAAGTCCTCATCCAGATCAGGTTCGCGTCCCCACCCCAATGTCGGGTCTCGCCCACAACACTCCATTCCGATCCAATCAAAGGCCGCGGACGCCAGGTTGAATGGATAGACTAAACATAGCCACCTGGAATATCAGGGGGTTATGTGACACGACCAGAAGGGGTAAAAGATCGAGGCTGAAGGCGTGGCTTCACCGTCAGAAAGTTCAGATAGCATGCATACAAGAGACCAAACTGAACGAAAAAAAGATTACCGAACTTGGTAACTGGTGGGATGGCCCCCAGCTCTGGTCCCCAACAATGGGGATCAGAGGTGGAGTAGGAATATTGCTGCACAGAGACCTCCCTGCCCAAATCCTGGACTCCGCAACAGATCTGTGGGGCAGGTGGGCCTGGGTAAAGCTCTCAGCTTTCGGATGCGACTGGGCCATTATGACTGTGTATGCCCCGGTGGACAGAGCAGAGCGTAATAAGTTTTTCCAAGATCTGGTATCGTACGCCCCTGATGTGGACAACCTGCTGATCGCTGGCGATTGGAACTGCTCCCTTTATGACCTGACAGGCTCGTCAGGTGGCACACCGGACATCCATTCCTTGCTGGAATTCTCGTCAACCTGGAACTGTGTGATGCTTTTAGACTAGTCCACCCCACAGACCCAGGTTTTACCTGGGGTTCGGTTGCCAGCAACGGTAACAATTCAGGTTGCCTTAGAAGGCTAGTCTATGCACTACTCAATCCATCATGGTGGGATGCTCTCGTGAATATCGAAGTAATTAGAAATCCAACCTCAGATCACTACCCTGTCAAACTTACCTTTCAAATGCTGGACACATCAGACCGTGGAAATGGATTCTTCAGACTCAACGTGCAAAATCTCAAGGACCCAGGCCGAGAAGAGAAGTTTTTCGGCAACTGGCCAAAGGCCCAACACCACTTCCGATCCCTGGGAGATTGGTGGGACGCAGGTACATGCATAGCAGCTAACATTCTCAATGTATTCTCTCGGATTATGGCTGCTGAGCGAAACAAGGATGAAGCAGATATCTTGAGGGACTTGCAGTGGGTTGAAGAACGCATGCAAGCGCACCCCATCTTAGCGAAGGTTTGGGCACCCGAAAGGATTAAATTGCTAAATAAATGGGACGCTGCACAGCAGGAAAAATAAGACGAATGGGCTGAAAGGTTGACAGTGAAAGGTATATCTATGTATGATCGGATGACTAAGGAAGCATTCCTGAAACTTCTCCCTAACAGATCCGCACAGTCCATGAAGGTGCTCAACCACCCATTCGTGCCCACAGCAAGAGTGGCCACCTCCTCTGAGGCTCTATGTGATTATGCAGCTACTTATTTCAAGGATATCCTAACCTCTCGCAGACTCAGGGAACCCCCGGACTCAAACCTTGCCGTCGACTCAGATCACTGGAACAATGTGTCAGTCAGACTCAAGAACAGCGACAAATTGGCCCTAGACTGACCCGTCACAACGGAAGAGGTGGAAGAGACTGTAAACTGCATGGCCAAAGGTAAATCCCCAGGCAGGGACGGTTTGCCTGTGGAGTTCTACACGCAGTTCGGTAAGTTGTTGTTCCCCCACCTGGTTACCATTTTCAATGAGGTTCTTACCGGTGGAAAGTTGTCGAGTTTCATGACACATGGCATTATCACACTCATGTACAAAAAGGGAGACAAAGCGGAAATCCGCAACTGGAGACCCATGTCACTGTTGAACGTATCATATAAGATCTTAGCTAAACTCTTAGCAAATAGACTTGGTAGATGTCTACCCCAGCTGGTTGAGCGAGACCAAGCTGCATTTGTTCAGGGCAGGTTTATTTTCGATAATATCGTCACTACCATTGAGGCATTGGAGTGGATAGACCAGGAGAATCTAGACATGGCAGTGATGCTATTAGATCTAGAGAAAGCTTATGACAGAGTTAATTGGGCCTACGTTCTTACTACCTTAAAGCACCTGCAGTTTGGGTCAAACTTATGTCGCTGGGTGACTGTTTTATACGTCTTCTCCTCTGCATCAGTCGCAGTGAATGGGCACATCTCAGCCCCGTTCACACTTTCCAGATCACTCAGACAGGGATGCCCGCTGGCACCCCTCCTCTTCGTGATCCAACTAGAAGTGTTAGTCACAAATATCAGGATGCACCCTAACATCCAAGGACTGTCAACGCAGCACCTCGACTGTCAGGTCAAAGCACTCGCAGATGATCTGATGGTGATATCTGAGAACACAGTGGACTCCCTGCAGGCTGTTAAGTCATGTTTGGTTGAATACTTCACTCTGTCCGAAGCCGCAGTGAATTGGTCCAAGTCGGTTTTTTTCTCACCGGAAGGTTTCACTCTCGCAGTTGAATAGGGAATGAAAAGAATTGCAGGCGGATAATCCGAGAGATACTTGGGGGTGCAGGTCACCCTCGGGCACTATGCGGAGGCCCAAAACAACCTACTTCAGCAAAAGATAGTGCACCGGATAAATCTCTGGGGCCCAGCCCAGCACCTGTCCCTCTTTGGTCGAGCCTTAGTGGTAAATGTAGCACTGTTCGCCCTTCTCTGGTACGTGGGTACTATCAGAGCTTTGGGCAAACAATTAGTGAAGGTCGTCCGCAGAGTGACAGCGAAGTTTTTGTGGAAATCATTTGCGGGCGAAAGTGCAGGTTTCATCTCCAAAGTTGCATGGGACTTGATCTGTTGCCGCACGACTGAAGGGGGGCTGGGTCTTCTGGACCCGGCCAAGCAGAACCCTGCGCTGTTAATCAAATGGATCATTAAAGCCATAGCCTGCGAGGAGGAAGACCACTGGATTCTCCTTGCGGAACAGACACTAGCGCAGGACTGGAACCTCTCGAGAACTAAGGACGTATGGACATGCATGATGATGGACTCGTACTTGCGCAGACACACTTCATCGCCGTTCTGGCTGGACGTGCTGAAGGCTTGGCGCACAGTGGGCCCACGCCAGAGGACCCCCCCGTCTACAAGGGAGGAAGTACTATTGCAACCAGTCTTTGACAATCCACTCATCCGAGACCAGGAAGGACACTCATTTTCAGCAGGTTGTGAAGCTTCCGCGTTTGGTAGACAATGGACTGAGAGAGGCGTGTTGAGAGTATCCGACCTATGGGACGAACTCACCGGCCAATGGAAGAAATTGGATGATCTGAAAGAAAAACTCGGCCGTTTGGATCACATGGAGGAAAGAGCGGCCCGCTTGAGGGCCGCCCTCCCCCCGGAATGGAAATTCCTGCTAAGTCCTACAGGGACTCCTCCCCCGGGGACATGGTTTACTGTGCAGATACCACAAGCACAAGATGAACTGATGGGCTCATACTGGAAGCTGACTTCAATAGACACCGATGGATCAAAAAACTTCCAGCAGTGGATCAAGGTGCCTTCCTCAAACAAGCTCTTGGAGACCTCGGATGATCAAGAAGACACACCTAGCAGACCACTTGGGACCCTAACCCAGATCAGAGTTAAGGAAGTGTGTGATGACGAAGGCAACTGGTCATGCACGGTCTGGGCAAAGGGCACCCCAATCAGACAATTAAGACTCGATCCAAAATTGTGGTCTTTGAAGACCTCGAAAAACTTCCCACAGGAAGCCTGGCTCACTAACTATACTTCAGCTGGCGGATATGAGCTGCAACGTTCCAACAGAGCCCCCATTATGGTGGCAACGACGCGCTGGAGTCGGGTCTCCTCATATGAGAACACGACCATCAATCAGGATATCGCACGCTGTTGGGAGCAGATGCAAAAGCTACCCAACCAGAGAGCTGCAGCAATCTTGTGACTACTCTCGCTGATGGCCACCCCCTCGGCTGTTTGGCTGGCTGAGAGGGGTATGCCTATAGCTACACAATGTATTAGATGCCGATGGCCTTTCGAATCGACAAAACATTTGTGGTAGTACGATGGGATCTACCAGGAATTGGGGTTGCTCCTATCATGTGAAATGAGGGATAGAGATGTGAGTGCCAAGGCACAAAAGATGAGGCACCTCTATGTGGTAAGATATGGCCACTTGTTTATAAAGCGGCAGGTCGTGAACCCCAGGAGGATCGTACGTGGGAGAAACCGACAAGTTGATATCATAGCGGCCCTACACGATGGTGTAGCAGGGGGGCACAGAGGAGTAAGTGCCACGTGCGCAAAGATAAGCGAGCTCTACCATTGGGACGGGATGCTGACGATGGTTATCAAATAATGCCGGTCCTGTATACCTTACCAAGAGAGGGCGGCACAAAGGCCTGGAGAACCCCTACACCCAAGGTTAAAAAGGGAAGTGGGTGCGGTCGTACACCTGAACCTGTTATTCATGCCAGCAGGGGAGAATGGGTGTAACTACATCTTCGATGCATGGGATAACCTTACTGGGTCTGTGGATGGACGAGCTATCCGGACGAAGACTGGCCCGGTTTTGGCGAACTGCATCAAGGAGTACTACCTGCGGTACCCTTTTATCAGGGAGTTCGTGATGGATCGATGGTCAGAGTTTACCTGCAATGAGGTGAGGACGTTGCTTGTAGGGTACGGCGTAGTGGCCAACTATACTACGGTCGCACACCCTCAAGCGAATGCTCCTGTGGAGAGGGGGCACAGTACCATCACGAATCTCCTGGCTAAGTGGACAGAGGGCAAACCTGTGGTCGAAGTTCCTAAGGGCAACTTTCTTCATGGAGAATGTTACTGTAAAGAGGACTACCAAGTACGCGCCGGCCACGCTATGGTACGGGAGGCATGCCACCTTTCCCATAGAAAGCTTTATGAAGACGTGGACGCGCCATGACTTGGAGGTGAACCTGTCCTTCGAAGAACTGCAAATTATTCGGGCGCGGCAAGTGGGGGCGGCCGAGGAAAGATTGCGAGAGGCCGCTGGTCAGGTAGAAAGGAGCCACATGGAAGATAAGATGAGGTGGGATCAAATGGCACGAGTAAGAAAGGAGCCATTGGCAGTAGGGGATGCCGTATTATTATACGACTCCTCTTTGGAAAAGCAATGGTCGAGGAAGCTTGACAAGAGATGGTTGGGCCCCTATAGGATATTGCGATGCGGCGAGTTTGGGGCCTATCAGATCGAGGAGCTGGACGGGACAGGCTGGCAGGATTGGGTATCGGAGACAAGGCTGAAGAAGTTCGTGGCTAGGGAATAGGTAAAGAATCCTACCTTTCTCAGAGTAGACTGGTCCTTGAGGTATCGCATGGTATGGTTAGGACAGGTGAGGGAGTAGGAAAAGGCACGTGTATTGTCATAAAAATCTGATGAACCGAGGGCTAACCTTGTTGTGGGCCTGCTTGCTTTCTCTCGCCTGTTGTGCAGGTCTGACTTTTCAAAGACAGCCATGCAGAGGGGCGGGAGGGGCGCGCGGCCACGACAGGGGCCTCAGGGAGCATCAGGAGGGGATGACTCGCGCAGACCGGTTGGGAGGGAGTCTACACCTATCTTCGACGACGGTAACACAGAGCTTTTTCTGGACTCCTACCGGGCACATGCGACACGGGAGGGTTGGTCTACCTTGGAGAGGATACGACACCTGAGGGGAGTTGGGCGCTTCGAAGAGCCTATTGCGCACATTCGAGAGGAGGCGTTGACATGGCAGGATGTGGAGGCGAGGATGCAGATGCTGAGGGCTTTGCCGATGAGACCGGATGGATTGCCTATTCGATTGGAGGAAAGCAATGCGGAGGAGTTCATCCCGGCCTATGAGCAGTATATGCACGACCAGGGGACTGGGCAGGAGGAGTGGATGCAGATGCTGCCCCTCTGGACACGGAGGGCGGGGAGGTCGTTGGCGAGGCAGATCCGAGACAGGGCACACGACTGGGAGGACTGCCAGGCCCAGTTGAGACAGGCATTCTGATGGCTGGAGCCCGAGAGACCAGAGCCCAGGGTGGAAAGACGACAAAGGAGTAAGAGGCCACGGGGCCCAGAGGCGAGAGAGACCACTACGACCAGAGGGGGCCGAAAGGCCTTGGCACAGCGAGAGGGGCCAGCAGAGGCCGCCCAGGCGGTGGAGCCAGTTCAGGCCGTGGGGCTAGCTCAGGCGGCCGAGCTACCCCCTACCTATGGACTCGAGCAGGTGGAGTTTCACAGAATTACGGGCAACAATCTACGGGGCCCGTCGCCGACGTTACCAGAGGGGGGGGAAACGGTGCCATTGAGGACGCCGCTCGACAGGTTGGAGGCTCATCTCGACGCGTCCCAGTGGGGGGCGTCACAGCTGGGAGCGGACCAGAGCGGACCGGCCCGGTATGAGCCAATAGAGGATGAGCCAGAGAAGGAGCCACCCGAGCCGGGGCCTGAGGCAAGGTCTCGCGAACCCAAGGAGCCACAGACTGAGGGGGTTATCACTGTTGGGGATGATACCCCTCCTCCTACCCCGATTCCAGAACAGGCACGACAGTATTGGCCTAAAGGAATTCCTGAGCCGGACAGCGAGGAGGTATTGGGGCCCCCACCGGAAGCTACTACGCCACCCCCAACGCAGGCGGAGCCAGAGGGGGGCGAGAGGGCGAGGGCACCTACCACTGTGGCGCCGCAACCGACTGAGCCTACAGGTGCACGAATGGAAGTGGAGGTGCCAACCTCCGGTGAGCCTCCGCCAGGGCCGCCACCCGTAGAAGAGGGGACTAGTGAGAGAGATCCACTGCGAGAGGGCCACGAGGCGAGGACAGGGAAGCCACCGGGGGAGACGAAAGAAGAGAAGCGCGCGAGGGTGCAGGTACGCCTCGAGGAGCTATACCAGGAAAAGCTTAGGATGGAGGCCGCAGGAGAACCACCAAAGCCGCCAATTGACCCTCCGACGAGCGAGCGGAGGATTAATGAGGCCTGGGCCGGCTATGAGAGCGAGAGGGATGCTGCTCGCCTGAGGTCGCGAGAGGCGGGACTGGGGAGTGCAAGATTGGGCGAGGCACGAGAAACAGAGGACTTGGGATTTTCAGCCGCCAGGATGGAGATTGAGCGTGCAGATAGGAGGATAGGTGAGGTGGCGGTCTCGTCCTTCCAACGGTACTCCATGCCCAGCGATGAGTTGGCGGCCTCGAGGTTAGAGGTGGGACAGTTGTCCACCCAACTGGCAGAAGAGAGGGCAGAAAACCAGGGGTGGAGGACCCGCATGAGAGCCAAGGAGGCGGAGTGGGAGAAGAGGCTCCAGGGCGTGGCGGCGATGGTAGAAAGGCGCTCGGCCACTAAGGTGATCGACTGGACGGAGCAGAGTCGGTATGGTATTCAGGGGAAGGAGGTACAGGGGCTCTTTGGCCAGGAAGGAACGACGGAGACGCCACAGCCAGAGGGAATGGGGAAGGTATTCCTGGACCAGCAGAGGCGGAGCGAGGCGGGAGGCCGAGGAGAGAAGGTTTCAGCTTCAAGACTCCCATGGAATTGGCCTCGCGACAAGCCACCCCTATGACGATTGAGATCCCTGAGGGCGAGCCGGCGCAGGGACCCCAACCTCCGGTGGAGGAAGGGGTCCCCACAGAGGAGTCCCCTACGATCCTTTTGGAGGTGAAGGAGGGTGCCCTTACGGGAGTAGCAGCATCCACTGAGCCGGAGGCAATGGGGGGAGAGACGTCTCGACCGGATGAGTTGGTGGTAGCTATGGAGTTAGACATGCCGTCAGGAGAACCTCAGAGACAGAAGACCCCGGAGCGCGTGCCAGAGATAGGGGAGCTGAGGACGCAGTTGGGCTCTTGGGCTACTGGAGCTAACTCGGGAGAGCACATTTCAGAGCAGCAGCAGGAAGTTATGAGTGAGCCAGCGACTGCCGTGACTCCCCAGCCTTCCGACCTGCATAGGGACGAGGGGGTGACTGCAATGGGAGGAGTCCGCGAGGGTAGGCCAGTGAGATTGGACACTCTAGTGTACCGACCCGGGGGAGATGAGACGCTAGCAGGGCCGAGTACCCAGATGATGGAGGCAAGGCCGGCAGAGTCATGGAGTATGCCCCAGAGCCACGAGATGAGCAGGGAAACTAGCGAGACGCCGCTGCTGCCTGGATCCCAGAAGAAGAAGAGGAGGTGTCGGGGGAGATCAAACGATCAGTGCTTCTTCTGTAAGGATGGCGTACATAGAGCTCTTGAATGCCCAAAGTTCCTTAAGGACAAGGCGGCTGGGAGAGTGACAGAGAGTGGTGGGAGGATGTACGACCGACAGGGGCGAGTGGTAGAGCGGGCTCCAGATGGGTGTAGGGCATAGTTATATAGACAAAACCAGGAGGCTATGAGTGAGTAGGGGCTGGTCCGTCTATATGACAGTAGGATTAGAGTTCCTCTGTGCGCAAAGACCGTGATAGGGGTGTACATACTTTGAGTTAGTCAGGCGAGTCCCGTCTAGTTGTATATACATAGGTGGCGGTTTGTGATCGGCTTGAGCTTTATGTGAGATACGGTCTAGGGGATGAGACGTAGTTGTATTATATCTACTACATAAGTGACTTGCATTTTCAGTTGTGTGACTCAAATACTCTTACTTATATCTTTGAGTAGGTTCTAAGAGTCCATGACACTTGGGACGTGAGTCTATCCTGCGGAGTGAGACAGTGGAGTGAGTATTTGAGTGTTTTCGGGGCAGGCATTTTGTTCCCAAGTACACCCTACGAGTTGTGTGTTGAGGGTTTGAGTCGAGTGTCGTATTGAGATTTGAGGGAGATGTTTTGCTCCCGAATGTATCTTGGATTCCAGACTCTGTGAGACTTATTCTTGTGACGATCACAATCACTCTCACACGTGTGGCTTTATCCCAATGAATGAGGGTTTTGTGTGAGAGATGTGTGGGATACATCTCATGTATGTGTATTGTGTGATTGTGATTGTCGTCTACTCTTTGGTATACTCGTGCGGCCTGTCCATGGGCGGGCGGAACGGCCGGGTATAAGAGGAGGCAGCGCGGTCGTTTTGGGACAGATGTATGAGGACCCTGAGGAGTCTTGCAAGCCTATAAGGCTCAAATGCTTACCATGCCGAATGTTTATGGCTGAGTTGTGAAGGGGACCCATAAGTTGGCCCCTTAGTTCGAGTTGTTTTGTGTTTAAATTGGGGAGGCGGCCCATAAGAAGGCTGCTCAGTTGAGTTGTTCTATAATTGGGACCCCTCGGATTATGGAAGGTGGGGATGTTGTCTATTGACGGCAGTGTAACCCATGTCGCGTGATAGTCCTTCCTGTAAAGAGAGGGGCACCTGGGAGACCTGTTGAGAGAGACCCCCTTCATGTAAAAAAATGGGTGATAGATTTAAGGGCATGGTAAGCGATATTTGAATGATAAAGTCTGACGAGAGGAACCAGGGTTACGGGTTGGAATCATTGGTGGAGCTGAGAAGGTCGCAAGTCAGTGCATAAGGATGTCGTGGGATGTGTGGTCTGCTGTGTCTGATCAAGTCAATAGGCCACGGCCTCGTGTGAGTCTAGCGGTGAAATTGTTTGTGATTGTGAGAAGGGGCCGTGCCCTCTGTGTTGTCCCATAGGGGGCTGGTAAATACCCTTAAAAGTGGGGCGGGTCCCTGCGCCGTCCCGCAGTGGCCCTGTGAGTTTGTTTTGCGACGCACCGCTTAGACGCTTGTGCTAATCCTAAGGAATTTTGAGAAATACCAAGCTAAACGGTAAAGGTTAGCACCTCTAGGGCGCAACCCCTATTGGATGGCTGCGAGCCAGCAGAACCTGGCTGCGGGCCCACGCCTACCAACGGGGTAAAGGTTTAAGGGGTTATGCACGCCCCAGGGAAATTACTTCAGTGGGATGGCGAGGGATACGAGTCGAGTCGTTTGGGCGCCCTGATTGAATGCCTATCAGGACAAAACCTATCGTTGCATAACCAACGAAGGGACTGCTGCTAAGACAACAATGCAGTAGGCCGTAGATCTGGCTCGATCAACCAGACTATGGTGGGCCAGGATGAAGACCTAGCATTTCTGTACTAGATTGCAGAAAGAGATGAGAGGAGATTTACGTATATATATATATATATATATATATATATATATATATATATATATATGCTTAATTGTGAGGATTTTCATGAGGGAGGCGAGAGTGCCTTCTGAGGTCTCGTCTAAGGCCCTCGTCCTCGTATGGCTCTGCTTACAAGAGAGAGTCTAACTGGGACACCCAACGAAAAGTCGGCGTTTGTCTAGGACGAAGGGGAGAGGACGGTTTGAGGTGACCCTTGGAACTTATGTTGTAGTATTGATGCGTAATACACCCCCGTCCTAGTGTCAGGACAACGGAAACCCAGGTTGAAACCCTGGCAGCATATAGTTATGTTGACATGGAATGTTGGAGGCCTCAACCCTGAGTCTGTCGGCTAATCGGAATTGGTTCTGCCCACGTCAGCACTTTGGAGTGTGAATGAATTTGTAGTCTTCTGATTTGGCGTAGCGACGGGGACGTCGCTTAATATAGTCCGGTAGGCTGTCGGCGCGAATACCCTTACAAGAGTATCCGCCCTGGTTTTTGCAAATGACAGAAAAACAAATGGGTTTGGTCGGCATAAGTCGGGTGAGCTGCGGCCGCGTCCGGGACCCGTCCTGACTAAGCTAAAGGGTATGTGGGCGCGCAGTTTTAAGGCGAGCGTGTGATTTTTTCTGATTGAGTGAGTGGCCGGTCTAGTCGACCGACCAGGACCGTGCTATGGCTTGGATGAGGAGTAAGAGCTCGTCCCTGGGTTGGCATGCGTGACCGTTGGTAGGATTGGCGCACGGGGTGGCGTGCGGGGCGGCCACGACGCAGTCTAAGTAGGTTGGGGCGGGGGCCTGGTGTTGGCGCGCCGGCCGCGGTAGGAGAGGAAAGGTCTAGGCTGTTGTTTCCAAGGCTAGGCACGGCGCAGCATCACTTCATATGGAAATCCGCGCCCAACTGTCTCAGGCTTGGGCTTAGCCCTATAGGTTACGATGTCGGACTATTGCCACGAAGACACGGGGATCGAGGCCAACATGCGGCGATGATGGAGTGGCGGAGCGTTGTGGAGAAAACTGAGGGGTTGAGGGCCCGACGGGGCTGTTCCCCTCTTGTTTTGTTAATGGACGCGGCAACAGACCCGACCCACGGGACCGGTAGGGCATCAGCAGCCCCGCATCTGGTTCAGGATCTTCTTTTTGTGGCTGGTTGTTCGAATTTTGGAGAGCCGCGGGTGGGGTACTATGGCGGCTAGGTCCTTCGGGACATCCGTTAGAATTGAAATAATATAGGGAAAGTTACATCGGCCACTGCGCAAGGGTGGTGTGCAGAGATCAAAGAAAAAAATGAACCCGGACGCAGGTCGCGCCGGGTGCGTACGAGCTAAGGAGGATGGAACGGGTAGAAAGGCCGAGCGGTCGTTGTTATCGCCTCAAGGCATTACCCCGGCTAAAGTTTGGAGGGGCACCCGTTAGGGACTGGAACGATATAGTGGAGGCTGGTAGTGCCGGGAGGGGGGGCAACACGCATAAAGCGGAAAAGTTTTTTTTTTTTTTTTTTTTTTTTTTTTTTTTTTTTTTTTTTTTTTTTTTTTTTTTTTTTTTTTTTTTTTTTTTTTTTTTTCGTTGCATTGGATCCCTCGCAGGCATACAACGCGCGCTGGTGCGTTATCGAGCCGAGTTGCGCTCTCGGGTTGAAGTGTAACACTAACAGGTCGGCGTAGCAGAGCAGCAACGGGGGAGAGTGAACGTGGGCGGAAGGCTGCGACGGGTGCACACGGGGCAAGGAAGTCGGAGATGGTGAGCACGGGTGGGGAAAGCAAGAGAGCAGGGGCTGTTGCGGGATGCGCTAATTACAACGGGCGGGGCAAGCCAATGGGGCCAGGGAGTCGAAAGCGGCCGACAGCGCGGTGTAGGGGAGTCGGACGCAGCGGCAAGGGCAGGAGAGAGACGAGGTGGGGTGGGGAATGAACCAGGCCCGGGGCCACGCCCGGGTGCATTCGGAGTTGGGGACGAGGAGAAGGTGGTAGTGGCGGAAGCAGTGTTGACGAGCTCGCTCGATTCCCAATGGAATCGAAGGAATTTTGGTGTTAGGCGGGGGGTTTTGGCTATTGCGAGCACGGTGGCGTTGTCAGTTTCAGTAGAAAGTTAGTGGACTAGGTGCTAGTAGAAAAAGGGGGTGCGTGGCGATGTCAGGAAGGAGGCGAAGGGGAGTCTCAAGATCAGAGATCTCACCCGTTACTGAATGAAAATGGGCGATCAGAGACTCAAATCGGGGGTTTTGCAGATGGGCGACCCCGGATCTGAAGTGATAGGCGAAAGAATTAGTAGGATAGAGGTTAGTGGGAATAGGAGGTGCGCTGGGTCATGGCGGAGGGGAGTGTAGGCGGGAGAAAGAAAGTGAGAGAAACCTCCCGATCCTTGATGGAAACGGGCGGGGAGAGATCCTAGTCGGGGGTTCTATGGCAAGGCGAGCGCGATGGCGCGGTCGAAATTGGAAGCAAAGTAGTAATAGTGGCACTATGAGGGATACAAGATGCGTGTGGGAATAAAAGTGCAAAAGTTCGAATGTACTTTTCCCTGTTTCGGGGAAAATTTCATTCTTATTCCTTCTTTGTGAGTTGGCGGATCGCCTGAGTAAAGGGTAGGATACTACGAGGGTCAAGGATTGCGTAGCAGTGGAGAAGGATATCGGAGGAGGAAAGGGCCTGAAGAGAGAATGTATCTTACTGCGTTCTAGCGGAAGATTCATTCTCACTAGCACGGCTGTTGAGGGAGGGCGCCCCCTTGGTAAGCGACAGCCCCGCGTTCATAGTGAGTGCCTCGTAGTCGCAGCTCATCGATTGTCATCGGGCTCCTAAGCTCGTTGTCAGTCCGCTATTTGTGGAGCTCCTCGCCTCAGTCACGTCCGCCATACAATCAAAACCGCCATTTTGAGTGGGGGCGGCAAATGTGTCTGTGCCCTTACCTGCACCTTCGAGACTGTCTTCGCCTGCAACCGTGGTTGCCTTCACCTTCACGCTGCCACCGCTTTCCCCATGTAGGACTTAGACGAGGAACGTACGAGTCTAGCCTAGATATCGGCCAAAGTACATAAGGGGGGCAAATCGCCTCTCACTGTGATCGAGAAGGATGGGCACAACGACAGGCGTAGCAGCGATGCGGCTTTTGAGAGGTGTGTATCTCTTCATTGTCTAGTGGAAGACTCATTCGGCTGTGCTCATCCTATCAGCGGACAGTGTGGGGATAGTCGTGGGTGTGGGCGAGACCGCGACCAACTAGATTGTTGCGCTACAGTTCGTACGTTTATTTACTTTGGCCTGGTGAGGCGGATGTGGTGGTTGGTACGGTGACCGCAGGCTGTCCCGGGCTAACTTCTGCCGACGGATTGTTGAACCACGCGGCAGCATGGTGAAGCTTCTGCCGTATGTGGCCACAACACCTTACAATTGCATACGGGTGATGAGAGTATGGTGGTCGGCTGAGATTCAGTGGAGTCCGTCGGTGCTCCAGATTGCTGTGTAACGGTGATCAGGCTACGAAGGGGTGTTGAGGCTCAAAAGAGTGGTTGGGCTTGACAGGGGAGGTTAGTATTGCGAATTGAGGGATCGTCAGAGGAGTTGGGGGTCAGCGGCTGACTTTGGGCGGACCAGGCGGTTGCTACTAGGCCATCATTGTGGGGCCCTCAGGCGAGTGAAGGTATCAAGGCCCTCTCGCGCGAGTCTCAGAGCACCCTTCTTGGATCAGAGAGTCTCAAACTTGTCTCTTTCTGCCCTTCTTACTCTGAATCTAGTCTCCTAGTTCTGAGAGGAAGGCGGCAGGCCGGATTGCAACCCGTAATCCGCGCCAAGGCCTTTGTGGGAGATGCGCCCCACCGATTGCGGGAGCTCTGCCGGAGCCTAGGCGAGGCTCTGGAGGCAGGGAATTGAAAGGTAACCTTTTGCGTTCCCTCTAATACCCAGGTATAACCCCTACCTGTACACCCTGCTATGTTTGACTGAGTATAACGTGTGCTCCTTTATTTTGACTAAAGTGGACTGGCAAGACAAGTCAGATTAAGTAAAGGACTGTGTGTGCAATCGCAGTTTCAATTTCCTTGATTGACTGAAAGCAGATTATGAACACAAGAGGTTGCATCTGGGGGAAGGGTGGGTGAAAGGTGGTTTTGCTTGAGCTCGGCAGGGTCTTATGGGGTCAGACCAGTTCCATAAGATTGGACGGCCTGACCGCTGTGTTTTATTTTTGAATTGCATGGAGAGTCAGACCAGTTCCATAAGATTGGACGGTCTGATTGCTCTGAATTGTGAGGGTTTGACTGTGGCTGACTTTTCAGGGGCCAAACTTGTACGATAAGATTGGAGGGTTTGGTTGCCATGTTTGATTGGAGTTTGTTCTGCTTCTTTTGATTCTGATCGAGGAGGTCTGAGCAAGTCTATAAGATTGGACGGCTCAGCCCCCCTCTTGT
Organism: Chara braunii; assembly: GCA_003427395.1. Taxonomy (NCBI): domain Eukaryota; kingdom Viridiplantae; phylum Streptophyta; class Charophyceae; order Charales; family Characeae; genus Chara; species Chara braunii. The sequence continues at coordinate 856,698 of BFEA01000004.1, forward strand.
TTTATTCTGAGGGGATAATCCTTGCTGAGGGCAGGGCACGTCCATAAGATTGGACGGCCTTGGACTCATGCCGTACACAGTTGGGTCAGAGAGGAACGAATCTGACAGAGGACCAGACCAGTTCCATAAGATTGGACGGTCTGGCCCAATGCCTCGCACATGCTGGAACCCAAAGGGTTAAAAATTGGCTATATTTTATACTATCATATTTATGAACAGGCTAGTCAGGCATGGGTTCCATAAGATTGGACGGGCTGGCTATAGCTTATCATAAAATGAAGAGAGTATAATTAAGAGTATAATTGAAGGTAACCCTGGGCAGGTCGGGCTTTGTTCTAAGATGAATGACTCGGTCCTATGCCCATCTTTTGAACACTAAGCTCAGAGAGGTATGTATAAGTTGGATATTAAACAGTTCCGGGCGGCTAAGCCTTGTTCTAAGATGAACGGCCTAGTCGTATGCCCAAAAAGAAGAGAGAAGTAGTTGTGCAACCTGTTCGTGTATACTCAATGGCCGAGTCAGGCCAGTTCCATAAGATTGGACGGCTTGACTTTATGCCCTATGTAAGCTGGGTATAAGGGGATAAAGCATTGAGAAGTTACGAACTATTGTTTGCAAAGTTTGACCTGGGGTGGCGAGAGTACTTACCCTTGTGGTTTGGCCTGCATGAGGCTGAGTGAGGCTACTACTTGGTTTGAGTGTCAGGCTGACACATAGTTGTTTTAGAGACTCGCCTCGTGCTAGAGCGATAAGAGTTAGGTCAATTCCTGCATTTTCTGAGCTAAGTTTTTTACTTAGATCGATCGCATTTTCTGAGATCTTTCGTTATACTTAACTCTGTACAAATTTTGGTAGGCTACTTTCTTTACGGGAAGCGCTGCCGAAATTTCTGCAAATCCAAGGAGTTAGTCAAATTTTGACTTGTCAAGGTTCAATTTGTCTAAAGTTTATGTATGACTTAGTAAAAATATGGAAAGTCTCCTTTTCTAAAGGGACTGCTGCCTAAATTTTTGCTAATTCAGGGAGTTAGACAAAATTGGACTTTGGAAAGTCAAGGACTATGTTTGATTTTCTATTTGGGTTGATACAAATTATGAAAAGGCACTTTCCTACGGGAAGCGCTGCCGAAATTTTCTTAATTTAGAAGAGTTAGATTATATTCCGACAGATGGCGATTCTGGCGATCCCCCCTAAGTAGGGGAGATCTTGCTGTTAGTCTACCTTTGCTTAGGGCACTGGCTTAGAGGTAGGCTTAGGCTTAGTTGGCGGGTAACTCTGAATAAAAGTGCGCTATGGAGGTTCATCCCCCATATGCTGATGATTTAGCTTGGGTATTGACCTGTCTTATGGTACAGGCCTTTCTTGGACATTCGATTCGGGACTTGGGCTAGTTCAGCTTGATCCTGCAAGGATCATCATCTGTTATTACTGATAACAAGTCGGTTGCCGATTCGTCGGTTCACGACGCAATTCCTACTCGCTCCCCACACTCAACCTAAAAGGCTTTAGCCCTGGTGATCTTGTTGTTTGTTAAGGGTTTTCCCCGGACTTTTATTGAATGGCCATTTAACAAAGGTACTGAGTATTTAATTAAGGTTGGTTGGCTGGAGGTTGGGGTTTGCATGGCTAAAGCAAGGGGTATGAGTATAGAAACTGGTTGGAATTGACTCCGCGTAGTGCGTGGACTCTTGTCTGACTTTTGATGTGATCGCAAGTATGTTCAAAGACTTGGGGTTTTGGTTGGGCTGCCCTGCGGTCGCATATATATGTATGGCTAGGAGGAGACCCACTATGACTGTGAGAAGTGATCGTCACATAATTATTCCCCTTGTGCATATATATATA
>BFEA01000004.1:858571-869535 GCA_003427395.1 Chara braunii
ATATATATATATATATATATATATATATATATATATATATATATATATATATATATATATATATATATATATGTGTGTGTGTCAGTGCATGTGTACCTACGTGTGGAGTCAGCGTGGCCTGAAGTACCCGCGTACTAAGGGTCAGTCGAAGGTTGGGGTGAATAGAAGGGAGGGGATATCCTCTGCCAATTCTTGTTTATTTTCCTTGTTGCAGTTTATCTTGGTGGAACGATAAAGTTCCGGGCGGAAGGGTCAGCGTGTTGCTGGTGATGCGCCAGACAACTCACCACCGCTCCAAACTCCCTCCTACCCTAGGGGCCGTCTTGCTCCGCACCCGTTGGGACACCTCAGGGTGCAGAAGACGGAAAGACCCTCAGGCCGGTTTTGCGCGCGCTATAGGGTTACCCCCATTGGCTCGCGCTTCAGCCTACGCCTGAGCGTCGAAAGGTGATCCCTTGGCTCAGGGTAGGCCATTTGGGTGTGGGCACTAAATAATGCGCCGTCATCGCGGTTACTCGCGTAGAACTGCATAGCTAGATAGTATGTGTAAGTCCAGCGCCCTCGCGATCTTATACTAGGCTCGCGCGGGGCACTCGCCGCATTCCACACTAAAAGAGTTATGGGTCAGGCAGCGAAACCACGAACGCGACACGGCCAGTAAACTTGTGATCGGGGTAACGTGAAGCGGCACGTGGGCGGAGGACTGGCCCCGGTCAGCCTATGGGAGTCCGTGTACGAGCCTCATTGTTCCGGATGCCGGATAGCCTAGGGATAGAATACCGGACCTCCTCCGCGCGCGCGTCGTTTGGGCTTATCCATCCCCCTTTCTATTTTTGAGGGCCACCAGTTAATGGGGGTTGGAGGGAGTTTCCTTTTTGCGTTCTTCATGGTTAGACGTTATAGTCCTTGGAGGCCGTCAAAGTCAAACCCCTTGATGTTCGACCGCCACGACATCTTAAAAGCTGTCTACTCAACCCCTCTGCACAGGGTGCAGAAGAGGGTGTGGTCTTCAACCGCCCATGGCGGTTGCCTAGCGCCAAGAGATTAACCCTCAAGGCGCGTGTCAGCTGACACTTGAGTGTCGAATGTGACCCTCGAGGCCAACGAGGGCCGCACGATTATGGACACGACATAGTACGCCATCATTGCGACTGCTTGCGTACGTTTGCATTGCGAGTCGATATGAGTTAGCCCTGCGTCCGCGCAGTTTTATACGAAACCTCGCGCGTGACGCCTATCCGATTTCCGCGTCGGAAAGTTATGGGTTGGTTACCGAGGGGCTAGGAGCGTTGTCGCGTTGTTTGTGTTGTGTCGTTTCGTGTGTGTGTGTGTTTTATTTTTGTGTTCGTAAAGTGGTGTGCGCGTGGTGTGTGGGATGCGTCCTAGTCGACCGACGTCGAGCCGCGCTTGGGACTTCAGCCCCCCCTAGATGTCGGTTCACGTGCGGGTCCGATAGGCGTATTACCGCGCGTACCCGCTATGCGACAGCGAACGAGAAAACGCCCTCGGCTGGTCCACCTCTGCGATTGCAACCGAGTAGCTTTCGTACTGTGGACTGGTAGCTCGGCAGGGATATGCCCACCGAAGGGAGGTGAGAACTTCCGTAAGGTGGAGGTAAGTTGTGCCTCGCGTAGGCCCTATCCTGTCGTAGGGGCTCGTGAGAGGTATGGCTGGCGCACTCGGTCGGAGCGGCCTAAGGAAGCTCCGTTTGCGTGTTCGTGTCGAGGTTGGTCCAACTCCTGCGTGACACGGCCGAGAGGGCCCCGCGTTGCCATGTGCGGTGCCGGACCGATGCGCCCAACAGGTGGCGCCGTTGCCGGGGATGACGGAAGCCTACCGTCGTCCCTGGTGGAACGACATCTGGGGAAACGGATGAGTGAGAACTAGGCATATGAATGGATAAGGGAAATACTATGAGACGGGTTGTGTGGTCGTTTGAATGGTCGTAAGTATAGATGACTCGGTTGACTGGCGGTACGATTGATAATGCGATTGAGGTAAATGTATGAGGATACCCTATGGTGGGGATAAATCCTGTTTAGGGGAGCCTAGGGGGGAACAGGGATAAGAATGTTTGCCAGGTCTAGAATGTCGAGAGTAGAAGTAGTTGGCCCGATAAGATCGGCTGAAATTGGATTGCTGAGAGGAACCCTTGCATCCCATCGTCTTTGTAATACGGAGGCTGGAGTTCAGGGCATTCAGCCCAAGATGCCAGAAGCTATGGCGGACGGCGGGAGAAAGCTTCTAACGATCGACGACCTTGTTGAGGCCCTGGATAAGCGCGAGAGAGCGCCGCGCAATATTTCGAAAGTTGATACCTTCCACTTCAAGGGAGAAAGGGTGTCCGACTGGCTGGACCTGACGGAGCAAGCCTTGGTAGGATTGTCGACCGAGGTCAAGCTCCAGCGAGTCCTAAGATATGTCCTTCATAGCCACCATCACGAAGTGGGCAAGGTCGTGGATGGCGCCAATGGTAGTTGGGCGAGGTTCAGGGACATGATGCAGAGAAAGTACAGGTTGGGGGATAGCTTGCTAACCACGGCGGATTTGGAGGTCATGAACAAGGATGACTTCTCCACGATCGGGGCGTTTGTGCACGAGTTTAAAAGGAGAGCGCGGAAGGTGCACGGGATCGCTGAAGAAACGTAGTGTGCCATATTTTTGGGTTTGCTTACCGGCTCGGAGGCCTCGGAGCTGACGGGTCACGGACGGGGAAGTGAGAAACTCACCTGGGCCACTATCGACAAAGGGGTGGAGGAGGGGAGCCTGGATCAGGTGGAGCAGCATCAGGTGCGGCTGCAAAGGCGCAAGAGAAAGGAAAGGGACGCCACCGAGTCCGGGACCCCAGGGGTGAAGAGGATCGTCACGGACGTATTGCAACACTGGGATATGATAACGAGGCGGAAGTGCAAGGGAGGGGAGCGACTGTGGCCCAAGGCCGGGCGTCGAGGGCAGTGGAAGAGGAGGCTAGGCGCGAGGACTATGGTGGAGAAGAGACGGGCTCCCAGATCCTAACCAAGGCCTAGAGGAAGCAGCGGAATTTGCAAGTGGGGGGTCAGGGGTCCGGAAAAGGCCAGGTTCCGCAAGCAATTGTTGCGCCGCCACCTGCTGCCACGACAACGCCAGCGACGGCCGGGCCGACATGTATGGGGCCGCCGCCGGCTTGTGGGCATTGGGTGCCGCATTGTCAGCTTACGTCCTGGCCCAGTTGTAATCACTGCGCCTCGTGCGGGGGTAGTCAAACTCAGCCCGGGCAAATGGTCCCTTACAAGGGCCCATCGGCAAGTATGGGGTCCCCGAGCTACCCTGCGGCTCAGGGTCAGTTTGTGGCCCAACCACCTCCCTCCCAACAGGCCTCGCAGGCTAGTGTGGCCTGTGGAGGAAACCTAGGACAAGGCGGACAAGGCAATGGAGGCCGAGGTCAAGGGGGTCGAGGAGGTGGCAGCCGAGGCCGAGGAGGAAATGGCGGGGGTTGCGGGGGTGGTTGGAACGGTCAGGGGGGTCAGAACCAAGGTGGCCGAGGTGGCCAAGAGGGGGGCCAAGGGTATGGAAGGCCTCGCTTTGATTGGCGAAACGCCACCTGCTGGCATTGTAGCGAGGAAGGGCATACTATATGGTTCTACGGCGAGATAATGAGTTGGCAGGTCTAATTTCCTCTTGTATGGACGGGGATATATACGATAAGTGGGGAGAGCATATCGACCCTAGGACCCTGGGAGAAATCAGGCAAGAAGCTCTTAGGCGAGCGGCGGCAGGGCCTTCGACAACCCCGGCCCTGTTTAGGATGTGGCAGGAGAAAGAAGAGTTGGGCATAAAGGTTGAGGAGATTGTAGGAGATAGCGAGGAGGTCACCCAGCGTCTAAAGGCGGGGACTATAAGAGAGGGACCAATAGTCGTCGAATCGGACGATGAGAGGCAGGAAGACGAGGGAGAGCCGGCCACACTCCTCCTGGGAAGGATGGAAGATCTGCTGGAAAAGGTGAGGAGATACCAGCGGAAGCTGCAAGTCCTGTGTGAAGAAGCCCGAGAGTGGAAGGCCAATCTGCCTGAGGTCCTCCTCTACCACTCCGGACCTGAGCCTTCGCCAAGACAACAGGGGTACCCAAGAGTGGCGACCGTAGGGACGGGCCCTAGGTCAGGTATGGCCTATAGACCCCCCACGTCGCATGGGAGGGTGCCGCAAGCAGCTCGGACCAGGAACCAAAATAAGGCTGGGCCTAGTCAAGAGCCCAGTCAGGCACCCTCTCGAAAGGAGCCTGAGCCTTGACGTAGGAAGGAGGTGGTGGAGGTTCCGGAGGAAGAGGAAGAGGATGACGAGGAAGAGGATGAGAGGCTCCGGCAAGAGGAGGATCAGCGGGCGGAGCTGAGGGCCAAAAAGAGAGAATCCCGGGAGGAGGCCAAGCCAAGCCTACCCGACAGCGTACCTAAGAGGAAGAAGTACGCGGTCCGGATGGAGGAAGGTTTTTGATGTGGAGCGGATGGTGGACAAACTCCTGGAAGACCATAATGACTTGATGAACCTGAAGGACATCCTGGCGTCGGCGCCAAGGCTCCGTGGTGAGTTGAAGGGGCGGCTGTCGCGAAGGCTGGTGCCAAATGTTCATCTGAGTACGGTCTTGCCTAGAGAGGTGGAGTGGACTAAGGCAGGGACAAGGATGGATTGGAAATGTGTGGCATGCGGGCAGGTGGATTTGGTGATAAGGAACCAGAAGTGTACTGGGATGGTGGACACGGGCGAGGAGATGAACATCATCAGGGAAAAGGAGGCGGTGATGATAGGTATGGAGATCGACCGCTCGGACCACCGCATGTTGCACGGCGCTAACTGCAAGGCCGCCTTTTGCGGCACAGCGTCAAACGTGATTATAGAGATCGGGAAGGTGCGAGCCAGAACGTGCTTCTTCGTCATGCCCGACGTCGATCACCCCATCCTTCTGGGGCGATCGTTCCTGTGCCGAACGGAAATGTTGATCTTCAACAAGCACGATGGGACGATGATCCTGCTCCTGTGCGACCCGGCGTGTGGAAATTATGAAGTTATCACCTGCCGGAACACGGGGCCGGGGAGCGGGAGGAATAGGCCCAATCTAGGCTCGTTCACCTTCGAGGAATCAGAGAACGAGCAGAGACGGCTTTGGGAAGTGCCCGAGGAGGAAGATAGGGCTGAGGTGCTGACATTGAGCCTCACGGATGTTAATAAGGCCATGGAGGTGGTATCGGCTCACGACATGGCGGATCCGGAGGCCATTAAGGCATTGAGGGAACAAGTTTTGGAGAACCCTCAGGTGGGAGAGGTGGAGTTGGTGTATTTGCTTCCGGGAGGGAGGGGAGGCCCTGCGATGGCCCAGGCCCGAGCGACAAGTCGGTCTTTTTTAGGGGAGGGCTTAAGCAGGGTTCCCAAAGGCAGTACAAGACCATAGATAAGAAGTGTCGCCCAGTTCCCATGCTCGTCACAGAGGATGAGGAAGCCTACTACGAGTGGGAGCGAGGGTTGATACGGCGTATGCGGGAGCACTCGTTGGCCGGGCTGGGCCATATCAACGATGAAAATGAGGGGAAGCTGATAATTGGGGAGCCCGACTTTCTGTCGCCCCATGAGAGAGCATTGGTGGTGGGGCTGATGAAGAAGAGACACCGCGTGTATGCATTCAACGACGGCGAGCGTGGCAGGCTGGATGTGGACAGGATCCCGATGATCAGGATTCACACGGTTCCACATGAACCATGGAATCTAAGGGGCGAGCGGTACCCCAATCCGGACGAGGAAAAGATGGTGGTGGACTACCTGGACGGCAAGATGCGGACGCACGTGGCCGATTATTCCAGTGGGCCGTACGCGTCGCCTTGGTTTTGTTTTATTAAGCCAAATGGGACGCTAAGGTGGGTGCAAAACTTACAGCGGTTAAACGCGGTGACAATGCAGGACGCGGGAGGATTGCCGAACGTGGACGCATTGTCAGAATCGTGCGCAGAGAGACCTATAATCTCGCTTATAGACTTTACTCGGGGTATGACCAATTCCCCGTATATCCGCCGGACAGGCCCGTAACGGCAATGCACACTCCCACAGGGCTGATTCATATGAACGTGGCACCTCAAGGTTGGACGAATGCAATGGCGATGGTGCAAAGGCATATGATCAGAGCCATGCAGACAGTCAGCCCATATATCACCCAGCCCTATATCGATGACCTGGCGGTCAAGGGTCCGAAGGAGAAGGAGGAAGACGAAGTGATGCCCAGTGTGCGGTGCTTTGTCTGGAAACATGTTAAAGACATCGATCAGGTTCTAAGGTTATTAGAGGAGCATAACCTGACGGCGAGTGGCCCCAAGTCGAAGCATTGTATGAGGGAGGCCACGATTTTAGGCTTTGTCTGTAATGAGAGTGGGTGAAGGCCTGATGTAAGGAACACAGACAAGATTCTCGAGTGGACGGTGCCCTTTCGCTCAATAACAGATGTGAGGAGCTTCCTTGGGACGTGCGGATTCTGGAGGAGCTTCGTGAAAGACTTTGCCACGAAAACGAAGCATTTAAGGAAGTTGGTGCGCCAGGAGCAAGAATGGGTCTGGGGCGAAGACCAGGAAGAGGCGGTCGGTAGGATGAAGGGATAGTTTAAGGAAGGAGGCTTGGTATTGGGAGCGCCAAACTATGAGGCCACGGAGGAAAGACCATTTGTCATTGAGACGGAGGCTGGGCCAACTGCCTTGGGAGGAGTCCTGATTCAGGCAGATACTGAAGGGAAGGAGACGCCACTAAGGTTCGAAAGTCGTACACTCAATACAACTGAGAGGAACTACTTTCAGTTCAAGAAGGAGACGTTGGCGGTACTTCATTGCCTAAGGACCTTGCGGAACTATGTTTTTGGCAGGAGGCTCATCTTGAGGGTGGACCCTACTATGCTGGCCTGTTCCCTAAAGAATTATACTCCATCTGACCCAACCGTCGCAAGATGGTTGACCTACATTTGGATGTTTAATGTCGAGTTGGAAAGGATCCCAGGGAACAAGAACAGGGCAGATGGGCTAAGCTGCATCAACTGGGACGGATCGGTGGAGGAGTCAATAGAAGACACGCCGCCAGTTGATGGGTTTTTGGATCAAGAGGAGGACGTCCACCTACACATAAACGAATGGTCCCTGCGAGTGCCCAGTTGCGTCAGTCACCCTATATGGCTGGCACCGAAGGGGTACGGGAAGAAGGAAGAGTTAGTCCTCAAGCCCTTTCAGGAGGAGGATCCGTGGGGAAGTAAGGATGTTGGTTGGATGATGAGGTTGGCGTTGGCAGGTACGCACTGTCTGGTGGAGGAAGTGAGAACAATAGAGGAAGGCCCCACTCAGGTAGAGGAGCATGAGCAGCTAATGGGAGGGATGTACCCGCTCACCAATACACTCCTGCAAGGAGACTTCAACCGGAAGGGCTCGTTCAGTACCGAGGAGAATGAGATTCTGGTTCCCGAAAGCCGAGACGATGAATTCGAGGAAGGAGAAATCAAGGAGGCGTTTCGGGCGGAGGAGTACGATGGGATCTACCAGGAATTGGGGTTGCTCCTATCATGTGAAATGAGGGATAGAGATGCGAGTGCCAAGGCACAGAAGATGAGGCACCTCTATGTGGTAAGAGATGGCCACTTGTTTATAAAGCGGCATGTCGGGAACCCCAGGAGGATCGTATGTGGGAGAAACCGGCAAGTTGATATCATAGCGGCCCTACACGATGGTGTAGCAGGGGGCCACAGAGGAGTAAGTGCCACGTGCGCAAAGATAAGCGAGCTCTACCATTGGGACGGGATGCTGACGATGGTTATCAAATACTGCCGGTCCTGTATACCTTGCCAAGAGAGGGCGGCACAAAGGCCCGGAGAACCCCTACACCGAAGGTTAGAAAGGGAAGTGGGTGCGGTCGTACACCTGGACCTGTTATTCATGCCAGCAGGGGAGAATGGGTGTAACTACATCTTCGATGCACGGGATAACCTTACTGGGTTTGTGGATGGACAAGCTATCTGGACGAAGACTGACCCGGTTTTGGCGAACTGCATCAAGGAGTACTACCTGCGGTACCCTTTTGTCAGGGAGTTCGTGATGGATCGAGGATCAGAGTTTACCTGCAATGAGGGGAGGACGTTGCTTGCAGTGTACGGCGTAGTGGCCAAATATACTACGGCCGCACACCCTCAAGCGAATGCTCCTGTGGAGAGGGGGCACAGTACCATCACGAATCTCCTGGCTAAGTGAATAGAGGGCAAACCTGGTCAGTGGTCGAAGTTCCTACGGGCAGATTTCTTCGTGGAGAATGTTACTGTAAAGAGGACTACCAACTACGCGCCGGCCACGCTATGGTACGGGAGGCATGCCACCTTTCCCATAGAAAGCTTTATGAAAACGTGGAGGCTCCAGGACTTGGAGGTGAACGTGTCCTTCGAAAAACTGCTCGATATTCGGGCGCGGCAAGTGGGGGCGACCGAGGAAAGATTGCGAGAGGCCGCTGGTCAGGTAGAAAGGAGCCGCATGGAAGATAAGATGAGGTGGGATCAGATGGCACGAGTAAGAAAGGAGCAATTGGCAGTAGGGGATGTCGTATTATTGTACGACTCCTCTTTGGAAAAGCAATGGTCGAGGAAGCTTGACAAGAGATGGTTGGGCCCCTATAGGATATTGCGATGCGGCGAGTTTGGGGCCTATCAGATCGAGGAGCTGGACGGGACAGGCTGGCAGGATTGGGTATCGGAGACAAGGCTGAAGAAGTTCGTGGCTAGGGAATAGGTAAAGAATCCTACCTTTCTCAGAGTAGACTGGTCCTTGAGGTATCGCATGGTATGGTTAGGACAGGTGAGGGAGTAGGAAAAGGCACGTGTATTGTCATAAAAATTTGATGAACCGAGGGTTAACCTTGTTGTGGGCTGCTTGCTTTCTCTCGCCTGTTGTGCAGGTCTGACTTTTCAAAGACAGTCATGCAAAGGGGCGGGAGGGGCGCGCGGCCACGACAGGGGCCCCAAGGAGCATCAGGAGGGGATGACTCGCGCAGACCGGTTGGGAGGGAGTCTACGCCTATCTTCGACGACGGTAACGTAGAGTTTTTTCTGGACTCCTACCGGGCACATGCGACACGGGAGGGTTGGTCTACCTTGGAGAGCATACGGCACCTGAGGGGAGTTGGGCGCTTCGAGGAGCCTATTGCGCACATTCGAGAGGAGGCGTTGACATGGCAGGATGTGGAGGCGAGGATGCAGATGCTGAGGGCTTCGCCGATGGGACCGGATGGATTGCCTATTCGATTGGAGGAAGGCAATGCGGAGGAGTTCATCCCGGCCTATGAGCAGTATATGCACGACCAGGGGACTGGGCAGGAGGAGTGGATGCAGATGCTGCCCCTCTGGACATGGAGGGCAGAGAGGTCGTTGGCGAGGCAGATCCGAGACAGGGCACACGACTGGGAGGACTGCCAGGCCCAGTTGAGACAGGCATTCCGACGGCTGGAGCCCAAGAGACCACAGCCCAGGGTGAAAAGACGACAAAGGAGTAAGAGGCCAGGGGGCCCAGAGGCGAGAGAGACCACTACGACCAGAGGGGGCCGAAAGGCCTTGGCACAGCGAGAGGGGCCAGCGGAGGCCGCCCAGGCGGTGGAGCCAGTTCAGGCCGTGGGGCTAGCTCAGGCGGCCGAGCTACCCTACCTATGGACTCGAGCAGGTGGAGTTTCGCAGAATTATGAGCAGCGATCTACGGGGCCCGTCGCCGACGTTACCAGAGGGGGGGGAAACGGTGCCATTGAGGACGTTGCTCGACAGGTTGGAGGCTCATCTCGACGCGTCCCAGTGGGGGGCGTCACAGCTGGGAGCGGACCAGAGCGGGCCGGCCCGGTATGAGCCAATAGAGGATGAGCCAGAGAAGGAGCCACCCGAGCCGGTGTGAGGAAACCCGAGGAGGGGGCCCTTACTGTTCGCTGAGGCCAGGGGCTACAACGCCTGTCACTCGTTGCGCCCGTTAAGAGGTCCTCGACGTTCAGCGGCTTTTCCGTGAACCGTGACTTCAGTCATGCGATCTTTTTTTGCGCTAACTTGCGCACTGCTGTTCCTTACTGCTAGAAACGATCAACCAATGGTTAAAACGATCTGCTCCGATCTTTGTCCAGGGCGCTGGTACTCTGCAAATGTGTCCGGAACTTTATGAATAAATCAAAAACAATAAAATAAAAATAAAAATGAAAAGGGYCCTCCTTTGCTGCAYGTTCACAGTCAGCCCGCTCGTTAGTACCCAGCTCACATTATCCCGCCTGATCTCTCTCTCTCTCCCTGAGCTCATTCCGGCGCCCCCGCTAGATAGCTGCTGGGAATTGACATTAKATAAAATTAATAAAATAGCAACTTTTATTCGCACTGGTCCAGTCCCTCCAATCAAAGCTTCACGTGAGTACCCTGGTGGACCAAGCTGACTCGGCCCTACCTCCTACTTCCTTTCATGTTTGATCGGTGATGTATGCTTAAATGCCTGTTCAGCAAGTGTACCTGCACCTAGGGGTTTGCCCGATTCTAAGATCAACAACGGCGTTGGTTGGCTGTTCTGCAGTAGTGAAGTGACTGGTTCGTCGCAGGCGAGAATGCACGAGTATTAGCTTGAACCACAGAAGAGGTCAACAACAGACTCGATTGGTTGCTTTCCGRATGAGAAGTAGCCGACCCGCCAACAACAGAAACGCTCAACTAGTTGTTCACTGAATYACATCGTTCCCTTCGGCAGTGGGATTACCTGATAGATCGTTTGAAGGGTACTGTTTCCACTTCCAGCGGATGTATTCGCGCCAATTATATGGGCATATCAACGCTCACAATTGCACTGCGATGGAGCGGAGAGATCAAGCCCCCGAAAAGCTACATGTATTCGGCCCAATTATAAGGCAGATTAATACCCATAATCAGACAGGAGTTGAACTGGTATATCAAGCTTATCAGGGCGGATTAATACTCACA
>BFEA01000004.1:910749-938292 GCA_003427395.1 Chara braunii
CTCTCTCTCTCTCTCTCTCTCTCTCTCTCTCTCTCTCTCTCTCTCTCTCTCTCTCTCTCTCTCTCTCTCTCTCGCACACACACACACACACACACGCGCGCGCGCACGCGCGCGTTCGCATACACGCACACACACGGTTACGAAACCTTCGAAGCATTTACCGAGTAATGGGAGGAGGGGGTCATGCGGGCGCAATTGTTACAGAACTGTTGAAGCATTTATCGAGTAATTATCTTCCTACTATGTATGAACGAACGTATAGAGACAAAGACACAAACAAACAAATAGAACGGTTGACAGAGACACACAAACAAGATGATTAGTTGTTGATGACTAATATGTGTAGTCAATCAACTTCAACTTTCGTTTTAAATAGAAGTGTTTGACGAACGCTAAACGCATAGTGTTTGGTGACCGCCTATGTATCCCTCACGGTCATGACCGCAGGGCCACTAATCGCATGCGGTTGGGATTGTGACCGCCGGCCTGACCACATGTGGTCGAGTGCGGTTGTGAAACTTACATTATTTTTATTTCATCGAAAAATTGACAAAAAAAAACAATAAAAATATGGGTTTGAAGGGTTTAAAAATCCCTACATCTCCATTTTTTATTTTTTGGATTTCGACATTTTTTGCTATTTAAAAAAAAAATAGAAAACGAAAAAACAAGCATTATTATTAAAAAAAAAAACGTAATTAAGAAAATATCTTTTTTTTTTTTATTGCTGGTAGGATAAACATGGTGCATATATTTCTTTGATTATTTTTTTTACAACGGATGCAAAGATAAAAGATAATACTTCAATAGATACAAAGTTTAAGAAAGAAGAAAGAAATACTCCAAGTTCAAAACACTTCAAGAAATATTGAGAAATAGAGGGAAAAAAAACTACTAAAAGTTGTTGCTTCAAGCAGACCAATAGAACCCCATACATTTTCATAATTCCTATGCCCTCTCGCCTCAGCCGCGAGACTACTAACAACTAAAATGAGGAGATTTTTGTGAGGCGGGAACTAGTAGCATGACTTTTTCCTACCAATCAGAAACAGAGCAGACCACGTCCGCATGTCATTTTATAATATAAATTTCTCATAGTGCCAAAACGATTACATGGTCATGAGCCGCTTGTCATATAGGGGGGAGACACACACACACATATACACACACTGAGGGGGGGGAACTCACGAAAACATATATATGTGTACATATATATATACAGGAAAAAAAACAACGAATGACGAGATAGCATGCAGTCGATGACCACGTGACCTTTTGATATGCAATCTTAACATTATGTCAACAAAGTCACGTGGTCATGGACTTCATCTTACTTATGAGCATACAGAGTAATCCACGATCACTCACACATATATAAACACACACACAAGGGGGGGGGGGGGAAATTGGAAAAATAGAGACTCGGAGATAGGGAGTTACAATGCAGTCCAGCGACGCATGACCTTTTAGAATACAAACTTTACATTGTGTTAAAAAAATCAGGTGGCTATGAAATTCTTCAAACTTAGGAGAAAGGAAGCAGTCCATAAGTTTGTATACTTTGTATAGTGCATATGAAAGCAAACTCGTAGTGAAACTGTAAACTAACGATGGAGGAGGCAGAAATAGACAGTAACAGAACGCAGTCCATGACCACGTGTTTTTTTAGACAGTTTTACTTAACATTTTTTTTAAATAGCCACGTGATTATGGATTATGTTCGAGACACACATATGCAATTTCTAAACAGATGAAACCACGGTCGGTTCTGCTATTTTGAAGTATTGTACAAATTGGTATTTTGACACCATGTGAAATCGTCGTTGCAAAAAAACTAGCACGCATCTCGAACCTCCTCATGTTTATAAACTTATAAGTGCAAATTGAAAGAGAAAGAGGTGGAGTCCACAAAAAGGGAGAGGTCAATGAAAACGTGCAGTCCATAAGAAGGGACAGGTCAATGAAAACGTGCATTCCACAACCATGTGATCTTTTCCACTACAAGGTACACATTGTGTAAAAAAATTCACGTAGTTGTAAAGGGGAGAGAGAGAGAGAGAGAGAGAGAGAGAGAGAGAGAGAGAGAGAGAGAGAGAGAGAGAGAGAGAGAGAGAGATACAGTCCACAAAAAGAGAGAGGTCAATGAAAACGTATAGTCCATAACCATGTGACCTTTTGCACTGCAAGATACACATTGTGTCCTAAAAGTCATGTGGTTGTGAACGAGAGAGAGAGAGAGAGAGAGAGAGAGAGAGAGAGAGAGAGAGAGAGAGACAGAAAGAGAGCTGCAGTCCACACAAAGTCACGTCGTTATAAAGTTCTTCCTACTTAGGAGAAAGGGAGCAGTCCATAAGCTTGTGTATTTTACATAGCGTATATGAAAACAAACTCGTAGTAAAACTTTAAACTAACGATGGAGGAGGCAAAAATAGAAAGTAACAGAACACAGTCCATGACCACGTGTATTTTTAAACACTTCTAAAAACGTTTATTTTAAATAGTCATGTGGTCATGGATTATGTTCGAGACACACACATATGTAATGTCCAAACACACAGAACCACGGTCGGTTATGCTATTTTGGAGTGTTATACAAATTGGTATTTTGATTACGACTGATGAACCTCCTCATCTTTATAAATGTACTAGTGCAAATTCTAAGATGTTATAATAAACTCTAGTTTTTTCCTCGAACTGCCCCAATCATGGACAGTGTTGGGCATATGTTGAACTGATGTTGAACCAATGTTGGACGTGTTGAACCAATGTTGAGCCAATGTTGAACCAATGTTGGACATGTTGAACTGATGTTGAACCAATGTTGTAAACTTTGTTGTTCAACGTTGGTCTTGTTTTTAAAAGTCAGATCAACAAATGAAATGTATGTTCACCAATGTCCATTATTGCAGCAACGTTGAAAAACACAAAATTTAAATCAAAATTTTTTCTGTTGTACCAAGCAGTGAGGTTTGCTTCTGGGCGTTCGGACTGCCCACCGCGGGATGAAATTATGCATGTGTCTGGTGGCGAGTACATAACTGAAGGAGAAGTCGATATTGGTGTTTCTTCGTCTGAAGGTACATGTTCACATGGCATTCAATGCACATCAGGATCGGGATCGTTAGCAGCGGATGTGTCTTCACATAACCTTGCTGTGTGGGTCCGTCATGTCGATACTGGCGGTTTCGAGGATATTGAGTGTGGTGATGTCAGAATGGTCGGAAAGAAGGGGGAATTTTGCTGCGAGCAACGGTTGGCAACAAATGATGATGTTGTGCAAGACCGATGTGGTGTCGGGGGCGACACATTAGATAATGATGGCAACATGGACAAATTTGTTGATGCGGTGAATGGTTGTTAGTCACAGTTTGAGGATGGTCATTCACTTCCATTGGCATCAGGACATGCTCCAAATGTCGTGTCTGGAGCGGTTGACATTGCATCCACTCCTCTTACCGATGGCACGAACGTTTTCGATCTACAGAGCAGCGGTCGATGGGGGGACGTCGAAATATTTATGCTTGTTCGCCTGAAGTGTGAGGACAAGGTTTTCGTAGGCGTTGAGCCCAAAAAGTTGGGAGTTGCAGCACGCAAAAAATGTTCGTGGGTTGAGATAAGTACGAAGTTGACTGACACAGACTTCCCTCGAAAACTTAAGGAATGTAAAGACAAATGACATAATCTGCACAGGTTCTACAAAAGGGTGGTGGATAACGACAGGCGTAGCGGGACGCAAAGCTATTGGGATATGACTCCTCGAGAGAGGGATGCAAAAGGTATGAATTTCATACTAAGAAGAGAGTGGTTCGATATGATTGACAAGGTTGACAAGTGTAGCCCATCGGTTAACCCAGGTCGTATGACAGATACTGGGATGGTGCATGTTCGAGATCGTTCGGGCGGTGGTGCGGCCCAGGGGGTTGGTATGTCGGCAGGCGAGGATGGAGGTGGTGCGGAGTCTGCAGGTGACGGACCGCGAGCGGGTGTGGATGGTCAGTCAAATGACATGGGCGGTGACTCCAAAGTTGTGCAGACTGACATACCGCCGAAGCGAAGGAGAACGATTCTAAGTGCCAGAGAGTAGAGTACACGAAGCATCACTGATGCTATGCAGGAGCATACGGCTTGTACCACCAAGTCCGAGTTTGATGTGTGTGATAAGCAAGTGGCGATGTAGCTAAAGGTTGCAAAAAGGGACAGAAAGGTCCGGCTAAAGACTGCTGACACAATCGGGACGAAGATAGAACTAAGATGCCACGTGCTTGTGGAGACTATCATGAGGCTTGGTACTACGAGGAGGCAAAGGCGACGAACAGACGTGATGCAATCCAGTGATGAAGAATAGTTGTCCTTATTGTTTTTTAGCTTCGTTGCAGACTCTTACTTACGCTGTTTGCGTTGTGGAATGCGTGGAAGTGTGATACCAAATTTAACATTACATTTACCAGTACAAACATTGGGATAGTTTCGAGGTGTATGGTTTATGCATAGTTGTTGGAATGACATTGGTCTGCCTATTGGATGATATACATGATGAGCGTTCACATTATGGGCAAACAAGCAATGTAACATCTCTGTGAACTCTGGTTATTTACCGGTATCTCCAATTATTCTGTGAGTGTATTTCATATGATGAACCATGCTCTTTTAAAAGCATTACTTTTTTTTTTAGTGCAGGTTTTGTGATTCATGCAATGTCTCATGAACAAGATATGTGCAAAATGGGAGGATTAGCTTCTTTGTTACCTTTTACTTATGCTATGATGCTAATAGGCAGCATGTCTTTAATTGGATTTCCTTTCTACTATGTAAGCAGTATGTTTATTTTTATTTTTTTTTATGTTTTTATTTTTTCTATGTATGAGTAGGAATGTTGATGTCACATAGTATTTACTATGCAGTGGTTGCCGCAGTCAGTCCATGACAACAATTTTATTGGTACTCGTCTCCGACGTTTAGCATTAGGGGTTTGCTGAGTAGGATTAGGTTGATCAGGAGAATAAGCCTTGTCCACTTCTGAGGGTTATTGCATGTATTGTGTGTAGTCTAATTGTAGTTGTTTATATATCTTTTTTTTTTGCGGTCATGCCGGGTTCTAATTTGGACGATATTGGAGCAGATATACCCGAGGGAGGAAAAAAAAAAAAAAAAAAAAAAGGATAAGGGGCATATGTTTGTGTACCTGTACATATCACAATTTTGAGATTTCGGGACATTGTCTCACATAATCTGTGTGTGTGTGTGTGTGTCTGTCTGTCTGTCTCTCTCTCTCTCTCTCTCTCTCTCTCTCTCTCCAATGACTCATCATCGGTGCGATGGACATGTGGTATAATGAGCAAACAATGAAAAAAAAGTGTGTGAATTGATGAAGTTTATTCAAAATTGGTGGCATCATGGTTTATTAAGGAATTGTTGTAGTAATGTGAAGTAACATCCGGATCGAAGTTCGACTAACAAACACGAGTGGATTAAATGCCGGAATCTATACATGCTTGTCAAAAGTTGCAAACAAATAATAATTAATCTGTTGTTTTGCACCTGTTCGGAAAGACTTCCGCATTATGCCTGAAACTTAATCCTCTCTGTTAGTGGGATCTCTCCCCCGGTGGTTGAATCTCCTCTCATCCAAGCGGTTATAGATGATGGCATGGACAATCCATGTGCTTAAGTCGAACAAATTGTTCAAATATAGGTATACATACGTGCAGAACCGCCACACACACATACATTCCTGCATAGTCCTGCTTTGTGGGGAGTGAAGTTGGCCAAGCAGCGAGGGGTGCTTGCAGTTGTACAATCTCAGTGTCATGATATAGGAAAACAAACAAACAAGCAAAAAGACAAACAAACAAAACAAAACAAAGGAGAACAGTATATCAAATGACCTTAAAAAAAAAAAAAAAAAAAAACAAACAAACAAACAAACAAACAAACAACGCACACATACGCGTGTCTTTAGGAATGGTCAATCATCGGAATTGAATGGAACATCGACGAAACAGTACATTCAACGATGAGTACATGAGTATAATATATGGTCTTCCCATTTAACATTGCTTGAGGGTGCACATATTCGCAACATGCTTCGAAAAGAAACATAAGCGTGCAGAGTTTCATAATATAATTATGACTTTACGAAACTAAAAGGATTTACATAAGTAATCAATGGGGATGAGATGCATGAAAGTCTTGGCGCATGAAGCAATAATTTATCGAAAAAACATATAGATAAGATACAATCATAGCTCGGGCATATGAAATTCCTACACCCCGAACACCTCATTTCTTCGCCGTGTGGGACTTACGTTGATGGCAATGCCGATTAACATAAGTAGCAGTCTGATTATAAAGTCAAGCATCCTATTGATATTAATACCTCTGTGATCTTCCAATTGCATGATCCATTTCGTCGGTCCTAAAGTGGCTCCGATACCAGATAACACCATGGAGCAGTCTTACTTCCACGAGTCAAAACCCACTATGCACGCAACCATCGTCTTTCAGTCTCAATGGACAAAAAACACACCATCTGAGTGACTAACGAGTCCACAACTATGACAAACAACGCTCCTGGGCTCCAGAAACAAATACCGAATAACGAAAAGAAAAGGAAAAAAAACATCTCAGCCTGTAGATTCCAGCACGTGACCTCGACTTCCTTATGAAAACGATGGGTCAACCACAATGATTGTCTCCAAACCGTAAGATAAAGGGTTCACACTCATAACTTGGTTCACAAATATACAAGAAGTAGCCAGTGACCGATTTAATTTCAATACTCCATGTACTTCAGTTTATCTGAAAATGCCATGATAAACTACTCTCTCTCTCTCACATACACACACATACACACACACACACACACGCACACACACATACACACGCACACACACACTGTGACACACACGCTTGGTGGACTGCTTGACGACGTGCAGTTGCCCTCCACAATGCTAGTTGTCGTCGTCGTTGTGCGTTCTATGCATTGACGTGGACGCACAATGCGTGGCGTACTGCCTTTCCTGCTGCCCTCAGTGAGATTGTTGATTCAGGGACATCCTGTGGTGGAATAGGCACGTTCCCAATGCTGCAAATATCTTGGCGCAGACGCATATGTTGTTCGTCCTCCACATTTCCGGAGCAGATTATGAATGATACATGTTGCGTGGACCTCGTCTCCGATGGTCTGTTGGTTTGTCATATGTGGATAACTGAAACTTCTGTTTGAACAGCCCAATTCCACGCTCTGAAACTTTTGTTTGAACAACCCAATTCCACGCTCTGAAACTTTTGTATAATAACTAAAACTTTTGTTTGAACAACCCAATTCCATGCTCTGCATCCGTCCGAACCACCTTATGAATATTGTCAAACATTATGGTATGAGGTGTAGCGTTCTCTGGCATGCCGTACGGCGTGATGATCCACGACAGGTTGGGATATCCTTTGTCTGCCAGAAGGTATTGACCGGGGACACCAGGGACAGGCATACGCTCCTGCCTGAATGGATCTGCAGGATCCTCATTGAACAAACCACCATTCATAGCTTGTTCATACAATGACGAGTTAAAAAGAATCCGCGAGTCATGAACCATGCCAGGGAAACTCAATGATAAATCAACTATTCGCAAATCACTATCGAATACCATTTGCGCTATTTACGGAAACGTGCGCCCCGAGCAAAACTCATTACCATTTCTATTCTTTGGTTTGTCCACGTATATATGTGTGGCGTCTATACAACCTACACAGTTTGGAAATCTGCGAGCCTGGTAAGCCTTCATTGTTCTATCCATGTCCGCTGGATTCCTAAAGTTGACTTCGTTAGGGAAACACTTGATCATGGCATCGGCCACCTCCCGGACAGCTCGCAGGACACTCGTCTTGCCCATCCCATATGCTGATGAACTGTGTTTGTGGCTGTCTCCGTGTGCCCATCGGTGGATGGCATAAGCCAATACCTGTGAGGGCCTAATCTTTCAGATACATACGCCATCGGTGGATGACATACAACTGCGACTTCATCTTCGTGCAAGCTGTGAACGATCATGGCGTCTGTGATGTCAACGCTCTCATGTCAGCATGGTCGTCGACTGTGTTGAAACTAACTTAGAATAGACATGCATTCTAGTATCTGTCGCATAGTCCATGTTCAGGCTGTAATGTTTTCATGGTTCGGGCGGTATGTGTCGAGGGTTTTCAACATGATGCATCATGTGGACAAATGATCTGCATACATGTGCGGATGTCATCGACATAAAGACCCGGGCACAAAATATATTATCCTATAGTTGTTGGACATATGATTTGTCATTGATTTCCATATGGGCCCGATGACCGAAACCAAATGTAATTGTAATAATCAATACATGCACCATTTTTTATTTCTTTTTTTCCGATCTGTTCACAAACACATCCCCGTTCACTAAACAAATTTAGTCCTCTTTGTTTACGAGACAACGCCCCGGAGTCGGAGCATGTCTATTATGGATAAGAATGAAGTTACTATGCACATACCCTTGTTGAAATCGGTGCTGACATTTCCTGATTTGCACATGTCCACAAACACGACCACATTCATGCGTAGAGGAAACTTCAACGCTGGTAGTTGGACTTCGCCCCGGGATTCTTCTGCGTATTTCCACAAGCACCTGCAAATCAGTTTGTTGTGGTATGCGGTGAAGTGGTGAAAATCCTGAATGGTCCTGAAGTGGTAAAAGGTCCGAAGACCCTGAAAACCACCTGTTTAGGCAGGCTGCATCCTGAAGTGGTGAAGGGTGGTTTTCATGGTCTTCAGACCTTTCACCACTTCAGGACCATCCATGATTTTCAGACTGCCCAAAACTCTTACTTGACCACTTCAGGACACCCTTCACCATTTCAAGATGCAGTCAGCCTAAACAGGTGGTTTTCAGGGTCTTCGGACCTTTCACCACTTCAAGACCATTCAGGATTTCAGACTGCCAAAAAATCTCACTTCAGAATTTTTATTCATGAATTTTCAGCTACCCGATAACCGCTCGTGAGAGAGAGAGAGAGAGAGGGGCGGTAATCGTCGTATACCTCGGCGATTTTTGTCGTTCAACCGTTCATGCACTTGCTATGGCGACCAACGGAATGACGTTCGGTCTAAAACAAAGGTAATGTCTCAAGGCTGTAGCCCTTTGCTGTTAGAGAAAGGGATAATTACAGAATACCCCTGTATGCTGACATATAAGCCAATATGCTCCTGAAAGTTGTGGCCAAAGAGCAATGCGCTTATGGGTCCCATTATTTGGGGTATGCACCTGTCAGTCACCCGTATTTTGCAATATGGGCATTGCCATTTGGGCCTTGGCCTTTTGCGCTCGGGCCTTCGAAAAAGTAAGAATGTACGAGGGCATTTCCCAAATGTGGACGATACGTCGTAGGGTTATCGCAGCTCCATAGGCAAAAGATTGTAAATTGCCAGAGGAGCATTCCACTAAACCCAGAACGTGAAGGGACATCTTAGCATATACATGAACTTGTGGGGCTATTTGCAATTTATCCTGCTGAAAAAAACGTTACAAAAAGACATGCGGCCACAAACAACGAAAAAACACACAAACCACAAACGAACATGATCAAACCTGGGAGATTAGAACTGTCGATGGGTATGCAGAAGTGCCATATATGCGAAATGAAAGAACATAAGGAACGCAAAAAAGGCCCATAAATGTCCAATACAGAGAACCAGATCACATCAGACAGTCAGGCAGCCCTTTGGCTGAGAGGTTCTCTACTTCCTAGAAGTGTCTTTCTGGAAAGGACGCTGGACCTGGTTTCCAGCTTGTAGTTTCTTTCTCTGCCTTCGAGGACAGTGGACCTGTTTTCCATTCTGGTACCAAAGACAGGACGCTGGACCTGTTTTCCAGCAACCCGGGGCTAGGTCCCACGAGCACGAATTAACAGATACTGACCGTAGATAGGAAAGATCAACGGCCGAAATCTCCTAATTTGCGCAAGTGGGACCTTGCCCCTGGGTTGAGTTCTGGGGTCCCTGGCCCCAGTCCTTGCTATCCGCACACATAGAGAGGGAGAGGTGACGAGCCATACAACTGTACCGCACACAGGGCAGACAGTATCACCCCCACCCATGATTACCTTCGCCTAACGCGGCACTTCCACAAACCCTGGTTCACGTGATGACTCCGCCAATGCCGCTTCAACTTCCTCCACTTCCCGCCCACACCAGCGGTGTCGCACAGTTGTAATGAAGTACAACTAGACCTAGCTCCGGTACACGAGGGATGACGGATTGTGAACTGCGACGACGCACTCGCGAGGGTGAACAGGGCTACACGGGCACGCCAGTCAGTTGCAGCCGAAGGTGTGGCTCGCTGGGTGGACGTGTATAACTGCGGAGGTAAGGCCAAAATGACCCTCTATGCTCAGGTGGAGGTTCGACAGGTGGATGCGGGAGAGCGGAAAGCCCGTGGAGAATGTGCGCGTTTTCTGAGCTTTTGTCCGATCTTGTTTCAGTAATGGAAATCTGTTGATGCTTGGACTACTAGCGTTTGGCCTCGCTTGACTCTATTCTTCTTCTTGAGCGCGTGATTGAGGGTTGTACATGGGGATTGGGAATGAAAAGCGGAGAAGCATGTGCTGAAAGCAGCTCGGCCATTGTTACCTATGTCTACTACTCGTCTTCTCTTCTTCTTCGTCCTGCTTCTCGTGGCTCTCGTCTTATTCCTCATCCACCTCATTCTCACTCACCAGAAACGGGGTTTCTCCACGGCAGTCAAGTACAAGGCTCTGCTTACCTTCTTCCCCCGAATCGAATTATGTACGGTCATTATCCCTGTATCTAGACTGAGAGTTGTCCCAAATACAGGTATAATGACCGTACGTTACATGCGGGGGAGGGCGGTAACTAGACGACCCTAGTCTGGAAAATTCTGATGCCTCTGCTAACTCTCGTCCAATACCGAAAAATTGTGTTGTGCAGGGTAAAGTTTCCCATAAAGAAAGCGATTCAGGAGCTTCTGTATATTTTGGTTGATTGACTTTGTGACCACTGAGACACCATGGCGGATGAAGATGTACCGATCGAGGTATAGCCACATGTTTTGTTTTGGCGTATTTGTTGTTTGTCGTTTCTCTTCCCCAATCAAGCTTTAGGTTTGCTTTGTAGACTGATTTGAGTGCTGCGCGGAGTTCACGCCGTCCGCTCTGTCAGGCATAGGGCCTGGTCGCACCACTTACAAACTGAGCGAACGACAAAAAATATGGTGTATCTTTCCATGTTTTAGCAGAATATTCATTCTTATTTAGCACATTTGGTGAGTGGGGCGGCGAGGACCATATTTCCCTCTTCATAAGTGAAGTGGGGAAAGGTGTTCCTCGCTTTGGTTGGTTTGGGTTGTCTCCCTGTCTCGGATTGACCCTTTAGAAGTACACTGTACGTGATTAGACCTTGGTGCGGATGTGGGGTTCACAACCCAGTCCCACTTGAACCACTGATGTATGATATCATTCGTAGGTGGATTGACGTATTACATCACGCCACCATACACACATGGTATACAAAATCATTCCTAAACCCGCCGCCCCCATCCCCCCCAATCGCTGATCATACTGCTTTTTGGGTCCGCTTTTGTACATGATGGATTTGCAGTGCAATGAATGACTGAACAATTGAAACGTGTAGACATACATATTGTCAAGCAGAATATAAGTAAAACAATCGTGTAGATATGTATTTATAAGTGTATGTATGTTTTTGCCTTGTGAACTGTACGAGGAGAGGGAGAAGACAACAACGAACGAGGGGCTCTGGTATACTTGCATATATATACGTGTATTATGTAATTGTATATATGTAAAATAGGTGCATCTGTATTCAGCCTCCAGATGAGTTGGAAAAACGCCGACGAAAAAACTGTCACAGCCGGCCGTTTCCTGGCCTTTTCTCCCTGTGTCATCTGTTCACCAGGCAGTTCTGAATGACTGTATGTATACATGTTGATATCGTCATATATATCATCACATGAATATGAGAGCGCAAAAGCGAAAAAAAGAAAGAACGAATTCGTTTTTTAATATATCTTCTTTCTTACAACTCCCCCTGTTCAGAACCTCTTGCGTACAAGGCCGCCCACGTGGATGTAGGTTGAGCGGCGGCTGCCCCCACCCCCGTGTGTCATATATATGTGTATATATATTTATGTATTTATGAGACATATGACAATATATATATGGGTGCAGCCGCCGCTCAACCTAGATCCTCGTGGGCGGCCTTGTACGCAAGAGGTTCTGAACAGGGGGAGTTGTAAGGAAGACGATGAAAAATGAACTGATATTTTTTTTTTGCTCCCTTTTGTTTGCTTTTTTCGTTTTTGCGCTCTGATATCCATGTGACGATATATATATCCATGTGACGATATATGTATGTAAGGAAGAAGATCAAAAACGAATTTAAGGTCTTTTTGTTTTCCTTGTTTTTTTCGCTTTGGCGCTCTGATATTATGTGACAACATATATATAATATAGTATGTATAGTAGGTGAAATTCCGACGAAATAGATTGTCACAGCCACGCGTTTGTTGTCCTCTTCTCTCTCTATGCCTATGGTTTGCCGGGCAGCTCTGTTTGACGATATATATGTATATTTTGTTTTTCTGTTTGACATGTATACGGTGCGTATTAGTAGGCTATAAATACCTGTAGATGTATTTGCCCGTTTCTTTTCCCCTTCTCCCTTTGTCTTCTGTTCACGAGGTAGCTCTGAATGACTACGTACGTATACATATAGGGTTCAGCCTCCTGATGAGTCGGTGAAACTCCGACGAAACAGTTTGTCACAGCCCCTCGTTTGTTGTCCTCTTCTCTCTCTCTGCCTACGGTTTATCGGGCAGTTCTGTTTGTGACGATATATAGGGTTCAGCCTCCTGATGAGTCGGTGAAACTCCGACGAAACAGTTTGTCACAGGCCCTCGTTTGTTGTACTCTTCTCTCTCTCTGCCTACGGTTTACCGGGCAGTTCTGTTTGTGACGATAGGCAGAGAGAGAGAAGAGGACAACAAACGAGGGGCTGTGACGAACTGTCAGGTCGGAGTTTCACCGACTCATCAGGAGGCTGTACATATCGTAAAACAGAGCTGCCCGGTAAACCGTAGGCAGAGAGGGAGAAGAGGACAACAAACGAGGGGCTGTGACAAACTGTATATACATAGGTATATAGACCATCCACGTGGACGGCCTTGTACGTAAGAGGTTTTGAACAGGGGGAGTCTTGTAAGGAAGAAGATAAAAAATGAATTTATTTCTTCTTTTTTTCGCATTTGCGCTCTGATAAATTTGTGATGATATACAGACCATGCGTACGAGTGGTAGGCTATAAATACGTGTATATGTAAATGTATTTGTAGCCTGGTTAAACGTGCTTTGTCGTTTGATGGGAAAACGTTTTTTCGAATCTTGTGCAGTTGGGAGTGTTTGATCCTACAAGGAAGAAGAAGAAGAAGAAGAAGGTTGTGGACGTAGATAGCGTCGAGGCTGTCGAGGTTGTCACAGAAGCTGTGGGAAATCTGTCAGGTAAGTGCTATCGCCCTCTCTCTCTTTTTTTTTTTTTTTTTTGGATTTGAACACCTGTAACAACTGAGGTCCGTGCCGACTTTTTTTTGTTTTTGTTTTTCGTTTTTTGCTATCTTACGGCAGCACAATCGCGTCGTGTTCAACATATCGTACTCTCATATCATATTAATATAAATGCTAATAATTGGCTTTGATAATAGTGATCGGCGGTCTGTTGTGGCTCACCCTCACCCTGTCCAGTAAATGTACGTGGACGCGTTCTACGCAGGATAGCCCAGTCGCGTTCTACGAAGGATAGATACTGTAATAGTGATCGGCGATCAAGGGGCGAGTTCCACTAGCAAGGAGGGTTGGGCTTTAACTGCCTGTACGTGGACGCGTTCTACGCAGTATAGATCAGTCGCGACTGTCTGCACCTCTCCACGAACGCGTCCAAATTCAGGCTTTAAATCCAGCCCTCTTTGCTGGTGGGACCCTTGCCCCAGCTTGCGTTGTGGCAAATTAGGGTTCGGAAGTTAGCCGGTGCTGGCTCAATGGTACAGTCCAAGCGCTATTGATCATGTCCATGACGTGTCCATGACGTGTCCATGACCTGGATGAACTGTGTTGCGGGGCACAGTAACGTATGTGGCCCGGAATGGGACTGGGTACACGTATCACGCGTTCTTGATAGTTTTCGTCAAAAATTCAAACGTATCCTGTTCAATACAATAGAGTTCCAATCCTGCTCAATTCAGTATGATTAAGTTAGGGTTATAAACTTTCTTGAAGTTTCTTTTTTTTTCCTGTTCGTTTTTCTTCGAGCTCTATTTTTCCTCCAGAAACTCAGAGAAGAAGTCGCGAGCGACTAAGGACATACGTGCTGACCCAAAAAGCGGAAAAGTTTTTTTTTCGTTTTTGCTTGGTTGTGGATTATGGTACCAGCCTATTAGGCAATTTTTCCCTTTCCCCCCGACTTCTTGGTACCAGTAATTTATCTGCCTTAGTTCACTCTTGGGACATTGATCCGCTACTCACGACATGCACTAAAGACAAAAACTACGGCGGTGTATCTGCCCATAAATCATTCTAGAGGAAGATTCGTTCTCGTTTTGATCATTTGGAGAGTGGTGCAGGGGGACCCTTGTTCCTGTTTTTTCCCCCCTAACATCTTACCATGACATTAAGAAGGTATCAGCCGTTGCTCACTCGCTTACCACGTTTTTTTTCTTTGTTTTAGCTCTCTTTTTCTAACATGCGGTAAGAGCGCCTTATTTGTTTTTAATGGGAAGAGCGCGTTTTGCATACGAGGCTGAGATGGCTCCGGTCTATTCTTGGGAAGCTTCATGGGAAGCTTCACGAGCTGGAAGACGGGCCAGCGTTCCAACACAACTTTTCATGTTCTTTTGCGTCACGGCCGACATAGGGTTTGGGTGCACACCACACGAAAACGACGGAAAAACGAGTGCATATTACCACAGGAGGCATGATATGTCCTTAACGATCTATGGATAGAAATCGATGTATCTTACCGTCGTCTGCGGGAAGATGCACTCGTTTCTTTTTGTTTGCGTGACCGCCGTTTTCTCCTTCCAACCCCTGTCAACCTTCCTCCCCCCCCCTTTCCCCGCCCTCATTCCTCTCCCCGGGCCCCCTTCACACCCCCTTTCGGCGGACACTAAGCCAAGTAATGACGAGAAGAAGACGAGGACGCGGGAAAGTTTCCCCCCATTTTATTTTGTTGAAATGAAAAGTAATTGTTTCCGGAGGACGCGGGAAAGGTCTATGTTTGTGATCTTCGGGTGTTGCTGCTGCAGAGTTCGGACTGAAAGTAGGAGAGAAACGAGGGGGTTGTGCCGGAAGTCCTATGCATTATTCCCCCTGGCGACCTGAAATCGTGATGTGTTTGACCCGGATGGAGCCTAGATGCATTCATGGTGATAAGGGTAGAAAGGATTGGTGTACTTGCGGAGTCGCAAATGTGCGGGAAATAATTTTCACGGTCGAGTAGCAAATGCGCGGGGAATAATTTCCCAGAGTCGCAAATGTGCGGGAAATAATTTTCACGGTCGAGTAGCAAATGCGCGGGGAATAATTTCCCATTAGCAGCAGGTGCGCGGGAAATAATTTGCTGCCGACTTGCCAATGTGCGGGAGATAATTGAAATAAAATACTACCTGCCGAGTCGCAAATGGGCGGGAGATGCAAATTGGCGGGAATTAATTGAATACACGGTAGGAGTTTTTTACCCTGCTTTGTGCCAAAGAAAAAAAATGGTGTTTGGTTTGTGTGCGTGCCATCCGGATCCAGGTATGACTTTCCCGATAATCTTTTTTACTTCGCATAATAATGATAAATTGAGAATAATAATAATAATATAGCAATATAGCAGCAAAATGTTGATGTAATCTGATGATGGCTAGCGCCTTCCCCCGAACACAACAACGCACCCTCGTTTTGGCTGTATCGGGCACGAAACATACCTTGTATACGTCCATTTTCAGGGTGCGTTATGTTCGGGGGAAGGCGGTAGAGTGGGCAGTCTGTCCAACCACATGCAGCGAAGGAGCGAGTAGAGAGACTTAGCAGGGCCGAGTTTTCATTGCCGCCTTCCCGCGAACACAACGCACCCTTACCATGTGTATCGGACCGGAAAGATAGCGTGCATACATTCTTGATCAGGGTGCGTTCTTTTCGGGGGAAGCCAGGAGCACAGATCAAGGGACACTGTGGATTAGGAGATGCGGCCTTCGACCTCCTCTGTTCTTTATCTGCGGTCAGTATTTTATCGCATCCTTATCAAGACTATCGGACCGGAAAGATAGCTTTTATGCAATTGGTATGTCTTAATTTACAGTATATCAGCATCGCTGGATCTGTCAGTATCCCATTGCATCCTTATCGAGACTGTATCGGACCGGAAATATAGCTTCTATGCATTTTTTAATTACAGCATGTCAGCATCGCTGGATCTGTGCCAGTATCTTATCGCATCCTTATCGCGACTGCATCGGACCGGAAAGATAGCTTCTGTGCATTCGGTATCTCTTAATTAACTGTAGATCAGCATCGCTGGATCTGTGCTGCCATTATTTTGCGCCGAACACAACAACGTCCCCTTGATCACGACTGTATCGGACCGGGAAGACAGCTTGTATGCATCCATGATTCGTGCGCGTCGTGTTCGGGAAAGTCGTGTTATTTCATTCCCCTGTATGGTCTTCCCCCCCCCCCCGGCCCCCCCCTTCTCTAACAAGGCTAATTTTGTTGTGGCTTCCTCTCTCTATTTTTTTGAGGGAGCCGTTCTCGATTTGTTGATGTCATTCTAAATCATCTTTTGGAATGACTTGAATGACTCGCCTTTTTTTTTGGGAAATTTCGCGGGAGTTAAAAAAAGAGTTTGAAAATACACTCCGGGCAGAGAACGGTTTCAAATTACACTTGCGGCAATGTATACAAGCTCCAGATTTCCGGTCAGGTAGGGTGACGTGGGGGGGTGTTATGTGCGGGGGAATGCCTGAAGTGTAGTTTCGGACTGTTTTTGTAGCTGTACTGAAGAGGTGTTTTGCTGTGCTGAAGAAAAAAACATAATTGAAAAGAACAGATACCCTTTTTTTAAATTATGTTTTTATTTTGTTTTGGCTGTGACAGACCTTTCTTTGTTTCGTGGGTGTTTTGCTTTGCTTGCTTGTGATGGGGTGTGAACCGACAGTCTGTAGAGTTTTCCATCTGGTGTGGGTGAGTAATAGTCTGCTTCGATTTTCGTCACAGGTACCTTGAGGGCAGTGGTTGGTGGTCCCCATCTCCTCAGAGGGGTATCAGTTGTGGGGCAGTCGTTGATGCTTAACCACAACCGGGGTTAAGGTGGATTATCACTTACAGTGTAATTGGTTAGGGCATTCTGCAGACTGTTGAGGGTTCAGCCTCCTGACGAGTCGGTGAAACTCCGACGAAACAGTTTGTCACAGCCCCTCGTTTGTCGTCCTCTTCTCCCTCTCTGCCCACGGTTGACCGGGCAGCTCTGTTTGACGGTATATCGTCAAACAGAGCTGGCCGGTAAACCATATTGTCAAACAGAGCTGCCCGGTAGACTATAAGCAGAGGAGGAGAAGAGGACAACAAACGAGAGGATGTGACAAACTGTTTCGTATATGTATCGTCAATATATATATTCCTCTCTGCCTACGGTTTACCTGGCAGCTCTGTTTGACGATATATACACATATACCTGGTCTGTGAGTAGTAGGCTACGACTATGTATGTGTTCATTAGTTAGCCGTGTAAGACGAGTGTAAGTTCTTATTTTCTATATTGTTTGATTTTGTTTTGGTATTGTTGCAGTTGCGGGGGAGGAGACGATGGATGCCCCGTTTGCTGGCCTGAAGAAAAAGAAAAAGAAGCCGCAGGTATGTCCGTTTGGTATGTCCGTTTCCTCTTTTGTTTTTCTGTTCGCTGCATTCATATAATGTATTTTTAGCAAAGCTGACTGGCTGCAGTCTCTTGAGAATGTCTCGCTGGGCGTGGACTCGCAGTGTCTCTACCAGATCGCATTTATGACCGGCCCTGGATGAATCTGACCGCAATTACGGCCGAAATCAAAGAGTAAAACAGAAGTCCAATTGGGAAAAAGACGGAATTCGAAAGTTGTCGTCCTATCTACCAGAAGGAAGACTCAGTTATGCTATCATTAAACGAAGACGTTACTGTGCATATTGCAGTAGAATGTGACCAGGTACGCTCGGTATCCTATCCACCAGCGAGGAGACTCTGTTATGATGCTCTCTTCTCAGCAGATTAGATTATGTTTTTTCAAATGCCGATCCGAGATACTCGACAATGGGAGCACCATGTGAAAAAAAGGTGCATCGTGCAGTATAGAATGTGCCCAGGTGCGTTCGGCATTTTCACATGTGGGGATTGGTGGTGGAGTGGGTGTTCTTTCGCATTTCATGGCGATTACGTAGACGTGGTCAGGTACTTCCGAGACGTGGTATGGGTGCGTAGACGTGGTCAGGTACTTCCGAGACGTTGTATGGGTGTACCAGGCAGTTGCAGGTGAATGTGTGTACCAGCTGATGGTTCCCCTGTTTACTGATTGCCCGAGATTTTGTTCCTTCTTCGTCTCCCTCCCTCTCTTCTGTCTCCACCCTTTCCTCTCTTCCCCCCCTCTCCCCCCTCTCTCCTGTCCCTCTCCTCTCCTCTCTCGTCTCCTTCCTCTCCTCTCTGCCCCTTTTCATCCTCTTCCTCTCCTTCGTCTCCTCTCTGCCAGCCCTCTTTCCTCTCTTTCCTCCCCCTCAGCCAGCCCTGTTTCCTCCCTCTTTCGTCCCTCCGTCCTCCCTCTTTCGTCCCTCCGTCCTCCCTCTTTCCCCCCTTCCCCCCACTGTGAATAGTCGGTTGATGTGCCATCTGTTTGGTTCCCAATCAATGACGAGCACCCACTCAACGCTTCGGCAGCAATCCACTTGTTCATTCAGGAGAATGGAGTTCTGCGTCTTTTCCTCTCTTTCCTTTCTTTCCTCTCTTTCCTCTCCCTCTTTCGTCTCCCTCTTTCCCCCCTTCGCCCCTTCCCCCCACTGTGAATAGTCGGTTGATGTGCCATCTGTTTGGTTCCCAATCAATTACGAGCACCCACTCAACTCTTTGGCAGCAATCCACTTGTTCATTCAGGAGAATGGAGTTCCCTTACGTTCTCATAGTGTACTGGTGGCCCGACTCTTCGCTGTGGTGGTTAAGTCACTGCTTGGCTGTGGCGGGTCAAATCTCTGCCTTTGCTTCGTTTGTGGCCTGACTGTGTCCGTGAAAATTAAAACCTCCTGCAGATCAGGAAGGCGGTTGTTAGAATGTAGCGTAGAATGTAGCGAATGCTCTTACCTGGTCTGTCCTTTTGTTTGCTGTTTTTTTTTTTTTTTGTTTTGGTTGTCTTGGCTCCCTGTCTCTCTCGTGCCCGTGTCTCTGTCTCTGAGGTGTACATCTGGCTGAAGGTGGCACAGTTTAAGTATCCCATCTTTGCTGTGTTCCCGTCGATCGTGGGGTGCACTGGTCGTTGTGCCATTTGATGTGCCAGGACACAGCCCCAGCCTTGCAGAAAAAGTAACTCGTCACCACCACACTAGCACCGCACCACAAATTTCGGGGTGGGGCCACCATTGATAAAATTCATCAATGACCTCAGTTGCATTTCCGGCCTACGAAAGTTGCGGCAAGGGGACCGCTGCCAGTACACGGCCCTAGCCGTGCAGAAAAAAGCACCGCACTGTAGCACTGCAGTGTTATGTTAGTATGTACCGTCAGTCCAGGTACAGCTACAGTTACCGTGCGTTCTACCTGGGCGAAGACGCCAGAGCAACAGCCAGAGTCAGAGAAAAGAACTACTGTGTTCACCCGAATACAACGTACGGTCATTATTGCCGACTGTAGACTCAAAGTTGTCCCAAATGCACAGCTATAATGACCGTACGTCAGGCTGTTGCTCGTATTGCTGTATGTAAACACAGCTATAATGAACGGACGTTGTAGTCGGGTGAATACAGTAGAGCACAAGGAGCATGTAGTTCTCTTTCTCTGTCTTTGGCTGTTGCTCTACCGTCTATTGTTATAGCGATGCGATGCGATCTATCTGAGTGAAGACAGTAGTCTGCATGAAATCTCCCTTTCTCTCTGTCCTTGTACGGTTGCCACTTTTCAAGTTTATACTCACCGATCTTGAATCTTAGCAGAATTTTTATCGTCACCGATCCGAAGCAGGACAAAAGAGTGGTGAAAATGGTACTCTTGAAGATTGACCGTCGGTGTTGCCGTTGCAGTTTACTTATATGGGTACTCCGGAGATGGACCGTTGGTGTTGCTGTTGCAGTGTACTAAAATGTTTTGAGCGCTGGGTTTGTGCAGGTGGAAGATGATGCTGATGGCGAGGAAGGGGCAGCAGATGAAGTCAATGGGGAGGCAAAGGAAGGTGACGAAGATGATGATGTTTTTGATGGAGAGGATGATGAGCCATTGTCACTCCTAGGCGTGAAGAAGAAGAAGAAGAAGGCTAAGAGCGAATTTGAACTTCCAGAGGGTGTGTTAATCGGGTGCTTATCTATATGTCTGATATTCTGAAATGCGTTCTTTTGCTTCTTTGTTTTATCCGACGAAACAGTTTGTCACAGCCCCTCGTTTGTTGACCTTATCTCCCTCTCTGCCTACGGCTTACCGGGCAGCTCTTTCGTATCTTTGTTTCGGTCGTCTTTTTTCTGTGTGTGCGCGCGTTAGAGAGAGAGAGAGAGAGAGGGAGAGAGGGGGACGGAAAAGGCGGGAGGCCTACCATCTTAACCCGGAAACAACTTACGTTCCTTGTATACGAATACAACGTACAAATACAACGTACGGGGTACGTTGTATTCGAATACAACGTACGTACGTTGTGGAACGAAATGTAGGGTACAACTTTTCACAAGTCTATAGTACCGCCATTGTTTTGATTTTTATTTCAAATTTGGTTCGGGATTTCTCCAAGACCCTCAGGCAAAAGTTTGCTTTGCAATTCTGTACGACATACTTTTTTTGCGGATTTTTTACTGAAGCTTTTTGGGAAAATCAGTAAAAAAATATTTTCATCCTCGTTTTTGATTTTTTCTTCCAAATCTGCTTGTGAATTTCGAAAAGACCCTCAGGCAAAACTTGTTTGTATTGCATTGTTGTATAACATTATTTTTCAACGGATTTTTTGGATTATTTTTGAAAAATAAAAATTGAAAAAAATCGAATACAGCAAACGTACGTTGTTCGAACGTACGTTCTATTGGGGGAAAAATGAGTGATTTCTCAAAACCCGATTTCCAGATGTAACTCGAATAGAACGTACGTACGTTTTTCTCGGGTTAAGAAGGTAGGGGGTAGTCGGGGGTGTGGGGGGTCAAAAGGTGCAAAATAGCGCCATGTAGCTACCCATGTGGTGCGATGGTTTGTTTTTTCCGTTTGGCTTTTGTTTTGTTTGCATTGTGTTAAAGGCGCAAAATCATGCCATGTAGAGAGAGAGGCGGGAGAGAGATTGGTGCGGGGTGGGGGAGGGGGAAGGCGGGAGAGAGAGAGAGAGAGAGAGGGACGGAGATTGCATCCGGCAGTTCCAGTCTTTGTTTTTGCGAGCGAAGCCGCAGCAGGTCATCTAGTATACATTGTACTACAAAAAGAGTATATACTATACACTGTATACATGAGTTGGTGAAACTTTGATTAACAGTCTGTCACAGCACCTTGTTCGTTATCATCTTCTCACTCTCCTACTACGGTTTACTGGGCATCTCTGTTCGAGTATATCCTGTACTAGCAGGCTGTCTTTTTTTATGGAAGAATTTTTTTTTTCTGTTTTTTTTTTTTTTTTTGAGCGTTAAAGTTAAAGGCAATAACACCATCCAATTGTGTCCTCTTTAATCTTCCCTATTGTTTTGCGGGCCTACTGAATGGTTCCGTTTTTTAACTATGGATATGGTAGAATGTTTGTTTTGTGAATCTTGTCTGCTTCGATTCTGTTATTGGGCATCCTGGTTGGTTGTTTCCCGTTGTTCGGCCTTTTGAGCGCGGGGCGGTGCTTGGATGTGGGAATCGTCATCCGGGACTGTCTTCTCTTTCGTTTTGGTTGTCACACTGTGGACCGGAGCTTTTCTTGATTTTTTTGCAGACGAGAATGTTTTGACATCTATGTTTTGACATCTCTGTTTTGTTGGCCCCTGTTCTGTTTTAATTGGCTGTTCCCTTCCTCTTTTCTTTGCCTCTTTGCCTTTTGGTTGTGTGCAAGTGGGTCGATATGACACACGGGGGTGGGGGCAGCCGCCGCTCAACCTACATCCACGTGGGCGGCCTTGTACACGAGAGGTTCTGAACAGGGGGAGTTATAAGGAAGAAGATAAAAAATGAATTGATGTTCTTTTTGTTTTCCATTGTTTTTTTCGCTTTTGCGCTCTGATAGTTATGTGACGATATATATACAATATATATATAGTGAAACTCCGACGAAACAGTTTGTCACAGCCCCTCGTTTGTTGTCCTCTTCTCTCTCTCTGCCTACGGTTTACCGGGCAGTTCTGTTTGTGACGCTATATATTGTACGACTTACGTACTGTATATGTGTATAAGCTATTGTGTAAATACGGTAGGTACTATGTATGCATATAAGGTACTCGATATGTGTATGAGGTACTAAATATCGTCACCATATATGGCTTTCGTGTGTACTAAATATGAGCTGGCCAAACTCCGTCAAAACAGTTTGTCACGGTCCCTCGTTTGTTGTCCTCTCCTGCTCCTCTGCTTATGGTTCACTGGGCAGTTCTCTATGACAATATATGTATGTTTCTTTAGGGCAATGGTTCATGCCCACCTTCGGATATCCGTTGTGGGGCAGTCGTTGATGTCGAACCCAAGCCGGGGTTGAGGTGGATAATGACGTACAGTATCATCAGTTAGGGGACTGCAGATTGTAGAGGGTTCAGCCTCCTGACTACCGTCTTCACCCAAATTGAACGCCCGGTCATTATGGCTGTATTTGGTTCAAGTTTCAGGCTAGATACAGCCATAATGACAGGGTGGACGGGGGTAGTCACCTGAATCTGCCAGTCCCTTGTTTCGTGTCCTGTTCTCTCTTTCTGCCTACAGCTCACTGGGTAGTTCTTTATGGTGATATATAGGGTTCAGCCTCGTGATGAGTCGGTGAAACTCCGATGAAAAGGAGGACCTAATTCGAGCTTTGCGAGAACGGATGGTATTGCAACTGAATAAAAGTATATGTATTTATCTTACGTGTAATATGGTCTTGCATACTGGTTTTATTTTGCAGATGAGGATGATGAAGAGAGTGACGAGGACATGCCTTCCACCCGCCTGCCTTGGGAAGGCTCTGATCGGGATTACACCTATGAAGAGGTAAGGAGAGAAGGGTTGTGATTTCACCTCGTACCTCTTTGTAGCTTTTACACGGCATGTGTGCTCCGTACGTGTGCCTGAACTGATTTCATGATGTGACAATTTGGCTTATTTTTGAAAGATCAAGTGCCGCATCTGTTCTCTTCAGTTTAATATCTGATCTGCCCTTAAATTTGAATACAATGCATATGCGTTCTATTCGAACCATCGGTTTGTTTTTGAAGACTCGAATACAACGCATGTGTTACGATCGGGGGAAGACGATAGAGGTCGAACCACGGCTGTGCGTGCCCCAAACTTGTCGAAGGGGGACACACACAGCCTTGTAAGTCCACACTGGAGGCCAGAGATGCGTAGTCCAGATAAGCGCAGCTCAGAAATTCCAACAACTTATCATATTAAGTTAAACAGGTACCGAGTTCCAGTCACCAGGCGCTTGACAGCGCAGAGTCGAGCATCCCATATCCAGCATCCTCATCTAAGGTAGGTGACTCTCTCCTCTCTCTGTCCCCCTTCCTCATGTATGCACTCATCCTCTCTCTCCCCCTCTCTACTTGCAGATCTCGACTCTGAATACATCCGCTACCGATCAGCTCTATCTTCCACTAGCTATGCGGCTCTAGCCGCCTTCCTTCCTCAGCACAGCGCTTCCCAGCAGGTCTCCAGTGCTAGCTACTCACAGATAGCGCACAAGCGGCTCAGCAGCACTTCAACACTGCTTGTGAATGAGCAATCTCCCGAAATGTGGGTGGCCAGTCCTTATATTGACTTGGACTAAGCCTTGACTCTTCCCAGCCTCTGCTTCACTTGGCTTGACTTGGAACCCGCCTGGTACCACATGCCCATTGCCTGCTTGCTTCAGAATATCGAGGCCCGGTACCTTCCTGGGTTTTCCTGTGCTGCTGCTTTGGGTCTGTAGGACGTGACCCTTGACTGTGAGTTGTGACCCTTGCCTGTGGGATATCACTTTTGACTATCAGACGTGACTTTTGCCTGTGGGACACGATCTTTAGCTGTGGGATGTGACTTCTGCCTACGGGATGTGACTTTTGCCTCCTTGATGTAACTGTTGACCGGGTACCTGTCGTACTCGACTTCTGGGAGAAAACTGGCGGACCTGGCTTTCCTACGCCTGGGAATTTTGACCCTGATTTGACCCTGAGATTCGAATTTGGGGTCTGCATCGTGGAATGATTTTCACCTGTACCTCCCTCCATAGCGGAGGAACTCCTCTTAGTGACTCCCCCATGTCTTATGTGAATGTTTCTCTTTTTAGGCAGGCCAGCAGCATTACTGCTGGGTGAGTGTACCGACTGCCCACTAGAACGAATGATATCACTCTTGACTCACAACCTGCAGTACCTCTTGGCTATTTCTCTTCGATCCTCTACCCGGGCCCTCCTAAGTGCATTACCTTCTTCACCCGAATAAAACATCTGGTCGTTATAGCTGTATCTGGACTGAAATGTGGCCCAAATTCAATTGTACAATGACCATATGTTTTATCCGGGTGAAGAAGGTAGGTCTAGCGGGTGTTTCTGCCTTTTGGCGAGAACATCTTTTCAGTCTGCCATTCGCCCACAAAACCTGAATATAGTCCTGGGGGTATCTAAACTGGCCCTGACATCATGATCTACTCAAAAGCTGGCTGATTCAGTGCCGCTTCGGGTCCCTGTCAAATTCTCGGTCGGTTCATTGTTCGTCAAAATTTTAACGGTCCTTTTGTCTTCCTTGTTTGTTTGGCTTGTTTTCTTTGTGTGCATGTGTTGTTGCGTGTTCACATGCGATTGCGTATCTGCACTGCTCTTTCTGCCACTACTAATCGAGTGTAATGTTTTCAGCTGCTGGGCCGTGTGTTTGCAATTTTGAGGGAGAACAATCCAGACCTTGCTGGAGAAAAGAAGAAGACGATCATGAAGCCACCTCAGGTGCTCCGAGAAGGCACGAAGAAGACTATTTTTGTGAACTTCATGGACTTGTGTAAAACGTGAGGTCACTCTTCTGCATCTCCACTTGATAATCTGCATCTCCATGTGGTATCAATTTTGATATGCATTCAACTAAAGAAACCTATAGGACTGTGCAGCATATTCTCTCTCTCGCCCTACCCCCCGCCGCTCCACTCGCCCCTTTTTCCCCCTCTTGTTTGTGCTTTTCTCCGCTTGGAGAAGTGTAACAGTGTGGAAGTAACTTTCTCTACCGACACTTTTTCTAGTCAACTTCTCTGTTGAAATTATATCCAGTTTGCAATTCCTTTTCGCTTTTTTTCTTCTTGGAATTCTGTACATGCTTCGCTATGCTTCTGGAGATTTGTAAGAGTGTTTGCAACTTTGCACCCTTTTTTAAAGAATAACCCGTCCCTTTCTTCTCAAGAAACCTTCTAACCCCAATCAAACTCTGACTACGAATTTCAAATCGAGAGCAAGTAACATTTGTTGTTGTTTCAGGACGCCTTGCTATACGACCCTGCATTCTTCCATCACGTCTTGTGATAACTGCTCCTATCGAGGTCACGTAGCATGCACCAGAAGCTTGATCAGATGGACCCACTGCGGTGGCAGGATGCCTCTAGTGCTAGGTGCTTAGCACTTTTCTGCACTGGTTGCCAGGCACTTAGCGCTCCTGTCCCCAATGGTCCGGTGATATGATAAGCCAAAGATATCTGTGGGTTCTCTACCTGTCACCTGCTGTTGCATTACGGTGATGCTATAGTCTCGGTCATTCCAGTGCTCACCAGCAGTGCTAGGTGCCAGGCACTTAGCGCTACTGTCCCCAATGGTCCGGTGATATGGTAAGCCCCAAAGATATCTGTGGGTTCTCTACCTGTCACCTGCTGTTGCATTACGGTGATGCCATAGTCTGCTATAGTCTCGGTCATTCCAGTGCTCACCAGCAACTGGTAGTAATGGGGCAACGATCATCTATCCGTTTTCTTGTTTGTACTTATCTCGTGCTGTCAGGTATGCTTGTCTATGCTTAGCTCTTGCAATCTCTTTCCTGGTCAGACTTACCTTGTGCCATCAGGTGTGCTTATTTAAGTCCAGATCATAGTAGAGGCTGGATGGTCGGCCTCGGGAGGTGCCTGTCGTTGTACTCAACGAGTGGGGAGATCAGATGGCTTGTGGCAGCCCCAAGGACAGTCTCCTCCAGGGGGCATCATTCGTGAACTTTTTTATTGTCCTAATCAGATTGCACGTCGAGCCCTACAGCGGTGCAACCCAGATGTTGTCTCTAGACTGGACACAGGAGGGGTCACAGATATGTGGTATGTGGTCATTCCTCACCTGTATTACATCTAGAGACTCTATGGGTGTCTACCACCCTTCTACTATCAAATGTGACAACGCAGCCACCCCTGCATAAGATGAGACCCCTACCCAGAGGCCCTTCCCCAGATTCACGCCCCAATCAGCCCCCTTAATGGGAACGCAGACAGGTGCCAGCCCGGATGAAACCCAGCCCGCAAGCATTGTAAGATAGACATGAGGCCCGCTCTTGGGAATCGTATATACCTGTCTTTGCGCCCTCTTGGCTTTTGCACCTTTCAAGATGAGTTCATTTCTTAGACTTCTATTTTTGCCAAAGATCTTGTGTCAAAGAGCATGTGTCTGTGGCTCTCATCTATGAACTTCTGCCTTGCGTTCAACAGCAAAGATGCCTCCACCACATACACAGAGACAGAGAGAGAGAGAGAGAGGAGAGAGTTTTCATGATGTC
Source organism: Chara braunii (assembly GCA_003427395.1). Taxonomy (NCBI): domain Eukaryota; kingdom Viridiplantae; phylum Streptophyta; class Charophyceae; order Charales; family Characeae; genus Chara; species Chara braunii. The sequence continues at coordinate 937,900 of BFEA01000004.1, forward strand.
AGAATTAGTTCAGTCCCCTAGGCTGTTTTTCGGGCCGCCCGGGCAGCCAACTTATGCCCGGGCACACGCCCACCCCCCGGGCAGGGTTCCTGGCAGCCCCAGAGCGAAAAATAAAAAGGAATTCAAAAAATTCCGGAAATAAAAATGTTGTGTAGAATTGCAATACAAAGGACTCTTGGCTAATGGTCACATTAGAATTCTTCACAGACACGATGATAAAAAAGAAAATAACAGAATCACACTAAGGCACCCCCATTTAAACCACTTCACCCCTGTAAAACCAATTTATACCCCCCTCCCCGCCCCCTTTGACAGTCAACTCGCAAAAAAAGAAAACAAGCCTGGGTATGGGGCCCTCTGGGGAGCGTAGAAAACCTTTTTTTTTTTTTTTTT
>BFEA01000004.1:948856-981301 GCA_003427395.1 Chara braunii
TGAGCACCAATGGAGAGAACCGATGAGCACCAACGGAGAGAACACGAGAGAACACGATGAGCACCAATGGAGAGAACACGATGAGCACCAATGGACAGAGCACGAATCGAAGCACGGATCCACGGATGAATGATGAGCACGAATGCAAGCACGGCACCCAAGTCCCCGCCTTGGGTCACGGGAACCCGACCAAAGGTTGGGTATTCCCATTAAAAGACCTTGAAAATGTTGTCGTCGTCAATAACCAGGTAAACTATGATACAGCACTGCGAAAGCGACTACATACGTTGTGTTTTGGTTGGATGAAAACCAGGTGCATGGACAGGGCCATGAGATCCGGAGGCCTGGAACAGTAACTGGCGGCCTGGAAATATCACCAAGTCAGTCCCAAGGAGTACTTCGGTAAAATATGACCAGGTTCACGGGTGGACGAGAGCCAGGCCTGGAACTGATATAGGAGAACGCAGGGGGTTGTGACGGATATTGGGACATTGAGATGCGTACCCCGATACCTCAATACCAAGTTCAGAATAAGAGAGGCCCAGTGGGAGATCCATTCCTAGGGGAGGGAGATGATGGCCCATCAAACAGGGATTAGTGCAGGCCGCTATAATCATTGTGCCCCACGTGGTAAGACCTCGCACCGTGTCAGGGAAACAAACCGAGGCAAGAAATGAGTGGGTGGAGAGAATGGAGAAGAGACCCCGGGGCATAGAGCTCTTTCAAGAGGTAGTAGCGCAAACCCTTTCAGTCACTTAAACATGGCACGCTGATAAGTAAGAACACATACCCAGTCATCCCAAATAAGCCGAACTTTAGTAAAATAAGCCCTCAGCGCTTGGTCAAACAAGATATTAGGAAGCCTTAGAGCAGATAGTTTGATTTTGAAATCACCAGTAAATGGCATGAGCCTTGCAGAAAACGACCTCGTAGCCATCATCAAAAGAGTCTTGGTGCGTCAATCATAAAAATCATCAATGACAGGCGTCGCATTTTGGATCTCAAAAATTTGCGGTGAGGGGCCCCACGGCCCATGCACTGGTGGTTGCGGATCAGATGCTCGTTAGTGTTGGACGAATGAAATTGTGAAATGTGCAGGATTTTTTGTATCTGAGAAAATCCCTACTTCCTGTACTACGGTAGTTCTTAGGCGAATGTTTTCGTCATAACCATGGTAAAAAATCTCAGAGTTCCTGTGCCGCCCTCATTTGACCCCAGATTCGGTAAGCTGACAAGAACAACGACATTCAGACTGCCCAATACTTGCACTTCAGGATTTTCAGACTGCCCAAAACTCTCACTTCAGAATATTTATTTCTGTAATTTAATTCCTTATAACCACCTGTGCAACAAACATGCAAGGGCAGGGCATGGGGACACCCTCAACCTGTCTGTAAACCTTATTAGTAGTCCTGGTATATGTGTGATTCAGACAGAAAGAAAGATACTTGGATATATTTAAAAATTTTATCGTAATCTATCCACATCCCCTTTTAGATTTTCCACACATGAACCCCTTCCCCCTTCTGTTGCCCTGATCGTAGAGTACCCTTTTTCCACAAGGAAGTCCAATACCTTTTCGACAGCTTGGGTAATAGACTGATGCGGAAGTTTAGAGAACATATCCTTAATATCGAACGAAGCCCCTTCTACGTCGGGGTCAGTCAATCTATTAATAGCTTTGTTCACGACCATAATCTTGCCTTTGATATGACATGTCATCCTCATATTGAAGTTAGAATGGCAGGGAAGTTTTCACAGAAGCGCAGTCACAGTCTTTTCGATCACCTTATCTTCTGTTTTTGTGGGTTCTGAGAAGGATGGAGAGATCGGTCGCCATCTCTGAACGTCCTTGTTTTTCGGAATGCAGTAGCATTTCCCAATTGACCCTGCTTCCTTCCACGAGGCAATCCTTGAGAAACCCTTAGCAATATATTCCTCCTTGTATTTTTTTACAATTGTTTTTTCATCCTTGTTCTTCACCACATACTCTGGGGAGTTTTCATAAAGAATACTCGTGACTTGAGAGTATATAACGGGACAGCAGAAGAAGAGATGACCTGGATTATGGTCTACAGGAGCATATACCAAAGTTCCGATATGAAATAGTAAGGTTAGGACGTTAGAAAGAGGTAGTCTCCCTTCAATATTCGTTTTAGTAGTTGTACTGCAGCAAGAAAGATCGGAAGCCTTAATTCTTGTTAGAAAACAAACTTCAGCAAATGCGTCCTGAATAGCATGGCGTAGGGCCGACAGGGATGTGTCAACGGAGGGTAGAGGAATGTTACGAGAATTGTACATCAGAGAATTCAGATTGGGATGAAGTGTCCGTCCGTCTCGACCGGAGGGAGAACCGTGGAATACGAAGTCCAAGATGCAGACGTGGGAACAAAGAAAGACAGGTATGTTTGCTTCAAACTCGAACATTGACAGGCGTCCTGAACAGGTTTCTTACGTTGAAAAACAATATGAATCCTATTATAAAAAAATGTTGGGACTTTCCGATCGGGGATCAGTTCAGTCAACAGCCGCTGACGAAGTTCCTGAATTCTAGTCCTTGACAACGAGAAATCAAACTTTAATTTGACGACTATTGTTGATCGAAATCTTTGACCCACGTTTTCGGTGAACACCCTAGTCAAAATTCCTTTCAATATAGCTCGCTGTCGTGTGTTTTTGAATATCCCAACAACATTGTATAAATCTAACAAATCACCATTAGCTTTGTGATATAACTGCTTCCTACCAATGCTCCCTTGTTTCGATCGCCCTTATCCCTACGGGGTCGGAGGTGACAAGGTTGACAACCTCCCCTTGTTGCAACAGAAGTCGGGATCCTCCTAATAACACTTTACCAAATCCTACAGTAATAGTAGCCGTCCCTAATAGCTTTTTAACCCTTGTCCATCCGTCCAACCACTAGTTCCCTGGAGTGGTGGTCAGTATACCTTTCGCGTGTCCAGAAGCATAAGCTTTGTCCAAGATTCTGACGATAGAGAAGTCTCCGATGCTAGTAGAGGAAGAAGAGAACTCGTCAGTAAAGCAAACGCTGGGACAATGGAACCGTTCATGTGTAAAGCGCAGGGGTTCGAACACGTAGTCCAGTTGCAGCTCTCTGTGTCGCGATGGATGGTCCTGCCGTAGTTGGAAGGACGAGAGTGGGTTCCACAGGGGTGGCGATAGGTGGAGGAGAAGATCGGCGAGGTGGTCGAGGTGCGGATGAAGGCGGAGGAGGAAGAGTAGAAGGAGGGGGAGGAGGAGGGGAAGGGGGAAAGACTTGGAGTCTAAGGGATGGGGGAGATTGAGCGGAGGTCGATGGTTTAGAGTTTGCAGAAGTTGTCGGAGGTGGCTGTCTAGGAACAACACCTCATGGAGCCGGATTACTACCCCGCCCCACCATGTGTCTCAAGTCGTCGAGTTCCTGACAGATTATCAAAAGTGTGTTCTCGGTTGTTTCTTGATTCTGTTGCATTGCGCTCTTCACCTTTTCTTGACTACGCTTCGGACAATTCATCTCCATCGCCATGAGTCCCGCCTGCAAACCGTTCGATGGTTCGTCAACTTTCTGCTTCCCTTTCTGCTGTTCGGTTGGTGAGCCCTGCGCCACCTTATCGTTAGATCTCTTACGTCCCTCTTCTTCCAATGCCCTAATACGACTCTCTATCTTGTTCTGATCACCTGCTTCGATTCTCTCTAATTCTGCCCATATCTTTTTATTATTCTCACTGATCTTCGTCAGCAGCTCTATCTCTGTACTCGAACTATGACCTTTGCTGCAAATAGCTGAACCAATTATTTTCCTCATCCTTGCGTCCTTCTCAATTGCCTTTTTTCCTTCTCTAGTTTCTTCTTGTTCTCGTCCTCTCGTTGCTGCTTTTTCTGTTCCTCCTTCGCTTTTTGCTCCGCTTCCTGTTTTCGTCTTTCCTTCTCTTCACGTTTCTCGTTGATAAGCTCTTGCAGTAGCACCGCCACCTCAGGATCTCTTTGCACCACCACTTCCCGAGCTTGATTACCCTGCCAGTAGTTGCGATTACCACCAGTGGTAGGATTGTTGTTGTTCATAGTAGTAGAAGCACCGGAGTCCGTAGGTAGAGGAGGCGCCGGAGGAAGTGGCCTAGCCGCATGAGGTGCGGGGAGAAGGGGTGGAGTGGAGGTGGAAGAGGAGGGAAATGCCTATTTGGTGCGCACTTGCACCACGACCGGACAATCGTGTACCCAATGGCTAAGATCACCACAGGCCAAACACGGTCTCGGCCCATTGTTATTCCCCACGCACCAGGCCATTCGCAACAATCGACTCCACGCAAACAGAAAAAATTCTATAAATACTACAACTACAATCATCCGACAAGGTTAAGATAGTCGAATCCCACCCTTAACTGGTTGTGCAACCGGGTTCTTCACGTAAGCGCTTCACAACGTATCGTCCAACGAATAATTACGATCACCCACCAATCAAAGTCAAAACTAAGTTGGTTAGCAACCTATCACATGTTGAAAAAGGATACAACCTGAGTGGTTGAACCGACCAGCAACACTCACTTCATGAACAACATTGAGTAGAGGGGAAGAAGAACATAGTCCAAACGTCCATGTCACACATACCAAATGAGATGAAGGACACACGTACGCACAATATCGTCAAGGCACACAGAATAAGATTAAATCGTGAAAACATCAGAGTAGCCGAGTGTAGACGTTGACTCCTCCTTACTGGCAGCTCCCTACATGTTTTGGTTGATGTCAGTCAGTCGACCATCTTCAGGGGAGATAACCTTGACAGAGATACGTACGAGTATCGCCTAGTCAACTATAAGTACCATCATGCATCCTCGTACGCTGTGGCTCATACGATGGCCCACGTCCCTTCATGGCTTGTACCGTCAGAATGCCACCCGAAAAAATGTGTCCTTACTGCACCTACTTTCTTATTCAGCTAAAATCCAGAAAATTGTTATGCCAAGAGGGACTGATCCTTGGGAACCGAAGAAAAACGTGGTTTCCAAAAGATTCTGGACAGATGAAAGGAGAAAAGGACGGAAGAGTGCTCCTTTGGTATTCACCCACTTGGAAAGAATAAAGATTTCGAATCAGATTGGAAAAGACTTAGACCAGCTAGCAAAGCAGCGAATACGACGCATGGCTGGATCTTTTCGAGTCCTTTAGAATAGTGAAAAAGGGGAAGGAAGGACGTGAAAAGAGGAGGGAAAAAAGTGAAAAAGAGGGGCCACCGGTGAGGGCTAGAGGATTTCGGTTGAAGACTTTAGACCTTGTCGCGGCTTAGAGCGCAAACTTTAGGAGCAACCCTGGAGAGTCACGAGTTCAAGTCCTCTGGAAGCGGAGAAGAAAAAAGAAAAAAGAAGAAAAAAGAAAAAAGAAAAAAGAAAAAAGAAAAAAGAAAAGAAAAGAAAGAGAGAAGGAAAAAGAAAAAGTGTCACCGGTGGAGGCCTTCTTTAAAAAATAAGCCTAACTTTGCCGATATCCCAATTTTTCACCGCCCAAAGTTTGTAATTGCATTAATGAACCAGATATCCGGATAGTCCCATATGCGTAACTAAGTCTGTAAGGCTAGTAGCATGGGGACACGTGTCAAGAAGTGTAGGGTAGCAAGTACAGTGTGGTTGTTGTGTCATACGAGGGTGGTGTAGCAGCATGGGGACACGTTGTGAGGAAACCCGGGGAGGGGCGCCTACAGATTGTTGAAGCCAAGGGTCACGGCGCCTGTCACTCGCCGCGCCCGCTTCCGAGGTCCTCAGCGACCTGCAGGGTAGCGGTATATGACCTGTTCCCCCTGTCTTTCCCTAGGGGACGCTGGGGTCACATCTTTCGTATACTTTTGCGAAGCTCGAGTTGCAGTACTCAGCCAAAATAGTTGTGATAAAACGATGCTTACTTCACGTTAGCCTACTAGTGTGATGGAGGACTGAAGTCAAGTTCGGCTCACCTTTGACCAGCAAGGGTAACCGTAGTCTGACCCAGACTCGGATTACGGCGTTCAACCGAGGTAACAGTGAGCGAGACTGCGTTCAGTTCATAGTATTTTGTATACGTAAAAGTTAACTGCAGTAAGCTCTCTTTTACAGCGCATAGCAAAAAAATAAGAGTCAATTAAACGGGATCAATTTATAATCATTAACAAGGGAGCAGAACACTGAAGCAAAGCCCGTTCCTCAGTCGGGAAGATCGCTTTTCCTACTTCCGTTTCCCCCTTTTCTCTGCACAGTTCCCCTTTTTCTCTGCACAGTTCCCCTTTTTCTCTCCCTCTCTGTCCTCTCTCACTCTCGTCAACTTGCATGACACACGCACGCTCCTGCTATAACCATGACTCGATAGCTGAGAGTTGGGTGCACCTATTCATGATAAGAGTCTCTTTTTGTGAGTTCTCCAAAATTTGAATGGCAACAATAATACTAAATAAATAATTAGATAGTAAATTAGCACCCACTCTTCTCTTTCTCGCCCTCCTCCTTTTACAGTGCACGTCCCTCGTTCACCGCACTAGCCAAGGAGTCGTTTGCAATTGAAGTTTCAATGAATCAAAATAAAATAAAACAACACAATCATATGGGTTGTCCCGCATGTCCCATCTGCAGATGCCCCCTTCCCCTTCCCGGGGGGGACCAACTTGACTTTCACTCAAGACCACTTCGTCTTACCTCTCTAGCAACCCAGTTGGCATTGAAAAACGTTTGCCCCCCCCTCCAACGGAAGACTAGCAGAGATGACCTTGATGACTTTATTCCGCAGGCCCCGTGACAGGTCCGCGGTTGAAACTGTACCTGCTCGTAGCAAGGTACCTGATCACAACATAAAGTAAAAAACTCTTGTTGGCTGCGACGAAATCACTTAATCTCAGGCCGCCGAGTGAAATCGCTCCCACCAACAGCAGGACTACTTGATCAGAAATCACCAAACCTTCTCAAATGCAGCGAGGTTGCCTGTTCGAAGTTCACTAATTGAGAACGCTCCCGCCCCGTACTACTCTTCCACTTCTTCCAACACTTCCTCACAGCGCGTTACCTTCTCTATAGGGCAGCGCACTCATTGCTTCTGACTCAATGCACTCTCTCTTCCTTAGTTGATACCCTCGCTGTTTTACTTTGTATCTCTCACACATATGAACATTCCCTCTGGGCGGCTCGCCGCACGAGCGCAGACTCTTACGCCTCCCGCCCATCAGCTCACTTGCATTCTCAAATTTTCCCAGAAGTAGTAGAGACAGATCAAAGCTCTGAGTTAAATAAACGTCCGTCGGATAATTATTAATATTAATAAGGAAGGGAGACGAATTCCCTCTCACACTCTTTTGCCTACCCACTCTCTCTTGAACATTCCCTTTTCTTTTCTCTCTTTACATTCTCTCTCTCTCCCCTCTCTTCTTACCCTCGCTTTTACACTCAGGTCCGCGACAGCAGCCCGTGCTTACATCTTTGCCCGCCGAGCCACTTCGCGGTCCTTATCTCGGGCGTTCTTGGCGCTCAACAATTTTACCAGCATTTGCGAAGTCACACGACTGATCATCACTAGACACGCACCTCCACAGATTTCCAGCGCACTGCACCGTGAGTTCGTGCCAACAGGTAGCACGTGTGACTGCACTGTGAATGCAGAGCCTCCTTGGACTGTGTACGCTTGGCACCCCCTTCTGTCCGCCCTCTAGGCTTGCGAAATGGGCGCTGAGCACGCTGTGCGCGCTGTCCACTTCCCCCTTGGTACTGTGCCCCAACCGTGCCCTTTCCTGAGCGCAAGCGTAGACCGAGTTCACCTCACGAAACTCCTCCTGTCTGCCCCCTTCGCCATCCTGCCTAAAGCGTTGTGGGGACTGCGTACGCCAGGCGCGCTTACCCCGTCTGAATTCCCCCTTTCCTTTGGCCCGCCTGACTATATCCTGTCGGTATCTTTCTGAGCAGCCGAGACCACCGGTACCAGCCTCAGGTGAGGCCCAGTCCGAGAACAGATGGTTAGTGGCCCCGATCCTCGACCTATGGTCCCCAAAAATAACGATCGAACGAAGCCCCCTTAAGTCAAAGGTCATATTGCACTAGACCAATAGCAAACTTGCAGCCGTTGGTTGCCACAGAGCCCTCAGCGCGGTTCCAGGAAGGGAGGCAGTCCAGCGGACTGCATACCGCCGAAACAATTAAGACTGTCAAACCCATACGGTTCACGGTTCACCGTATCACAGAAGCTCAACCGAGCTTCCCAGTTAGCGGCACCTGTGCCAATCCAATAAAGGAGACCAATTCAACTCAGCGTCCCTCCAAAAATGTGTGTTCCATGCCGCAGGCGACTGCAATCGAGTCGAACCAAAGATCGTCTCAAACCAAGGCCCGTTCCTTGACCATTCTGGATACCGTGGCTGTTCCAAACCAGCAGCTGTACCAAATCAGCGCAGAATACCATGACGTGTTGTAGATGCCCCACGCCAACTCAAGACAAATGATTATTCCGTACCAGGGCCAAGAATGTCTAATCCGCAGTCATGGCACCCCTTATGTCACCATACTAATGCCGTGAATGTCGAGGTTGAATCCAAAATAATTGTTGGAGCCCACAACAACTCGATGCCGAACCTTAAGTAATCACTCGGGAGTTGTTGTAACTTGTATTGCGCCAATGACGAACCAAGACCATAAAAGAAATCGATGTTTAGTCAATAACGAGGCTGAAATATGCCGCATACCGCACAATACCGCAATCTCGTGATACCATCGGACCTGCTCCGAGGCAGACTGTCATACCCGAGCCGAACCATTATCATACCAGTACCGAAGCCGAATACAAGTTCGAACCATAACAGCCAGTACTGTGGCAATGCCGGATCAACACGAGTGTAAAATAACCGTCTCGAACTGTAGTAGCCTCGTACCGTACCGATACCGAACCAATACCGAGCTTGTAACATGTCGAGCACCGTACCAGCCTCAGGTGAGGCCCAGTCCGAGAACAGATGGTTAGTGGCCCCGATCCTCGAGCTATGGTCTCCAAAAATAATGATCGAACGAAGCCCCCTTAAGTCTAGGCCATATTGCACTAGACCCAGTAGCAAACTTGCATCCTTTGGTTGCCACAGAGCCCTCAGCGAGGTTCCAAGAAGGGAGGCAGTCCAGCGGACTGGATACCACCGAAACAATTAAGACTGTCAATCCCATATCGTTCACGGTTCACTGTACCGCAGAAGCTCAACCGAGCTTCCCAGTTAGCGGCACCTGTGCCAACCCAATAAAGGAGACCAATTCAACTCAGCGTCCCTCCAAAGATGTGTGTTCCATGCCGCAGGCGACTGCAATCGATTCGAACTAGGGATCGTCTCAAACCAAGACCCGTTCCCTCACCATTTCGGATACCGTGGCTGTTCCAAACCAGCAGCTGTACCAAATCAGCGCAGAATACCATGACGTGTTGTAGATGCCCCACGCCAACTCAAGACGAATGATTATTTCGAACCAGGGCCCAAAATGTCTAATCCGCAGTCATGGCACCCTTGTGTCACCATACTAATGCCGTGAATGTCGAGGTTGAATCCGAAATAATTGTTGGAGCCCACAACAACTCAATGTCGAACCTGAAGTAATCACTCGAGAATTGTTGTAACTCGTATTGCGCCAATGACGAACCAATATCATAAAAGAAATCGATGTTCTGTGAATAACGAGGCTGAAATATGCCGCATACCGCACAATACCGCAATCCCGTGATATCATCGGACCTGCTCCGAGCCAGACTGTCATACCCGAGCCGAATCATTATCATACCAGTACCGAAGCCGAATACCAGTTCGAACAATAACAGCCAGTACTGTAGCAATGCCGGATCAACACCGAGTGTAAAATAACCGTTTCGAACTGTAGTAGCCCCGTACCGTACCGATACCGAACCAATACCGAGCTTGTAACATGTCGAGCACCGTACAATGCCGCAGTGCCGTAACAGTACCGAACCATAGTGCCAAGCCCGAAGCGAACCTAAGGGACGGTACCGCACCTGCTTCGGACCACGTACCCGAACCAAACCGGATACAAAAGGAATATAGTTGGACCAAGGCAGCACCAACCCACGCTGTCCATGCAGCCATCCTCGGAACATCCCGACTCAATAAGGTCAGAGATCAAGTAAATTGGGAAAGTGACACGGAAAATCTCGATCGTCGGGGAACAATGAAAAAGTTAGAGTTCAGAGAATTTGACCAAATCTGGGTTCTGAGCTGACGGTGGTTAATCCAAGCAATATCAGGCTAGGCATCGAATAATCATTAGTTCCTGTCCGTTCCACCATTTTCAATCATTTTCCCTTTTTCTTAGTTCTATAGTTCGAAATAGCAGAATAAACGTAAGTTCACCAAAATTAAATTTTAAGGCAGTTTAATTAAATAGTTAAAATTATCTTGTTTCTTTTCTCCTTGATTATTTTTAATCTTTTTTCTTTGTTTTTGATTTTATTGCCGAAACATATAAAGATGGAGTCTTTTCTGGAATTAAACGCCACGGAAAATAAGAAAATTAAAGAATATTACGTTTTTCTCTTCCCTTCTACTGTTCTTAATCTCCTCTCCCATTTTTTATTTAGGTACCAAAATCAACAAAAAATTGAGTCGCCATTTCGACCCCAATCTTATGCTGCAAAAGGCGTCACGGCGGGGTCGGTTCCCGCGATGCCTCCGTGCGGCCGGCCATTACAAGTCTAGCCTCGCCTGCCGAGACCAGCTACATAATTTGTCGTTTTCAAGGGTTACTTTTGTTAGATGTCATGGAGAAAATTAGGGGTTCCTTCGCCCTTCTATTATTTTAACTATTTTTCTTATTTCTTAGTTCTATATAATAAATAATGAAATTAAAAGGATTTCATCAGAAATAGTTTCCGACGAGACTCAATAAAACATCAAATTCTCCTGTTTCTTCGTCTTTTCTTGCTTTTTATCCCTTTTCTTGTTTTTAATTTTATTGCGGGAAACACCAAATAATGAGGGTGATTCCATAGAAAGTGAATATCAAGGAAATTTAGTAAAATAAAGAATATCCTGTTGTTGTTTTTTTTTCTTTCATTTTCAATTCTCTTTCCCATTTTTAATTTTAATATTAAAAATTAAAGAAATGTGAGACTCCTCTCTCGGGTCAGTTGGACAGCGTGAAAGGGCCTTGTCAAGGCCTATTCTCAAATCATCGTCCCGCGGCCAATCGTTTCAGGAACAGGCTTGGAGCGGGCGGAAATGAGGTAGAGAACAAGGTAGCCATCAGGGCGGCGAAGCGGTAGTTCCCCTCGTCAATCTTGAGGGCTAGTCTTGATGGTTGACACACCCAAAATTAGGGGTGGTCTGGCTACCCCTCATTTTCCCCAACCAGTCAGGAAAGAGTCCCGACCGATTCTCTCTCAGATAAATTTTCTAAGGGTCAATCTGTCGGTATTAGGGCGATCGACTGGCCTTCGATCGCCCGGCAAACAAGCCCGGACCTCCTCTCGATGCCCCCGTCGAGCCCGCTCGTCTCGATCAGATGAATCGTATCAGATCTAAGTGGACTACGCGCGCACGACGCGTATGCTTTCACTTTTCGGTTTGACGCTTGGGTTTCTCAGGAATTATGGGGTTGAGAGGGTGCTTCTTCACTCTCTTATGTCGCAGTCGTTTGGGCTTTGATACAGGGGTATTCCTTTGCTTCTTCTTTCCTTGGGATGCCAGTGTGTCAGTCGCGCCACTCTTCCTAATGCGGACTCTACGCTTAGGTCTTGTAAAACAAAAATCCATTTCTTTTTCTTGCCTAGCGTTAAGCCCTTCACTTTCCCGGTCTTTACTCTCTTCCTCTTCTTTGAACTTTGACCTACCTCGAACCGTCTCGACGGTCCTTCGTCTGCCGCCTTAGCTTTCCCTTTTCCTCTAGGGTCTGATACCACCGGTACAGGAGTATGTGTCTCTCTTGGCCTAAGCAACTTAAGCCTAGCCCCAGTCACAGGATATTTCCACTTCGATCCATCTAGCTCAGCAATCATATATGTTACCCAGGTTAGTGCACCGACCACACGATAGGGTCTCATCCATCTGTTAGCTAGTTTTCACGTCCATGTTCTCTCTAATGCGTCGTCATAAAGGAGAACCATATCGCCGACTTTAATCTTTCCCTTTCTGCTTCTGACGTCTTTATCCCATCTACCTTTGCTTTTGTCTCTTTCCACTGCCAGTCGATTAGCCGCGGTCATGAGATTATTTTCCAGTCCATAAGCTATCTATCTAGTCCTAGCTGCCTGTAATTCCTCTCGCGTCCTGTTATCTGTCCAGGTAACTGTAGTTCAACTGTTGACATGGACCTCTATAGGCAGAGGGCAGTGTCTCCCAAACCATAGAGTGTAAGGAGGATAGCCTGTGCTAGCCCGAACTGTGACATTATGCACCCAAATCGCATACCGAAAATATTTCGGCCAGTCACTATCTTTCCCTCTACACCACTTGGATAAAGATGCTATTAAAGACTAGTGGCCTCGCTGTACAGGCGCATTGGACTGAGGGTGATAGACAGTAGCTATAGATACTCTAGCTCCTGCTTTGTTGAACACGCTATGAACCTCATTCGCTAGGAACTCTGTCCCTTTATCCATCACAATCTTACTGACACACCCGTATCTAGAAAGATATTATAGGACGAAGTTCGTAACCTCTTTTGCAGCTTTCGTTCAAATAGACTTGCCGTCGACAAATCCCGTAAAGTCGTCCCTGATATTCACTACATAGTTCATGTTCCCCACGCCTTTCGGCATCTTCACCAGATCAATATGTACTTTCTCTCCAGGTCTAGTAGGATATGAAGGGTGAAGTGGTTCCTTATATCTGATAAGGGATCTCTTCTGACAATCCTCACAAGTCTCGCAATACCTTTCGACATCCTTGGACTGTCCTTCCCACCAGTATAATCTGCGGACCTTCTCATACGTCCCTTTTACTCCTCTATGTCCCCCAACTACACCGTCATGCAGCTCGACTATTATGGACTGTTTTTTCTTCTGGATCACAGATCACCCGAAGAGGCATCCCCGCTCCGACAGGCCGGCGGAATAAATGTCCAGCTCTAAGGCAATACTGTGCCGCTTGTCTCCTAATCTTCGAATCAGCACTCTCCTCTCCTGACAGGTGCAGTCCTATAGTGCGGTACTTACCTTCATAGAGGTTGACTAGGAAGCTATCCGAACGTCTAGGCTCAGTCATGGTCAGTGCAGCAACTGCTATCGATCACTCCGCCTCAATCGAAATCCATGAGAGTCCATCAGCCACGGCGTTCTTTGTTCCTGAGATCCTTTACACAGTGTAATCGTAGAGTCGGATCCTGATCAACCACCGCACAATCGTAGGATCAGTCAGACTGAAGTCCTTTTGTAAGACTGATGCTACCGCTGTAGGGTCTATCCTGAGAACGAATCGTCTTCCATATATGTATGCCTAAAGGCGTCTAAACGCCGCAGAACAGCTAACACCTCCTTCTTAAATTGACTGTAGTTGCGTTCAACAGTGTTAAGCGTACGACTCTCGAATCTCAGTGGTATTTCCTTACCGTCGACATATTTTTGGGAAAGTAATCCTCCTACCGAACACAGTACAACATCCGTAGACAATATGAATGGCCTGTTAGTCTCATCCTCAAAGAAAGGTACGCCTAGAATCTGACCGCCTTCTTTAAATTTTTCCTTGATGGATTGTACTGCAAGCTCTTGGAGAGTCCAAGTAAAATTTTTCGGTCTTCCTAAGAAGAGTCCGCAGGGGCTCCGCCTTTTCGGCATAGCCGCGTATAAAAATCCTCCAGTAACCTACCACTCCTAAGAATTGGCGGACCTCAGTAGCACTTTGCAACGGTGTCGGTCAGTTTAGGAGTTTCTCTTACTTGCCTAGGTCAGCTCGGCAACCCCTCGAATCGCATATAAATCCCAGAATCTTGATCGTTGACACCGCCCATCGGCTCTTTGTTCCGCTCATTGTCAGGTTAGCTTCATCTAACTGTTCCAAGACAGCGTTAATGTCCGTCATGTGTTGCTCCACGAACCTCCTGACGCAAGGAGCGACTTCCGTTTCGTCTTTCAGCACGGGTCCTTTTATCGGAAAGTCGTCCAAAAAAACCTCAACTTTATCAGGTATAAATTCTTTCAAAACAGCTATCATGGCTCTCTGAAAGACTGCTACCCCGTTGGTCCACCCCATAGGTACGACCATCATCTGCACCAATCCGAGTGGCGTGTGCATGGCTATGAGATGCCTATCTTTCGGATCTAGTGGTATCTCATCGTATCCTGAAAATAAATCGCAGACATAATAAATGGACCTGCCTGCTGTTCCTTCTGCTAATAGATCAGCGTGTGATATGGATCCTACATCTCGAATCGTCACAGCATTGACCTTCTGGAGGTCTTGAATCCACCGAATCTTCTCATTAGGCTTCCTCAAGAAGAACCACCTATTCGCGTACGAGCTATCAGATGGCTCTGCTACATGCGACGTCATCTTCTCCTTGAGAAAGGAAATAACTTCCTCCTTTTCTTTATGGGCAAACTTCCACCCCGCGTCATTCCATGGCGTATGCGGAATCGTGTAGATCATAGCAGGCTTAGCATACCTAGGATCAATTCTTCCTCTTTCCGCGTCACTGAAGGCTATAGCTTTGTCACAGGTCTTAAGAACTTTCAGCACGCGTGCCTTTTCCTGCTCAGTCAAGTTTCCATCTCCTATGTCCATCTCCGCTGTCCTCTTCTTTGTCAATCGTTGCAACTCCTTTCTCTTCTTGTCCTTAATTTCCCTGGCGATCTCTTCCTCAGATACACCATCTAGCGTGGATCGCTCACGAGCTACAACCGCCGGCTTGACTTTCTGAACTACTTTCTTGTGTAGTTTTGGTAGCCCCCCGTAGGGGGCTGTGCCCTTAAAAAAAAAACACAGAGATCATTCCTCCGAATTCTTCATTTTCTGCCTTAGGATAGGAGTTTCCTTCCACACGGACACGATTTCCTAAATCCTCGACTTCCACTATCCGACCTTCTTCTTCCATAAGTAGTGGTCCATACTTCTTTTCGCGAAAGCTCAAGGAACGACTCGCAAGGGCGACCGATTTCCCCGCTGCTAGAATCGCTCTGTTCCTAGGGTCACGAGGCTCTACCGTCTCCATCATAATTCGTCTACCATCTGGGCGTTTGATGGAAAGCATTTGACTTCCATCCCATCTAAGAACACCGTTGTTGCACGGTCCGCCTTAGCGACCACGCTCGATACTGCTACAGAAGGTAGTACCTCCTGTTTGGTAGTCATCTGGACTTCATCGCTCAGGGGGGTGCGCGTCGTGCGCGTGATCATCTGCAACTCATCTCGCGCAGGTCTTGAGGCTGCCAAATACTCAAGTATCGTACATTGCATCGGCTGACTAAGCGCGCGTCTGAGAGGCTCGACCATATCTATATCATCCAAAATGCTCTTCATGGTGAACTTTTTAGTTCCACGTTTGCGTGGCGAGAGTATAACTTCCTCCCCTTCAATCCTTTGCCCATCCTTCTCTGCCATCACATAATCGGTGTCGGCCTTCTTAGAGGAGGACGCCCTGACAGACTTAGTCGCCGCCACCCGTATGGGTGTCACGGGACTCTCGTCATCCGAGGACAGACTCAGCCTCACGCTCTGGCTTCTTGCGACTCCCTTACCCTTGCTCGGTTGTACTCGCCTAGCTTCCACGTTTTCCTTTATCGAAGGAGTTTTCCCTATTTTCCCACGTGGGAAAGGTACTGGTGCAAAAAAAAATAAAAAATAAAAAAATTGTTCGCGAAAGTTCTTGCACAATTTGTGGATGGTGCCGTGTGACCAGCGAAGTACCAAATCGCCATTGCTCCAGACGGCCAGGGCCTTGTCCCATCTGAAAAGGTACAGCAGTGCGACCGGAACCATGTCCAAACCTCAAATCGGCCCTCGAAATCCGCATATTTGCGGATTTCGGGTCACAGTGTGAGTGTGCCCTAAGTGGGCCGTAGGAGTGGCACGCCGTGTACAATCGAACTTTCAGGGGCATATCGAGAATTTCCCTGGTAAAGAAAAGTGAAAAATGACAGCTCTCAGGGGGACGGTTGGTTTGGCCATACGCCCGGCACCAACTGCTTTCTCCACTTGTACAGGACATGGAATTCCCTTGCAAAGTTTGTGGGGCTTCGGAACTGGGCCATTACAGTTTGCCACAGGAGGTGGAACCTTGCCGTCTGCCGCTTGGCACACTTCTGCGCGAAGGCGGGAAGACGGCGGTTGTCGAGCCGCCGGAGTGTGTCAAGATGGTGGCGATTGCTTTCGAATTCAAATCGATCGCTCCACATTCCATACACGTCAGATCCACTGGTGTTTTCCCCCTTTCACGTACGCCACAGGGTGGGTGGTATTTCTCCCGCGCTGTATTGCCTCACACATTCCAGGCGCACGAGATGCAGGGGCTGAGAGTTTTTTCCGGCGCGTTATATATAGTGCACGTCTTGGGCCCACAGTTTAGGCCGAAAGGCTGGCCGCATGGTGACGCAGATGCACGGCCCCGCTGAAGTCCATAGCCGCTGGGTAGCTTCACGCAGTAGAAAAGGTGCGGGTCCCACCTTGTTCCGACGATTCGACGGCCTACCTCTACCTGTCCCCGCAATACTCCTCTCTCTTCCGCTCACTCCTACCGCAGTTGAGTACATCGGTAGTCCGCGTGGCAGCCTTTCCACGTGGACCTTCGGCAGATCTGATGCCATCGGACGTCTGCAGGCCCTCTCTATGATATAAAGCCACACTCTAATACCGGCGTGGCGCGTGTTGGTTTCCCTCGACTGGGTAAAAAGGGAGGCTAGCGAATGGTGGTAGTTACTAGTGATGTGGAGCCAACAAAGGACCGTTTCTGCCGATCATGCCCTCACCTGGCACAAAAGGTATGATTGCTGATTGAATCATATCGCTTGTGAGGTGATGTGGAGTTCAGGCCTTGTTGACTCGCCCGCGGAGAGGGCTCGCAGTATTTCCTACGAGCCGGAGGTGGCGTGGAATCTAGACAGTGCCCGTCCCTACCTCTTTTTCACTTTTCTCTGTAAGAACCGTCCCTTTTTCTGTGTCTCATGGCCTTTCCGATCACGCGAACAGCCGACTCTGCCTGTTGCCGTCTTCCGTATAGCCCCGCGCATTACTCGATCGCCTTGATATTGCCGCGGACGCTTGCTGCGTGCCCGGGATTGCGTGTTGCTGTTGCCCGACGAACGGTAACGCGCCGGTGCTTCGTTATTTTCTCAATAAGCGGACTGACACGGGAAAGTGATAGTCACGGAGACACTCTTGCTTCTGCACTTGCGGGTGCTAACACACTCAGGGACGCGAGAGACGACGAAGGTGAGTGCTTCCGCCGCGGGTGAGAAAGTGGCAGGCTCACTTAACTACCGGTAATAGCGGCGAGAGCTGGCACAGCGCCCTGCTCTCTTCCGTCCTACCGCCGCCGCTCAGCTGCCGGTCGAGGAGTTGCCCGGTCTCAATTTGCGATTGTCCGGCGATTTTTAGAAGCTCGCATCTCGTATATCTATGCAAAAGATGCGTGTATAAATTTATATATGGTATGCATTCGCTGTGACAATATATACGCATCCAGCTCGTTGAAGTCTGCCGTGCGCTCGAGTGCATTGCGGACGATGCTGATGCAAGGATTGTGCAACAGGCACACACGTAGAGAGAGCTAGCTAGCTGTCGGCAAATTTTGGTTATTACAGTATGACTCGAGGAATGTAATGTGAGGGATGCGATGGTGCGGCGGTCGCGAGCAAGAGAAGCAGCAGCGATTTAATCAAGCGGGATAGACGGCAGCTGGGCTGGTTAATTAACGGAGTGGAGTTCGGCCGAGTTGGTTGGTTGTGGTGTGATCGGGGCGCCGCTGGGTGCGGGTTCTGGGCGCGTCATTTGCAGAATCCCGGAGGGGTCATTTATAGAATGTGGGGTGTGGTAAGCGGGGGACTCTAAATAGGAGCAAGCAAGCGAACGGGAGGGGAGAGGCGTATCAAGCAGAGGACAGCGGGGTCACGACTATTGCTACCCTATAGGTTTTGCCGATCGTTGCAGGCTTACACCATTGGGAATATGTCGGGTACCGCTGCTCGAAGAACGGCATTGCGGGAGCTGGCCGTTGGTAGACCTCCTGAGCGCCGTGCTGGAATAGTGCCCAGAAGTGTTACTCCTCAGAAAAGCGACGCTATTATGACCCATGTGGATGTGGAAAACAAGGACGGTAGCGGGAAGATAAATGGGGTAATTGATGGCGGCAATATGAAGATGGCGGCGGTGAACAATGGTGGAACGTGCAAGCAGCCCGAAGGAAGTGAGGAAGGTGCCAAGAATGAAGTGCCTGCAGGGCCCCCGGCTGTAGAGTTTGAGTACATACAATCGGAAGATCTTCAAGATGTTCCCAATCCTGAAGAGTGTGTCAGTGTAAGTAATATTTCTTCACTTCGACAATAATGTGAAGAGAGAGAGAGAGAGAGAGAGAGAGAGAGAGAGAGAGAGAGAGAGAGAGAGAGAGAGAGAGAGAGAGAGGTCCCCTTGTTCTACTTTCCGCGTACGTCGGCTCTTGACCTTCATGTCCTTGCGCTTGTTCAGGTAAGATCTTACTTACTGCGTATTGCTCTCTAGCACCCAGGCTGTGTTTCCCTCGTGTGCATCGTGCAGGATTTCCACTCTAGGAATCTTCCATATACTTCTGCGTCACCAGCTGCCGGTAGTTCGTAGTATGGATTCCTGTCTGTCAGGGCCTGTGTGTATGTCTCCGTGTGTTTATGTCCGTCATGTGTGTTATGTGTGTTATGTGTGTTATGTGTGTGTGTGTGTGTGTGTGTGTGTGTGTGTGCGCGCGCGCGCGGGTATGGGTTTGTGTGCGCTTGCGTTTACTAGTGTTTGTTCTGCGACGTGCGACTCGTATGCGCTTGCATTTACTAGCGTTTGCTCTGCGATGTGCTCTGCGACTCATATCTTTATGGGCCGCAGAGGGAATTTGTGCCCGCCTGTAAAATCTTTCGATCCTTGTGGTGATCCTTGGTTACCCTTACTGTTTCCCTCTTCCATTCTATCGCTGTTTCACTCTTTCTCCCCGCTGGCATTGACCCTGACCTTGTCTCTTTGTGTTCATTTTTCTCCCCTCTCCTTTCTCACCGGATGACAGCGACCACCGCGCCAATCTGTTTGCCTCTTTCCTCATCTCACGGGGTTCCTATCGTCTCGTTGTTCCTGAACGTGGTTATCTGAAGCTACTTTTTCCCACGTTACCTGCACGTATACGCCCCCCCCAATGTTTTCTTTTTCCAGTCACAGTTCCTTGTCTTGTCGTCTCTAGTTACTCCCCCCCTTCCACTCCTCTCTCCGTTCTCTGCGCTATGTTTGCTATTCTCTGACATTTGGTCCTTTGGCGGTCAATTGTCTTGGAACTTTGGCTGTTTCCTCTCGCGTGTTTTTCATTTCTACCGTGCTCTGAAATTCACCTTTGTAAACACCTCTTGCTCCTGTTTTCTTTATCCCCGTCCTTTGTAGTAATTTGATGTTTTCTCCATCTCCTCTGGCGGACTTGTGCGATGCATCGCATTTCACTTTGCTCTCTTCGTCATTCAGACGTGCCCCTTCTCTCCATTGATTTATTCGACCGGTGTCGAACGAGATAGAGGCCAGATCTTCTATCTGGCCTTTTCTGTCAAGTAGTGTCCTCTTTGTGCTCCGCTACTGCGTTCTCGTCATTCTTTCCACTCGTCTCGCTGGGTTGATTCCCTTTCTTCCCTCCACTTCCTCCTCTGCTTTGTTTTCCCTTTTTATCAAGTCCCTTTCGTCTAGGGGTATAGGACATCGCTTTTTCTTAGAACATTTGTGTGCATGTTAATCCAACATTTTCATTCCTAGTCAATTGATGGCTTGCTTATCTTGTCTTCCGCTACCACGTAATGCAAAGCAAGTCGTTCTACGGGCCGCGTTCTTTTCCCTTTCTTTCTTTCACTCATTTTCATTCCTGCATCTATTTCTTGCTGCATTTCGGTTCGTCCGTGCACGTCTTTCGGTCGAGCGATCGACATCCACTTCTGCATCTCTTTGTGAGAGACCCGATCATTCGGTCTGGCACCCTTTCCGCCCTGAAATTTGCAGAAACCGAAATTAATTGTTTGTCCACGTCACCGCCTCTCTTTCTGTGCGTCTCCTCGTCTCATTTTCATCCTGCCCACTCTTCATTCTCCCTCCCTTTAGCATCCTGCTCTTCTCTTCTCGTCTGGTCATCTACGCGAAAACCGTCTTCACACTCGTTTTCCCTTTTGTACTGCCCTATTGCCTCGACCTGATGCGGAATCTTGTGCACATGTTCACACGCTGGTTCTACTGTTTTTTTTTTTTTGCGTGTACGAGAGCACGTTGGCCACTGCTTGTCGTTAGTCTGTTCCTGGATAGTATCCATAGAGGGCATCCATCGGCCTCGCCGCACCACTCGCCAATCGCCAACATTCTGCACGAATCTGTACATGGAATTAGTCTGGATACACTCAAAATGTTGACATTTGGCGAGTGGTGCGGCGAGCCCCCGTGTCTACCCTCTGCTCCTTCTCTTTCTCGCCCCGGCTCTCTCCCCCCATTCGTTCCTCTTGTCTAAGCTGGCTTCGCCTCTCGAACACTCCGAACCTCTCGTTTCGTTTGCTTCTTGCCCTCCTTGTCAGTTTCTATTTTATTTGATTACTTTTTGTTATTATAGCCTGGTCAGCAATTCTGTTTGCGGAATAAAGAATGCCTGTTGAGTTCCTATTATATTTTACTAGTGTTTGATCTCTCGGATTATGCGTTCGCTATATTTCAGTAAATGCGCTTTTGATGCAAATTCTTTACCTACTTATATATGCCATAAAAGGGCGAGTTGTCCTAAAGCAGCTAATCGTAGTCCTCTTTATGCTGTTCCATGTTGTTGTGCTTTGCTCAGAATAAACAACAGAACTAACTTCTGCTGTGGCCCGATTCATCCACTTTTCTTTTCTCATGTTTTCACAATGCTGTCCACCTTTATTTAGTGCTGTAAAATCGTTTTTCGTTTTTCTCCGCGCGTGCTGAAGATTTTTTTCCCCGTTCCAGTCATCTCTGGCTTTCGCATTGTCCTTGTTGCCTGTTCTTTTTTGTTTCCACTTCCACTGTTTACGTCTATTACAGTAGTTAGTAGGTGTTTTGGGGTTGTTTTGTTGTGTCTCGCCTCGGCCCCCCCCTCACAACCAGTCCTGTGCCTTTCTTCCGGTTCTTCCGTGATGCCTATGCCGTTTGCATGGTTGGTGATGTTCTTTCCTTTCGTTGATGAACTGAAATAGACTTTGTTTGCCCAACGGACGGCGGATCGATCTCTGATTAACGAGGATGCATCGCCCACTGCGCTCCGCTACCAAAGTTGTGCTATTCCTGTCTGTTTTTGTGTGCAAAATCATATTTTGCTCAGGATCATCGCTGCAGGGAAAGGAAGAAGGTGAGGGGAAGAAAATGGATAGCAATTATGAAAGGCGGGGAGGGGGGAAAGTATTCGAGAGTCGATTGGCGGGGGGGAGGGGGCGGCGAACCGGTGCTGGGATGGAGTAGTAGGCGAGTTGCCCAGTTGACTGGATCTGACCCTGTGGCTTTGACAGAAGCTCGATGACGTTGCTGTTAAATGAAGCCAAGGCAAGTCCTATGGGAAACGACTTTATGCAGTTTGCTTCCTTGAACTTGTGTCGAATAAAGGCAAAGTCGGGAAGCTATTTTTTTTTCTTTTGTTTTCTTGGGTGTGTTTGCTTTCGGGACGAGGTAGGGGGAAGCGAGCAGTATATTCCTGGGACTTGCATTGCGGAATATGCCGCAGAAACTGTTGAAGAACTCACACACACACACACACACACACACACACACACACACACACACACACAGAGAGAGAGAGAGAGAGAGAGAATGATACTATCAAGAAATTCCGGCAGTTGACAGTGTTCGGTCTGAGAATCCTGCTACGGGTGGCGAGGAAGCCCGCAGCGGCGTCAGAGGCTTAGTTCTGCCGGCCAGTTCACATTGTCAGTAGAGAGCATACATTAGGAATCCTCAGTCGATATGATGATGGATAAAAAAGCCGATCCCATGGATGTCTTTAGAAATTCACTTGTGTATACTCAAATAGGGACGTGTGGTGACTCGTCGAGAGTATTCATGTCGAGATGGTTGGGGGTGATTTCTTTTGTATTATTGGCGCTTTCTAAAGATGTGTTACGGGAGTACGGCGGATGGGCCAAACGGCGCAAAGTCCGCCGTTCACTTCCGTCCCTCGCCTGTCGTTATATAATAACTAAGAACCTCCTGATCCCGCATGTGCCAAAAATAATTCCGTGAGATCAATCAAACCACGATCAATCGATCACTGAAACGAAAGATTGACTGGTGTTGGGAAAAACAAAAAAGATTGACTAGTTAGTTGACTAACAGATTGATGGATTGATGGATTGACAGAATAGAACAGTGGATACAGCAACAGTTACACTGATTGATTAAGAGGGGGGAAGATTTGATTGATTGATTGATTGATTGATTGATTGATAGATTGATAGATTGATAGATGATCGATTAAAGGACCGCGAAAGTGAGATTGGTAGCGACTACTTGTTGATTTTTTATTGACAAATAGATAGGTTGATAACAGCAGGATAACGGAGCAGCCTCTCTTCGGTTACGTAGCGGTCCTTGGCGGGACTGCATAATACGGTCCACATCATGCATCAGGGCCCGGCAACGCTCAAACGCCCGACCCAACCTAAAACGGATTTTCTCATCGACCTATTAAGATTGCCTAAAGCAGCACACTCTCTCGACTTCCAACTAAGTGGCGAAGGCATTGTGAGGCATCAGAGAAAGGTTGTTTCTCCCACCTTTGGCGAATCGAAGAACCCATATTCTGGTGTGGGCGAACAAGTCCCGGAGCAAAAACAAAAGACACAGTTGGTTGATTCCCTCCCTATCCCTAGACCTGACCCCTCTTACCGAGCCTCTCCCCCGCTGTGTGCCCTCTCGACAGGTGCCGACGACGACCTCCTGATGTTTTTGTTCCAATTTTTGTTGCATGTCTTGTGCAATCGACGCAACAAATCTTCGGGGATCAGCGACTGGCACCGGTACAAAACGAGCGTGTAGGCAATTGACGAACGCGGTAATCATTTCGCTTGGTGTTGTGGAATGAGTGAGAGGCAATGAAGTCGACTATCAAGGTGGAGCTGGGCGATAACATAGCCTGCTAACACATCTTTAGAAAACGCCAGTGAGCTCTTGGATGCACGGACGAATAATCAATGAGTGTTCCGAAAAGACTGGAGGACTGGGATTCAACGAGTGCAGGTTAGTGAATGGTGGCAATGAAAGAAATGAAGTGATTGGCTGTAGCGCCTACCCACCTAGGCGCGTCGTATCCTTCTGGCTTCGCTGAAATCGAATGTGAAGATATTTGAGAGTATTAATTAATGTTGCGATTCGCTGATTATTTGTGTAATGGGACGCTGGACCTGATTTCAAGCAGGTGTCGCTCCCCACCAATAGACTGGAGCAAAGTGAATTAAAAAAGGAAAATTGAGATAATTCATTATTGAGATATCGTAGCGAGGCCGATCGCTACAAGTCCAATTACGCACACAAAACTTCTGCGCGGATACAGACATACAACGCCCATGCACATCAAAGCTCCTGCATGGACACCGACGTACAACGCCCACATTCCCTGACGCGTTTCCCCTGGCTGCACTCCTGACCAATCAAAGGGTGAAGCCCACTCCCGCGTCCTCTTCACAATCCTGTCTAAGAAAGGCGTCCCTACGATGAGAAGCCCGCTTCTCTTCCTTCTCCCCCCCTTCCCGGGCTTTCTCCGACTATCAGAAATATCCGGGAAAAGGTGTGATGTAGGATGCTATCTTGTTTTGAGAAATCCTGCCTCCACCATTATTAAATAAAAACGGGGTGCTGAAAATAGCAATGAGAATATTTCAAAAATTATGATAGGTGCCGCCTGTAGGTGTATATCGCGGCCGCGACCAGTATCGCTTTGCCTACCTTACTCGCCCTGCACAGAGTTAGCTCCGCGTCATCATGAACGTATTTAGGCTCTATTCTGGTCAAATACCCCCTTGATAATAGGGAGTTACGTTCGAGGGAACAAGGTAGGCGGGAGCTCCCTCGCTATGAACATGAATGCATGGGTAGTGAAGGAATGAATCACATTTGTTGATTGCGGGCCGCCCTAAGTGGGGTCCCACCTCGAATGATTGACTGCATTGCCGACTGCTCTGGTGAATGAATCAAACCATGATAGTTGACGATAAGTGAACGAGTGAACTTAGCAATGGATGCGCGGGTGTGGAACGAAACTGAACCTGTACAGCGGCTGCATTTGATGAATGTGAGATCCCTTGGCGTCAGGAGGTAGTAGCGTATTTGATTACAGGAGAAGATACCTTGTACCTGAGCTAGAGGGCGGGACTCAGGGACCGTGTAGGAAAGGCCAGCCATAAATTGGGAAGTCAACTGGAAGGGGAGAATGTTTAAGCCTTGAGAGAAAATATGCGACAGATAGGAACACGGTTCTCGATCCTGGATGGGTTCCCTCAATTCTCTGATGGAGAGACAATGGGAGAGAGGGAGTCACTGAACTGAACCCATTGAAAAGAATTTTGTGTACTGCTCCATATGAAGGGTCCTTTGGGCCTGGCAGATACAAAAACGGAGCTCCTCGATCCCACCCCACCGCTTACATGTTTCTCAGACCAGACCATCTGAGAGATCTCGAAGTTGGGACGAATGGTTGTCTCCCATCCCGACCTTTTGGCAATATCCTTAGCTACATTGCAGGCAGGGAAGAATTAAGGGGGAACCCTGTGCATGAGCGGACAGAGGGTGGGTGGGAACCTTTGGTCTGGTCGTCTGGGCAGGTCCTAGACACCAATCCNCAGAGGGTGGGTGGGAACCTTTGGTCTGGTCGTCTGGGCAGGTCCTAGACACCAATCCATACAGGCTACAAGCCCAAAGATACAGAGCTGTGCCTCAGTTGCTAGGCTGTGGCCTCTCTCCCTGTAAGTCCATTGGGACACGTGCAAAACTCTGCGGGAGCTTGCTCAGGTCTGCAGAGTGTGGTGTATAACTGGTTTGGATGCCAGACCCAGTCCCTTGAACGTCACCCTCTTGGCGCAGTGAGAACCAATGTCTTGGACTAAACTTTGGAAATTCATCACAATATTCTTTCCGGGTGTATGTGGTGCGTTCTATGCCATGTTTAGTTAAGTCACACGTGAATAGCAGTGGATAATGATGATGATGGGAACATGAGGATTGACATTTGTCCTTGTGTGATTTTGCGCAATCTCCTGTTCTTCTGATGCAGACGCTTCTGCAACGGCTTGATTCCAAGGA
Source organism: Chara braunii (assembly GCA_003427395.1). NCBI lineage: Eukaryota > Viridiplantae > Streptophyta > Charophyceae > Charales > Characeae > Chara > Chara braunii. The sequence continues at coordinate 974,262 of BFEA01000004.1, forward strand.
CTGGGTGGTCATTTCGGAAGCCTTGAACAACGTGCGGCAACTTGCTATCTATAGAAAACAGGACATATCTTCAATTCTGTAAGTTATGCCAATCGTATGGCCTGCCTCTAGCTGGCAAGTGCACCAAAGTTTCAATGCAAATTTGGCAAGGAATCGTCAGAAAACCTTCATCTAAGTTGTGGTTCCTTCTTTCTGAAAAGTATAATCACCAGCTTGTTGTCTCCTATGCCTTTCAGGATGAGTTTCTTGTCTTCTGTTTAGTTGGTTATAATAATCTTTTTGCACTATGTCAATTTCTGCTCTTTCTTTCCTTTCCTACTAAAGCAAGGGCACTCTCTTCCTCGATATCCTCCTCTGAGGTCTTGGGCATAAGGTTACACCATTGTACATTGCTTTCCCGGCCGCTACAACTGGGGCACCAAGCCATGTGGTTCTCGTTATCTGTAGTCCTCAGCCGCTTTTCAAGCAGGGATGATTGCTTTCCTTTTCTTTTCTCTTTTTTTCTTTTCGCTTTCTCATTTCTTCGATTTCATGGTACTTCGCTGCTTTCCCTCCCACCTTGACTGGGAAGCCAATCAGAGTGGCATTCTCAATACAATGTGTTTGTGCTATCGCCGTAGTCAGGCCCATTTCAGCAGCGGCGATTCGTTTCTCTTTTCTCTTTTTCTGTCATTCGTTTTGTTGGATTTCTATTCTGCCTCTCTCTTGGAATTCCATTACATTGTGGGGACCGTCACCACAGTTCACTTTCCCCCACTAGCGCAGATTCCTTCGAAGTGCAATAGTGCATGTTTGTTACGTTCTTCAGGGGCGCGCATTTGGAGTGCAGGAATGAATGTAGCCTATGACGTTGTGTCTGAACCCAAACTGTGCCAGCACTTTCATCTCCAAAGCTTGTGCTTACCCCAGAGTCTTTCATGGTTAGTCACTGTCGATCGGTCTGCTCTCATTACGCATCTCCTCCTTGGGTGCCAATGGAGAGATTGAGGATGGGCGGCTTGGTTACAGAAATATGACAATGAAGGGGACGTGCGTGGCCATCTTTGTGCCGTTGGGTTGTCTCGCACATGGTATGCTGAGCCGTGTGGAATGTTGGCATTTATCACAGGTCGACAGTTCCTGACTGTGTGTGAGCTTTTGGCTTTAGCTCCTCTTCTGAGCTCCTGTTTGTGTCCCGTATTTAGTGTGTCACCGTCACTGATGTGAGTGTCTTTATTTTGTTTTCCTTATCTGCTGGGCTTGTGTAGATGTTATGCACCCGGACCCAGCAGATTAAGTGTAGCACAGTTTGTGCCATCTTGCTCTTAAGTGTAGCACAGTTTGTGCTATCTTGCTCTAAGGTCACAACTACATTTCAGAGGCTTCTGGACTCCAGGAGGGCCTGCCTTTTTCGTGATGACCTGTAGTGGCCTGTCTGCTGCTATGGATTTTCTTGGAGCTACAGACCCTGCCCTCAGTTTTACTGGATTTAGTGGTGGGTATGAAGCCCCGTTGCCTCCGAGCCTGGTCTACCAAACCTTGCCTCTGCCGGCAGAGGCAGGCCATTGGTCCAGGCTGTGGAGCGGCGATGAGGGCCGGCTTGCAATGGCATCTAGTTTTTATTTCGCCTCTGTTCACCATGGATTTCGTGTTGGTTTGAATGTTCCTCAGATCCGACCTTCCCCCACCAGAGCTACAAAGCGAAGATATTCACGCTGCCTTTGTACGTGCTGCTGCATTATGATTTTTCAGCGGTGTCGGGTGCAGACCCGGCTGAATATAGATGGGCTTTATGGTGAACCTTCGACGCCTCAGGCTAAAAGAGCAACATCAGGAGTCATGGAGCGTCCTACCAGAGACGTTGATACAGTCAGGCTGGATGATCTTACTATGCCTGGTCAACCACTGAGGCTCGGTGAGAGCCATTTCAGTGCCTCCTGGCCTCTATAGCAAACCCAGATATAGAAGACTGGCCCACGTACTCCGCCAGTTGAAAGTAACCTGCACCAATTGTGCCTGTTACTTCACTTTTAAGTGAAAGTTGTGAAACCTGTGGCAGTGCTCCAGCTCCCTAAGGTTCTAGCCAACAAACGTGAAGGAGATTAAAATGGGGTGAACACCTGCACAACAGTCTGAACGGAAACCAACACACGAGGGGAACGGAAACCAACACACGAGGGGAATACCATGTTAAAGCTCGCTAAGGGGATTTTGGTTGAGAGGCACCCTTGACTTGGGACACCATTTGAGCAACATCCGTGTCTTGTTAGAACGTCTTAGTGTGTAAATTTACTACAAAACAAACTTTTTTTTCTCTCTTCTCTGTGAATCTCGACCTGCATTTGAGCGGCGTCCAACAATGAGTGCCATAGGATGCCGATAATGCATTTCGTTATAGATCCCCTAGCTTAGTGTGTAAATTTACTACAAAACAAACTTTTTTTTCTCTCTTCTCTGTGAATCTCTGCCTGCATTTGAGCGGCGTCCAACAATGAGTGCCATAGGATGCTGAGAATGCATTTTGTTACAGATCCCCTAGCTTACTCAGGACATTCTCCATAGTAGGGGGTATCACTTTAATCTTGAAAGTGTCTTTCTGATCCCCCCCCGCCTGCCCCCCCCTCCCCCCCCGCAATCCCCTCTTTCCCTTCCCTTCTCTTTAGCTGAGTGCGCTGCAGGTTCTTCACAATGACTTTTAATACCATTAGTTTGGGCCTGAGCTGCTGTACTGTGACACGACTAAAATCATGTTTGATTGAGTGCAAGATTATATCATTATACATATTCTTGCACTCTGCAAGTCTAGGTGTGGTCCCTCTTACTCTGTTGCGCATTTATAGTGAACCACGTGCACATGCATGAGATAATGTCGAGCTGCAAATTTGCCCCTCCCCCCCTTCTGTGGCATTTGCTTTGGCAAGCTTGCTGTTCACAGTGAATGATATCGCTGTGTGGTGCATGTGCAGTGACAAGATTGTTGGATCAATCATCAAATCCATCAAGAACCCTAGAAGTGCACTGTGCAAGACAGCTATCATGGCCACTGCTGATTTGTTTCGCTGCTTTGGAGATGAGATGGCGGTCCATGTGGACTCCTTGGTGAGTACAGTTTCAGCCTTGGTTTTCTTGTGCTGCTATCTGGAGCCTAGAGCTTGTTTTGCAATCGCAATTGCGTTGTGCGAATATCTTGGATAGTCAGGAAATGCCTTGGTAATTGTGTTTCTATTTACACGTTTGGTTTGGCTAGGTGATTCCACCTCTTCCCCCCCCCCCCCCCCCCCTCTTACCCACCCCCGCTATTTCACTTGAATCACCATTACTTCGGGCCTTTCCTTGTACTTTGATGAACAAGGAGCTGCGGTTAGGTTCAGCCTACTGGACCGAAGACGTTGTGGCCCTTGGCAGGCCCCATGCTGGGACGATTTAAAGGTTGAGGAGCCGCCAAAATTGGTCATCGGGAAAAAGAGGCCATATGTCGTGGTGCGCTAACACCTATGCCAGAGTGCTCTTAAGCGGGTGAGTGTAAATGCGCTTTTAATTGACAGATGTGTGGGGACTTGCTGCTCATCCGCACGTGCATGGGGAACCCAGATTTCTATAAACCAATGGATCACGAAAAATCATGGCAGTTGACAAAGTCCCAGCACTCGCGGAAATTATATGCATTTAGAGTCACATGACAGCACTTGTACCGTGACTATAACCGGTAAGCACTTTTCAACTCCTGCTTCAACCTTCCACGAGCATAACGAGCTGTTTTTGTTAAATTAGAAAATCAATACACAGAATACACAGAACCTAATATGAAAACCCGGATTGAGGCATAGTGCATGGGATGAAGAGCAGTACTCCATACATGGGTTGATGATTACATGAATGGGCACAAAAGGGCTTAAACCACCAGTTCATGGACCCGTGCTATTCACCAAAACGAAGTACAGTGGAACCGTGGCAAGATGAACAGCGATCCGGCACGGTGCAGGTTTGGACGGAAAAGGCTGGTGGGCGCAAAAACAAAACGATTGAAAGCGAAATAGCAAAACAAAAAAAGAAAAAGAAAAGAAATGAGAAACGGGGCTTGACTGCACCATTTACTCAGACGCCCTGCCTTGCTGGCAGGGCACTAATCTTAGAAAGAAAGGAAACAAAACAAAACAAGAAAGAAAACAAAGACCCATTTTTTTGGACATAATACTCATCCGATACATTCAGGAAAGTAGTAGCGTGAGTATGCCCTGGGTGAGGGCATTCCTGTGAATGTGAAGAGGAGGAAAGAAGCAAAAGGAAACAAAGAAAAAAGGAATGGAGTATATGGACGTGATAGCGGTCAGATACATTCTGGAAAGTAGTAGTGTGAGTATGCCCTCAGTGAGGGCCTTTCCTGAGAACGTGGAAAACGTCCGCCTTGCTGGCAGGGCACTAAACGAGAGAAGAAGGGAAAAAAAAAGACAATGATTTGGCCGTGATAGTGGTCAGATACATTCTGGACAGCACTGTTGTGAGTATGCCCTAGGTCAGAGATGCCTTCCCCCACATCTCTTGTCTGCATCTCTTTTCTGCGACTTTCATGAAATGGCAATGGCCTCTGTTCATCATTGCTCTGGATTTAGTTTTTTTTCTTTCTTCTTTTTTTGCTTGTCGTTTCGGTGCCATCTGCTGGCATGAGGTACAACACTCGAGTTTCAAGGTAGGCTGGTATTGGTACCAAAATATTTTGCTTTTCAGCCTGTCGCTGTAACAGTCGGGCTCGGAAAAGTGCAACTTTTGGTTCGTCAATATAGGTTCGTGTGAACCACCAGTATTTCCTGAAGTTGTGTCGGTTAAGAAGCCACAGTTTTAGGAAACGTACGCGCCACTACAGGAGCGCCCAAATTCATCCGACTAGAAATGTTTCTACTCTATTTTTTTGGGCTGCGGATAGCTGGGCCAAGTACTGGTGGTGTAACAGGGACCCCTGTTTTCAGCTCCTTGGTTAATGGGTTCAAAACTGAAATTATGGTTTGGGGGTCAAATTTTATGTGTTTTTTTTTTGCCTGTTTTTGTTGTGGTTGGTGGCAAGTTTGATTAAAATGACGCTTGGGTCTTGCTATAAATGGCATGACGAATTGCCAGAAAATTTAGGCCTCTGTTAACCTTGCTGTCTGTGTGTGACACGAAGGACCGGATGAAATAAGAAGAATGAAAGTAATCTGAGGAAGGAAATGGGGAGTGGGACTGTCTCATCAGAGAACATTGATTTCTTTCAGTTTTTACTTATTTTTTTTAACAAGGGGCTGGCCCCTAACCTTATTGCATCCATCTGATTCAGCCACATGGACTAGGTGCCAACATACTAATGATCTCCCTGTAAAATGGTTTCATTTTAGGTGCGAACGTCTGCTAATGATCTCTCTGTAAAATGGTTTCATTTTGGCTTTCTGGCAGCTTCTGCAGCTTTTGCTAAAAGCTTCCCAAGATAAGCGGTTCGTTTGCGAGGAAGCAGAAAAGACACTCTTTGTTATGATAGAGTCTCTGGCTCCTGCTGCCATTCTTGAGAAACTCATCAGCTACGCTGCCCACAGAAACCCGCGAGTAAGGGCCAAGGCAACTGTATGTGTACACAACAGTGCTGCACGACTGGTAAGTGTTTCTTTTCTCTCTCGCCAACCTCTGCCTTCCTATGAGCTTTTAACCTTTAATTTCATTCCTTGGTTTTATGGTCGTGAATCGAGTTCTCCTGACAATCTTTATCCAACTGAAAATAGGTACTGAATGTTGCTATTTTCTAAGATCTTTGTGTGAAAACACCATCGGCTCAGACATGCTTTCCTATGATTCTATTCTTCGACTCCCTTCTAAATTGGCTTCGACTTGTTCCACAAGGTGTGCTGGCTCTGTTCGAGGGTTTCACAAGAGAGTACAAGTTGTGACTGTGCCTTTCAGGCTGAGAATTGACTGAATCACGAAAGGGTAGTTCTCATTCTGGGCTGTCCCGTCCCAGAGGCGGTAGAGACGTTTTGCTTAAACCACCAGTACCCCAGATGGTCTTAGGCCCCCGCGTTAACGGCCTAAAGACGTGGAGGTACTGGTGGGGAGGCTCTGATGCGAATGCTTATGGACCTGCACGGCGCACCGATTCAGCCACTGCGTTAACGGCCTAAAAACGTGGAGGTACTGGTGGTTTAACTGTTTCTTCTGCGATCCGAGAAAGGAAGCACTGCCCTCTGGACATGCCAGAACTGCAGGTACCCAGACCCTAGAAAGGGAAGCATTGCCCTCTGGGCATGCCAAAACTGCAGGGCAAGACGTCGTGGCCTGATTTGCCTGTCCTGCTAAGCCCGTAGAAAATCGCATTCAGGCCTATACTGCTGGCGTTATGCGCCTGCTTAAACGACTTCCACTGAGAGGCTCCCTTACGCAAAGGCAGATCTGCCTAGAGTTGGAGCCCCACTACAGACAGCCAAACTCCAGTCCCCACAGTCCCTCTAAATGGTCCAAACAATGGTCTCCACGTCTGGGCCTTCCTCTTGGACTCCCTCTAACCATGAATGATCAACTTCCTTGGGGTGGTTGGGCACGGGTGAGATGGGGGATGGGGTGCAGCATGAGTAGTGATAAGAAGAAGCTGAAGCCGACCTCCTCCTTTTCCTCCTGATCTTCTCCTCCTCCTCCTCGCCTTCCTGCTATTCCTCCTCCCCACCATGTTGTTGTTTATCGAAGCCAATCTTATAAAAGAGAGGTGGTAAAAAAATCGAGATCCAGAAACACTGCATGGCGTTCTGTGAGTTTGATCTGAACAACTGTCATTGTCCTGCGTTTGCAATAGGAAACAGACAGCAGGAAGCATTACCCGGTCCTCGCCTCAGGAGCTTAGATAACGTATGCAAAAAGAGGTGTAGGATATTTAATGAAACGAGCGTGGATGCACAGAGCATTTGTGTGTGTGTGTGTGTGTGTGTGTGTGTGTGTGTGTGTGTGTGTGTGTGTGTGCGTGTGTGTGTGTTCTCATGCTTGCCATGCAGAACGCCGCAAAAAAAGCATGACTGTGCCAGACTGTTTCGTCGGACTTTCAATGACTCGTT
>BFEA01000004.1:981528-1021632 GCA_003427395.1 Chara braunii
GACGAACTGTTGCAGAACAAATCCTGCAGCAGCTAGACAACCTTGTTTTGGATGACCCCCTCTTGCCACAGTCGTTGTGTCCATAGAGAAGGAATCAATGCCGAGGAAACCCAAGACACCTGCTCAATGCCGTTCTGTGATTATCCACCTGAGATTCGGCTAGCATGTGGGTTGCATCCATTGTGTCATGAGGATTATGAAGATACAGCGCGTGCGTCTTTTTGTTTTCATATGTATGATGACAGTCAATACTGCACTCACGTCTGACACCCTGACATGTCACGTCCAACTTGTAGACAAGTACTTGAACGGCAAATGCTTTTATAATTGCGGTTGGCGTGCCCGTGTTCCTTGCCTGTGGGAGCCACGTTGCCTGTGATATCTGTCTACGCCGTGGCATTCGGTGCAGCAACTGTGGCTGTGAGAATTGGATGCGATGCTTCCACAGTCCGCAACCGAATTGGTGCTGTCCGGTCTGTAGAGGTGGCCACCTACCATAGCCAACAGCTACTCCTCAACAAAATCATCCTGCAACCCGGGCACTGACTGACCTCTCGTGTCATTCTAGAGTGGTCTGCTCCAATGGTGTGTATACAGAACCTACTGAACTCTCTCTCTCTCTCTCTCTCTCTCTCTCTCTCTCTCTCTCTCTCTCTCTCTCTCTCTCTCTCTCTCTCTCTCTCTCTCTCTATCTATTTTCTCTCACCTACTTCCCACCATTATGTACTCCCTCTCCTTGTATACTTCCAGTAAACGCATATGAATGAGCGTCATTAAGAGAACAGACAAAACATAAGTTACGCTTTTACTCTGCCTCCTCTAAAGGGACACGGGGATGTGGGCAGCTGGCACTCAAGCATCATCAACGTGGCCAGCCTTGTACGTGATAGGCACAGTAAGAGGAGAACTGCAAAAACAAAGAAAATGGGAGGCCTGCCAATGTTAGTTGATGAAAACACAATAAAAAGAACGATATGACGGATTTATTGTGTCTCGTATTGGTTTTACTGTTGGGTTGACCCATGTCAAGTGTGTTGCTTTGCTTGTATAAAGGTGAGATTCCTTGCTTGTATAAATGTAAGATTCCGGTGGTTTTGGATAGATATTGACTTTACAAGCAAAACTGTTTCATTGGTGGATTGCCTCATCTTAAGCATGCTTCATTGTCTGCAATAGAGGTAAAATTGCTATGACTTTGGATCTACTCATCTGGGTGGAATAGGGGAAGTTGTGGTGATAATTCATAACACACGTACTCGCGTACATCATTTGTACATGAGTGCATGGATGCACTTATGTGAAGGGCGCGCATGTACTCTGTGCAGCACAGGTGTTAACAAGGTTGTGTTCTGGCTAGGGTTCAATACACAGTGGATTATAGTATGTGACTTTCTGGGTATCTTGTCTCACCTACACACTCTTTCTGGGTGTCCAATATCAGATGGGTAAGGGGTATGTTTTGCAATTGCTTCTTCCAGCTGGTTGTTGTATACTGACTCCCAAAATGTTTTTCAAAACGTGGCTGCCAATGTACAGGATCCAGTGGGGATTATGCAGTTTGGACTTCCCACCTTGCTGCGTGTTGCAGGTGCACAGATAATCGATCAACTTCCTGAAGCCAGGGATTCTGGAAGAAAACTTGCTGTTGTTCTTCATGCTGCACACCGAGATTGCCTGAACTGCGAATGCGCGCCAAAGGCCTGGGAGGATATGTGTACGGACCATTTGCCTCCGAACACTGCCCACACCATTATCAGGTTGACTGGAGCAGTCGAGGCATCAGTGTCACCCTCCGGCACTCGAGAGGACGTGCCTGCGAACAATGGGGTTTCCTCTTCGCCGAAAGCTTCTTTGGGCAAAGTTTCAGCACAGGAGGGGACACAAAACTGTCCTGTTATCGCCGCGCCTAGTGCTAACAGAGATGCTTATCTGGAATCGTTCTTGCAGCGAGCACCCGCTGCATCGTAACCTTGGGCCGATTTGTCCTGCTTGACGTGAGTTATGTGTGAGGAACGTTTCAGAGGAGATATCATCATTGTGATGCGATTATTGGTTCACACAGTCGGCAGGAGGTCAAAGCTTGATGGTCGGAGCTTTAGGTCTGTTTCAGGTAGTTTGAACAAGTCGGCCATTTGTAGGGTACAAGTTGGTCTGGCTTTTGGTGAGTAGCAATGGTTAGGATTGGATTTGCACGGGTTCTTAGTATAGGTTGATGCGTAGCTGACAGTAGCGTGCAGGATATGGTTGGCTGCTAGAGAAGTCTAGGAGATGTTGCATTCAGATCTGGAGTGGACATCTATCGAGGTGCTCTTTGGCATCGAGAGCCGTGTACAATACAAATGAAAAAAGGTGGTGCTCCCTTTTCCCCTCAAATAGCAAGGACGCTGCCAGAACTAAACAATTTGTCTTTGATTGAGCCGCTGCTGGCCACTTTCCGACAGGATCTTCGTGGCACCGTGCGCCAGACAGGGTCCTACACGCCCCGGATGTTGGAGTGCGGACAGTCTCAAGGAGGTGGTTCCCATTGGTCAGTCTTTGGTCTTTTCCCCTGACTCACTTATGCATCAGCTAAGATGGGATTCTGCACCTCCCATGGTGGATGTGACTGTTATCCTCTCACTGTTCTGAAAGGTCTTTATTAGAGTTTGGGATGTTATCAGGTCCAGAGTTGTTTGTCTATCCCACCTTACTGTGTGTATTTTGGCAAATTGGATGGGGTTTCGGTTTCCCGGCTTATTCTATTCAGAATGAAAGTGAGATCTCACATCCTTTTCTCGAAAGATGGAACCAGACAGGTTTCCGTCAGCGGATCCTATCGTTCTTTCCGCCATGTTATCAGCCAGTACTGTCTGCTGTCTTTGTCTGGCAGGAGTGTGAGAGGGAGCTCTCCAAGTGTGAACGGAAGAGATGTGCCGCGAGCTATGGGTAACGTTCACGCTGTTGTTCATTCCTTTCCCGATATTGCAGTGAAGGATGATTGCAGCCGGGTCTGCAAACCATTCTCGTCTCTCTTTCTGGAGGGAGGAACAGAGTTGGCGGAAGGCCCAAGCAAAGGGGCAGGGTTGATGGGAATGTACAGAAGGGGGTCCGGTTCTCCTTTTCTTTATTTTTACGGAACATACATAGCGACACTCAGGAAAATATGTGTACTTGCACTGAGAAACGCGAACCCTGCGTGGTGCCTGGGAGGCGATGAGTGCAAATAGCCGCCACCAGTCTGGTGAGGGACTGCGTCATGTTGATTGGATCTGCAAGGTGCAGGCATCGAGCTGGTTGCAAGTGAAGGAATGTTTGCGGAAACACCAGCCATGATGTTGTTATCCTTGTTTTGGGAACATGGATTCCGTGCGACGCAGCTTTATGGATTTTCTGTTTAGCATGTTGAAGGATGAGGAGGAGGTATTTTAGCTCCGATTCATTGGGACCAGTGGAGCATTTGCCATTATCCTAGGAAGCGAAGGAAGCCCCTGCCATCATCCTAGGAGGTGACCGAAGCCCACATGGCGCTCTGCGGGTAACAGAGCGAACACAATGAGTATTGCATGTAAGCATTATCTGGCTGGAATTTGAGTTTCAGCGTGTTCTCTTGAAGAATGGTATTGAGCAGGTGAGTTTACAAGGGTTTCACAGCGGCATGGAATTTGAGGTTTTTATTCTTGTGTTGCATTTTGCGTGTGTTTCTCTCCCTTCTCTTCCTGCTTTTTTTAATGGACTGCATGGATTTCTCAAGGAGTGATTTGGGCATGGTGCATGCAAACGTTTCAAAAGTCCTCGGAGGATTGATTTCATGGGAATACAAAGGAAGAGAGGGAGTCCGTGTGCTGAATACTTTGTTGATGCTTTTTTCCTCGAGCCATCTCATTTGCGATGACCCTGCGGTATGTCTCTACTTTCATGCTTAACAAGATTTGGGCAGGGATGATGACAATTTGCCAAGGTGGGAGTGCGTTGAGACTGAGCATTGTTACAAGCACAGCGGAACGTCGATGTGCTCGTTAAAATGTATGCTCGTTGGTGTGCTTAAGGAGCTTAGCTTGCCTGCAGTCGTTGAGTTTGGACATACTGCCCAAGGATTTCAAGCGCCCTTCAGGACGGTCGTCTCCAGGTCAGTGATTGGATGTGCTCGAGTACTCAGAAGATTGTCTAAGTTTGTGCATTATACTTCGTAGCAGCTTGCCTTTCTATCATGTCAGAAGACGCAGAAGTCGATACAATTTTGCCAGTAAACCACCAGTACTCCCGAGCCTATTTTTACCGAATCTGGTGTCAATTCCAACCCTGGCTTACCGAAAAGGACTCCTCTGCACCGTTTGCCATTTGTTCACCCGAATGGTCAATATTTGCAGCCGATGCGTCTGGGTTGTATCACGCAAGGACGGCCCAGAGCGTGGACCGATCTGAACTTTTTGTGATTGGCTGTGAACCTGGACATGACCCACATCCGTGGCGAGTCGGAAGTTAATGGTGATTGCGAAAGAATCCTAGAGTGCCGTTACAACAAGTATCCAGATGGCCAGCTGATATGGGATGGTGCTCCCGGCCAATGGGCCAATGCGACCTGGGAGGCCCAGATTGAACCTCTGCTTCCCATGCAACACCACCCTGCCAAGCTGCCATGCGCATCGGCTCTCTCTGCCCACTGTTCCAACTGGCAATGTGCCGAGCACCGATCCTCTCTTTCACGTTTGGTTGTGAGATTGACAGTCGCTTTCATGAAAATGATATTGCACTAAGAAAGGTGGGGGGGAGGAAGTATGATGATCCAGGACATGATAGAGTCTCTCCCACTGCTGCACTGCACCCCCTGCTTTCCCCTGATCGTATAACTGCAACCGAGGAGCAACTTGACGAGGAAGCGGAGGGAGGAGCAGGCGGCAGGATTAGAAGTGGGAGATGAGGTCGCTGTGACACGTTTCGGATACATGTGAGGTATTCCATGATCACTTTAGTAAAAAAGGAGGAGAAAAGGAGGGAGAGGAGGTCGCTGTGGTACATGTCAGGTATTCCATGATCACCGTTCGAGAAATGGAGGAGAAAAGGACTGATGAAAAGTGAGGAGGAGGAAGAGTGGGAAGAAGGGGAAGGAGAAATAAGCAACATGGGGAGGCTTTCATCATGCAACTTCAAAGGAGGAGGAGAAGGTAAGGGAGAAGAGGAGAATGCAGGAAGCTTGAGGAGGTCTGTGATGTGCAAAGTTTCAGGAGGTAAGGGAGAAGAGGAGAATGCAGGAAGCTTGAGGAGGTCTGTGATGTGCAAAGTTTCAGGCATGCCGTGCAACGTGGAATGCATATTGGGATTGGATGGAAATGAAAGAAGGAACGGAGTTGACGAGGGAGGGAGTGTTCACTGTGGCACTTTGCAGGTATGTTGGAATTGTAACAGCAATAACAGGACGAAGAGGAGGAGGGGAAAGACCAAAAGTGATAGAGGGAGGAGAGGTTTGTCATACTCAGTAGGAAGCATGATGTAGGTAACAGAACCAGAGGGGCGAAAGAGGAGGAGCAAGAGCAGGAGGAAGAGGAGAAGAAGAAGAAGAATTGGAGCGTGGGAGGGGTGCAATGACACAACGATGAGGACAGCGATGACCAAGACGATGATAAGTGAGTCTACCCTTACCATTCTTTCTTTTTGTTTTTCTACCTCTCTCGTTCTCTCTGTCTTTCCATCGTGCGATGGAATGCTCACATTACGATGCAGGTGATGATTGATGTGTGATGGCAATATGGATTCTTTTGTTTTCAATTGAAAAAAAAAAACAGAGAGAGAGAGAGAGAGAGGTGCAACGGATCGTCAAACGTGATGATCAACGAGCGGAAAGCAAGGATAGGAGCTACAGGAGTAAACGTTGGGAATGGGGCAGGGAGGAGATGGAGGGCGATGGGAAAGTGGCTCGTGGATGACGGGGGGGGAGCAAACTCAATGCCAAGGAAGCACAATCTATTCCCAACGATCTTTCTAGATTCTTTTGCCCCATCGCTCCCCACCCCTCCCCCACCTCTCACCCCTCTCTCCAGACACCGCTCCCCCACCTCTCCCAACCTCCCGATCGTCTCTCACCCACATCTCATCCACCTCTCCCCTGCCTCTCACCCACCTTTTGCCCATCTCTCCGCCATGTGCCCTCGGGCCTCGTGCCCACCTCCGCCTTGACACCTCCCCCAGTTTGCACCACACACCTTATCTCGTTGCAACTACGAAACCCTCAAAAGTTCAGTGAGAGAGTTGAAACGATCTGTTTGTCTTTCCTTTGCTTTGCTAATTTTTGTGGGAGCCTTCCTGCCAGCTCTATCGATTCCTCCCCTCGTCTCCCCGTCTCATGACCATCTCCACATTTGGGTTTCGATCTGGAGTCTGGTTGCAAATCACAGTCTTGGGTCTGGGTGTGGGTCTGGGGTCTGGCTCTGGGTCTGTGTCCCATCATGCTTTTGATTGCGAGCGGAGCCGCAATAGGTCGTCTAGTTGTTCATTGTATGTGCTGTCATGGGTTCAATTCCCCATGCCTTCGATTCGAACCCCCACGGCTTCCTGCCGGGGGAAACACCCCTACGCAAGTGGTTAACCGGTTTTTCATTGTATTTTATTTTTTTGTTAAGAAGTTGGTATGATCTCCACTCTATGAATTGGGGCCAAGTTTGGTTAAAATGACCCTTTGGGTTTTGTTATAAATGGCGGCATGACAAGTTGTCTGACAATCGGGGCCTCGGTTATCTGCCTCTCAATCACTAGTACACCTGGGTTTGGAGGCGCTCCACCGCACACCAAGCTCTGCCGAACCGCCAGCGGCGCACTTTTTTCTTTTTTGGCTGGTGCCGCCAGCCATTGTGGTCTGGTTGGCCTGAGGCACTAATGTTTTGGTGTAGGCGAAGAAGCATTTTCTGCGGTAAGTCTTGCCGGAGTGAGGAGATGGGAATTGATGGTTTTTTTTTGAGTTGTCTCAATTTTGCAGTAGTAGCTCTCTAATTAGCTCTAATTTTCGGTAGCCAAGCCGGGTAATGGTCCCGGTATCTCAAACTTCCAAAATTCCATGTAAATTTCCATATGGGACGCTGGGCCCGGTTCCCAGCACGTGTTGCTCCCCACGAATAGATTGGAACCTTGTTCCCATTAAAAAGAAAAAAAAGAAAAAAAAAAAAAGCATTTTCTGCAAGGCTGGGGCCGTGTATTGGAGGTCTAGTAAGCAGCCTTCTGTTGCTTTGGATAGCTAGCCTGCCCGCAAGAGGGAAACATCGTTTTCCTCATTTTTTTCTTTCTTTTTTTTTTAAACAGTTTTCAGTTGGTGGAGGTGATGTGTGAAGGTGCTTGTCATTTGAACAAGCAGGAACACCACCTGCATTGGGGCAGTACAGCTTTGCAGCAGGGCAGATCGTGAGATCGAGAACCAAATCTTGCATCGAAGGGGAGCGTTGAGGGAGTTCTGGAGGGTGGGATGTAGGAGAGGAGCACTAGTGATTGCATTCCGTCAACAACATTTGCATTGGCAAATGGATGCGCCTATGAGTGGACCCGAACAGGAGGTCTGAGTGGCCTTGGATTTAGTGGAGGACTAGGACCGATAGCCCTTTGTTTTAGTTGGAGAGCCAAGGCAAGAGACCTGCATGATTGGCATGGATGCATGCGACGAATGGTACTCGTCACAAGTAAATGCGTAGAAGTACGGCGGTGTGGTTCTACCTGGGGAGCCGGGGCCGGCTGTGCGTTTGCCAGGTACCGACTCAGGTGGGGCCTGAGTGGGCTAGGTCCAGGTGAGGTCCCTTGTAGTTCCAGCACAAAATAAATTAAAAAATCCAGAAATCTCCGAAAGGAAACAAAATGTTGTGTGAAGAATACAACCCCAATTATCAAGTATGGCCACCTGGGGGCTTGATTGGTGCAATTCGGGGATTTGTTTTTGGTTATGCTCTGCGACCTTAAGCTGTGTGAACCTGCGCAAACACCCAATGCAGTTGGTACACCCTTGAACTGTTGAAATACACACCTGAGCTAGAACTTCACTGGAAACAGATGAGCAAAATACTTCATTTCTGAATTATCTAGGACTGGTCAGTTCGATGACCAGATCTCAAGGTCATCGCCCTTTTATTATAATACAAGAAAAAGACGAAGAACCGAAGAGAACTTGCCCTCTGACAAGAACCCCATTGCACTCTAGTGTTGGAAATCATAATTGCTGTGTACTTGTATTCTCCTTCTTTGATATCGACTTTACTAAGGGGCTCGCCACACAACTGTCGAAAGGCGGAAAAATTCGATGGCTCTCTGAATAAACGCGACAGCCGCCCTCTCGACAGTTTTGCAGCCACACAGCACTGTAGAATGGGCGCGCTTGTGAATGCAAGATGGAAAAAGATGAACGCCCCTAAGGGTACGACAAGCGTAGTCCATCCCGACCTCACGCCCAGGCACCAAGTTTCGAGCAGAAGTTGATTGGGCAGCCAAGGACGGTTGAAAGCATCAGAGTAGCAGGTTGGGGATTCAACAACGACTTCTGGAAGGAGGTGTCGAGAAGCATTCTCTGACAACTTCCTTGTGAATTTTCTTCCGGTCTCGGATTTCGACAGGCTGTGTGGCAAGTCGACATCCCTGTCCTAAGTGCCCGGCTCCACACTTGAAACTATTGAAAATCGTGTTTTCGACAGTGGTGTGGCGAGTCCCTAAGGGCCCGTCCCCACACTTACACATGTGAAAACGACAAAAATCTATGGCAGGTGTATCATGACCATCTCATGAGAGAGGGACAGGGCCTCACTGCACCACATTCTACATTTTGCATGTTTGGGGCCTCGCCGCACCCCACTCACCAAATGTGGAAAAGACGAATTCATGTGGTGTGTATGTTTCCACATTCTAGCCTGAAACCTACTCTCATTTTGCACATTTGGTGACTGGTGCAGCGAGCCCCTTGGTCAGTAGTGTGCGGCCAGCCCCTGAGAGGCACTTGCGTAGGGGGTTAAGTCCCACTTCCTCAGATCCTTCATTTCTGGCTGTTGATCTTCGTGGTCCATGATTAGAAATGGAGAACTTACTACTACTTACTACTTGGCCCTTTTTTTTTTCCCTTTTTTTTCCTTCCCCCCCCCCTCCCAAAGCGAGAACTTAGCCTTGGTTAATCCTTGATGACCATGCGTCTACTTGTATTTCCCGTTTTTGTTTTACGTCTTGTTTTCCAGCTCATGATCTGTTTCGTAAAGCCCTTTCCACAGCACTCAGGAAACCGAAGAAATGGCGAGGCACATTTTCCCTCAGAATGTGGCTGCATTCATTCGTTACTATGCCCATCTCCTTCGTTTCTCAGCACTTTGGCGAGGCACATTCAAATGCTCAGTCTTTCCCAACTTGGGCTAGGTGTGCCGAAAAATACAAATCGTTGACACACAAATGGCCCTGTCAGGAAAAGGAAGGAAAACCGGGCAGGCACAGGACGACAATGTGGCGCAAGCGAACATTCCCAACAACCCTCCCTAAACAAATCTCTAAAGAATCTGTTATGGTATTTAGTGTGAAACCACCAGTACCTTTGACGGCTCGAAAATACTCGGCCTCCGACCTTTCAGGAGGCCGAAACGAAACGACGGCTGCCGATCAGATTTATCAACGGCAGCCATTGTCGGGCCCAGCCTCCTAAAAGTTCGGGTACTGGCCAGTACCACGTCGAAAATAGGCTCGGAGGTCATGGTGGTTTAAATATTGGAACGCACTGCCTCCCGCGATAGAAGTAAGGAAAAGAAGAAAGGAAAAAAAGAAAGAAAAACAAATCACACAAATGCCTGGCCTCCCCCAACCACTTCCCAGTCCCAGTAGGTCCCGGGTGTTGCCTAGGTCCCGGGTGTTGCCTAGGTCCCGGGTGTTGCATAGGTCCCGGGTGTTGCCTGTGCCTGTTACTAGAGACCTGGATTATCGTTTAATAAGATAGACAAAATAATTGCAATAGAATTTCGGTACTTGCTTGGGCCCAGCTATGTTTTTTCAAGGTGGGACACTTCTAGGTGCCTAAAATTTCAGGAGTCGCCACCGAAAGTTGCGGCGCTGACCCGCAGCTGTGCAGTGGGCCAAGTACTTGTTTGGTACGAGGATCAGCTCAAGATTCATAAGTTCATCGTAACTCATTTCTGATATTAAAGTTAATAATTAAACTGGTTAGAACAGATACTACACTTGATGATCTTAGCCGAAAGGCCGAGAAAGGAATTCCATAACTCATTTCTAGATAAACATAAAGCTTCTAGATAAACGTAAAGCCGAAAATCTGGGCCCAGGTACATCTGTGCCTCTCAGATTCGCCCTTCCCATCACCAGATTGGAAGATGGGGGCGGATTCTTATGGACTGTTTGGAGCTATTACCGCGATCTTCCTTTTTTTTTTTTTTTTTTTTTTTTTTTTTTTTTTTGAAAATTTTGCTCCTCGTTCTGCGACATGTCAGGACCTGGTTATATTGGTGGAAAATTTTGAATGAGAAGGTTTTGCATTGACGTACGGGACGATGTAGGGAACAATTCCATCCTAACCAAACAAAACGAAAGCCTTCGGAGAGAGAAGAGGGATGATGGTGAAGCATAGAAGTAACCGAGAGAATGCATGGATCGCGCGTTGGACTTCTCTACGAATCTCTAGCCTGACACGACCTGCAACGTCGTCACGGTACTGCCCCTCGTCATATCGTCGTACTGGGAATGCTGTCCCTCATCATATCAGGCTACTGTGGAACATATCAAATGACAAATGGGAACAGTTTGTTTTTTTTTCTCTTTTTTTTATTATTTTAGTAAAAAGGTGCGGTCTTGAGATATATCTTTCTTTTTTCCTGTTTTCTTATTTTTGGTACAACTGCTCGTCGTGGGCAGCCACACGTGCTGGGAACTGGGCCCAGCATCCCTTGGATTATGAAAATACAATGTAATGAAAGCTTGTGAAAAGCCTTTCCCTGCCAGCATTGATTACCCTGGGTGACAGGGG
Organism: Chara braunii; assembly: GCA_003427395.1. NCBI lineage: Eukaryota > Viridiplantae > Streptophyta > Charophyceae > Charales > Characeae > Chara > Chara braunii. The sequence goes on from BFEA01000004.1 coordinate 992,480, forward strand.
ATTGACTGAACAGGGTCTGGCGACTGGCCGGCAGCTAGAAACTGGGTGGGCCCAGCGTCCCTTCACATCGCGAGTGGGAATACTGCCATGGTACTGTGGAACATACCAAATCATAAATGGGAATACGGTCAATAGTTAAGTGCGTGCGTGCGTGGATACGAAATGATACGAGCCACAGTGTGGCTCTCAACATCATCGGGAGCGAGATATCGCACGAGTCCCAAAAAAGCCACAGAGGTGGATTTCGTTCCGTGCTGTCTGTCTGTACTTCGCCCAGTTTGCCATGGTTGGCGTTGGTTGCTCTCCTCTCTCTCAAGGCTTGCAGTATGTCGGGTCAAAAGCCGCCACGGGGTCGAATGCTTGCCTAGAAAACGGATTTTGCAGAGAGTCACGCTCTAAGAAGGCCTTTCAGAGTCGGCTTCCGACTGGAACCAGACTGTTCGGCGAACTACGACAACATTTCTGAGAGAGATTTTTTTTAAGTTTCTTGGTTGATGTTTCTACGAATGGAGGGATTACAATGAACTAAGTGTTAAAAAAAAAAAAAAAAAAAAAAAAAAAAAAAAAAAAAAAAAAAAAAAAAAAAAAAAAAAAAAAAAGCGCAGTGTGGCCCTCGTCTCTTGTAGGAGGGCCGCTGGTGGTATCCCGCGTCTGGGTTATTGTGGACAGCGAAAGGGCCAGCACAGATCGCTATGGTGTATGCTTAAGCAAGGTCTGGTATTTTGTTGTCAGTAAAACTTATATGCATACTTGTTACATAAGTCCCTTTAATGGCTGATAAAGAATGTGGCTACATTTGGGATCAAGTACATCCTGAGAAGAACGGCTGCCTTAGATGCTCCCCTAGGTCCTGTTGCCCAGTGCCAGAGACGTCTGTGCAGTCACCATAAATGCCCAAGGCCACAAAGTCATTCTTCATTTGCTGGCTTCTCGAATTGTCAGATGGCGTTTTGTAAGGGTAGCTTTCCTCTTTGGTAGCTTTCCTCTTGTCCTCTTTTGTCCTCTTTTGTCCTCTTTTGTCCTGTTCGTTTGTGGTCGTAGATCCATGTTCTGCTGCTCCTCTGCGCTACGCTTTCTCTGTAAGTGCTCGTAGATCCATGTTCTGCTGCTGCCCTGCGCTACGCTTTCTTCGTTTGTGGTCGTAGATCCATATTCTGCTGCTGCCCTGCATTACGCTTTCTACGTTTGTGGTCGTAGATCCACATTCTGCTGCTGCCCTGCAGTACGCTTTCTTCGTTTGCGGTTGTAGATCCACATTCTGCTGCTCCCCTGCGCTACGCTTTCTTCAGTATTGCAAGGGAAGAGCTGACAGGTTTTAATTGAACATCTCATGCCAGTCGGTTTTTCACATTCTGTGCGAATGGCGAAGAGTAAGACAAGGCCCATAAGTGTGTGTGCGTGTGTGTGTGTGTGTTTCTTTTTATTTTGTTAATCTGATCAGAAGAGCTAGCCAAAAGCCTGAGAAAGGTAGTTGCCGATATCAGGACAGGGCCGTATGTTTTCTAGGCCTCTTTTGATGCCATGTTTGACTCATCATGTGGCCTGCGGCCCATAGGGCCTTGCTCCACTGCACAGCATTCCAAATGTATGTAGAGCTGATCCTGGTCTCACTACATTCTAAATGTTCCGCCAGTTGGAATGCATCTGGTCCTCTGGTTCACCCCACAGTCTAGATACATGTATGTCGAGTAGTGGATCTAGGCTCATATCAGGTGCATGCACAAGGGAACCCCTGGTATATCTCATTTGTCTATGGTCGAAGGACACAAGCGAAAAGTCTCTGGCAAGATCCAAAGTAAATCTACAAATAAATAAATAAACAAATAAATTCTCACGTACTTGGCTTGTGCGTTGGCGACCCTAGATCTTTGTAGCCTACATTTCAGTACAACGAATGCAGTCAAGTGGGTGGGACCTTGCCCCTTGCATCATGCTATATTAGCTGGTTGTGTGCTTTAGTTCAATTTGGACCCCCAGTACATCCGAGGCTTAGACCACCATTACCTCCCCGTTGTTTTTTCGAAGTCGCGGCCATTAACGCGCCGCGACTTTCAGGGGTTGGGCAAGCCAATGCCTGGCCGCTTCAAAAAAAAAAAAAAAAAAAAAAAAACCGAACTTGAGAATCTGTTGCGCGTGCAAAAGAGAGAGAGAGAGAGAGAGAGAGAGTCTCGGCGGCCTGTGCGGGGTGCTCTGCGCAGCCCGCCCGAGACTGCCGGCGTCACGACTGTCGAAACATACAACAAGGCATCATGGCGCCGATGGCGGTGTATCTTTCCATGTTCTAGCGGAAGATTCACTCTCGTTTTGCACATTTCGACAGAGTGCAGCCGGGCTCTCTCTCTCTCTCTCTCTCTCTCTCTCTCTCTCTCTCTCTCTCTCTCTCTCTGTGTATGCGCCCCCCCCTCTCCCCTCACGCACTTGAAGTGAATGAACCATTCCCCATTATCGGGGAAGATTAATTCTGTTTCGAACAGACAACCCCTCCTCGTGTGGAAACCGAATGAATCTTCCCCAATGATAGGGAATGGTTCATTCACGTCTAGTGCTTGAGGGGAGAGGGAGGGGGGGGGGGCATACACAAACACACACACACAGAGAGAGAGCCAAAAACGGTGCGTTTGCTGCGCCACTGCGCAGTGAACGGCGTTAATCTCTGTCCCCTTTTCGTCTCTCTCTCTCTCTCTCTCTCTCTCTCTCTCTCTCTCTCTCTCTCTCTCTCTCTCTCTCTCTCTCTCTCTCTCTCTCTCTCTCTCTCTCTNCACACACACACACACACACACACACACACACGGCGCGATGCAGTCCGTTTTTCTCAATTTCATTCTCCTTCTTCCTTTTGTTTTTTTGGAAGTTTTCTTTGTTTTGTCGTTTGTTTTTTATTTTATTTTGTTCACATTTATTGTAAAGAAATTTTAATGTCGGGTCGGGCCTTGACAACCGGTAGGTACTGGTGGTTTAATCGACAAACCCAACTTCGAATTTTGCCGAGCTGCAGTGCAACCAGTACCACCATGGCTCTTCTCAGAAAAGTGAAGGCGGTACTGGTACCAGCCTCTGTACTGGACCAGCTGCCAGCACCTGGAACAAAAGGGAGGTTGCTGGTTTCACTCACCTGCCACCCCAACCTCTCAAAAGAGCAAAGAAGTGGGAACATTTTCCCAGCAAAACAAATGAAGGAAGGGGGAAAAACACACACACACAGAAAAACAGACATTCCTCGCCTGCTCATTTTCTTTTTGTGCTGGATGTATCTGACCGCAGCGGAATGCTCCCGCCGCCCTAGCCTCGTAACGTGAAAGAGCCATGAGAATGGGGGATGTTCTGTCAGCAAATCGAAGGAAAAATGGGGGGGGGGGGGGGGGGGAGGAGGTAGATTCCTCCTACGGTGGGTGTCTTTTTGTGCTGTATCTGACTGCAGTTGCGTCCTGAGATGAGTGAGGGGCTGATCGGACAGTCGTTGACTTTCGTAAAAGACAAACGAGAAAGCTGGAAGCAAACCGCGCGGAACGTGGAAAAAACAATGGAATCCGACAGGCCTGCGCCCAACGCCGTGGCAACGGAGTATTTACAAAGCCGGTGGTGGGATGTTGCAGCTCATTCCAATCAAGAGAAGGGGTGGATACAAGAAGAAAAAAAAAACAGAAAAAAGAATTGAGCTCATGCTTTTTCGTGGCAGGGTAGGGATCGCCTGCTTTTGGAGTTTGGAAGCGGGTGGCGACGATCGCGCTGGTGCCGCCATGACCACAAAGATTGCCACTTCCTTTCATAAGCGGTACAGCACCCCACTCAGGCAGAAAGAAGTGGGATCCCAGACAACACCCGAAACTGCGTGGCATAAATACTGTCAGATCAGACCCCAAAGTGGGGGGTAGAACAAGAAAAACAAGATAAATCCTTTCCATGCTCGTTTTCTTTCTGCGCTGGATGTATCTGACTGCAATTGCGTCCGGAGACGAGTGAGAATAGTCCTAGTGTGAGTACACTCTCACGGTGTTTGTTCTCAACGGGCTGCGAGATTGAACCAGGCGGAGAACAAGAGGCCCATTTTCCCTTTTCCAATGGGCCCACAAAGTTACTCCCCTGCTGCACAATAGGGCCTTCCCCAAGCCCGAAATCTGTAGAGAGGCTCAATTGTGATCTCCCAACCATGAGTATTGTTCACTCGCCAAGTCTGGCAGAGTGTACCGCCCTGCCCTTTCGCACAAAAAGCCATCCACGGAAAAGAGGCCATGCTCGTGATTTCTTTTGCCTGGAATAATATAATGGCCCCGGTATCTCAAATTTTCAAAAGGCTGGGACAGCTCACACGACACGGTGTGTGCACTGCCCCATAGTAGAAAAATGGCTTGGAAAGGTACTGGAGGCCCAGTTTTGGTGGCATGTGCCACTCTCAAGTTCTGATTTGAATATTTTGCAGCAGAAGGTACACGGGCGGGACACTTTCTCATGTCATGTCTTCATTCCCCAGTCAATTTCCTGGGAGATAATTTCAGCTTGCCAGCTTGTTAGAAAGTGCCTGCAGGAGCGCCGTACGAAGGGAGGAAGCAATCAATGATGTTGCACCAGGGCCTCCCAAACCATAATGGGAAGGAGCATGGGGTGTTAGTACATGTATATTTTTTAGTCACCAGTGCGAAAAGGATGGGCCTTTTGAAAGGAGACTTGTTGCTATAAAGCCAAGTTTTCGAGGAAAGAAAAGACGCTGAATCTGGACGTGTTTGTGGAGAGGTGCAAAAAACTGTAATTGCTCTGCTTTTCTGCATCTCTGCGTGGAACAGGTCCTGATCCAAACACTTATTCCAATTCTCTTTGCCAGTGGGATCTGGCCTTTAGGGCCTTGTTAGACCCTCCATGGAAATCCAATTTTTAGGAAATCGGTGTCGTTACACCGTGTCCGAATCCGCCAAATCCCTTGAACGAATGTGAAAACGCTCCCGAGAGATTTCCTTGGGTTCCTCGGAATCCCCAGCCAAAACGTCCTTGGATTCGAGGTCCCTTGGGTTAAAGGAGTTGGTACACGCCTCACATGCTGCGATTCATGGAAGACGTCCTCTGACGGTTCCCTCTCCTGCTGCTGGCCACTCTTCTCCTGCTCGTTGTCGTGTTGTCCCACGTGTGTGTCGTTGTGCGGGGTCCTCACAGCGGAGGGAAACAACGATCTTTGAGGAAGACGGCGATGGACAGGTGTGAAGCCTCCAACAGACAACCGGGGGGCGTCGTTGAGTACGTCGGTCTAGAAGCGACGGTCGAGGCATGACCCGACTTTGTACAGTCATTTCCTGCCTCATGAGCAGCCGGTACCGTCGGATCCGGAAGAGCAATGGGTGGATGCTCTGTCCCACACCTATCTCTGGGGAGCGCATCGGCGCAAGACTGGATGGGGAGCCATTGTAGACAATAGGAGGCTGTGACAAGTCTTCATTCCTCTGCTTTGCTAGAGGAAAGTGTCGTGGAGGCGATACGGAGATTGTGGACTTGGATTTTGGGTTGTCAAGCGCGAGTGCTGCAGCAGCTACACACTCGGACATTCAACCCAGTGCCTGCCGTGAGCGTCGGCGGATCGAGTGTGCATGGTGCAAGGTCCTGTCCGCAAGATGCGAGCCCTAATGGGTGTCGTCCGCCGCCTTCATTTTCTCGGGGTGCCGGATCATCCAGTGACATGCTGAGGATGTCGTTTCCCCCCCCTTCGACATCGCCTTTGACTACAACGCGGCAGACAATGCCCTCACCGGCGGCGAACATAAGCGTTGCCGGATCGGAGGAAGGTGGCAGGCAGGTGTGGGAGTCATGTCAGCGACAAATGCGTCAAATGCTTGTGGAGAACCTAACAAATGGGGTGTCAAGGATGCGTGTGGTGAGTGAATGACCGAATGTGGAAGACTCCAAACGGGTGAGCGATTACGAATCTTCAAATGTTCTTTGCGAAGAGGAAGCGGAAGACGTGGACGTCATGGAGATTCGACCCCTGCCTCTGCGTGGTAAAGGAAGGGGTGGAGGCGTGCATCAAGAGAAGACTGTTTCCCGTGGTGGTTGCTGCTCGAAGGGTCCGGCAGGCGAGAAGGGTGGGAAACATCCGTTCTGGAGTGTTGAGGAGATGCTCAAGCTCGCCCGAGCGAAGAGGGATCAGCAAGCTCATTTCGAGGGCATGTCGCACAACTACGGACGAATGCACAACAGGGAATGGAAGCTGCAGGACCTGCCAAAGCATTTGTTGGAGGTGGGGGTAAGCAGGACGACAGACGACATCGGCAAGAAGTGGGATAACCTCTTCCAGCAATACAAGAAAGTGCAACGGTATCAAAACGCCTCTGGGGGGAAGAAATTCTTCAACCTCACACCTGCATTGAAAATGGAAGAAGGCTTCGGAATAGAGAAGCGCATATATGATGAGATAGACACCATGTCGAAGGGTAACAAGACCGTTAACCCAGACAACAACCCCGACACAAGCGCCGGTGGAGGAGTGCAGATGTCACATTCCCCATCCGTTGTTGGAGAATCGACAATCGGGGGTGATGGGAACAACGACGATGGAGCCTCGGCGCGGGAGTCTGGCTTCAGTGCAGGCAGCATGAGAGGGAACTACAAGAGGAAAAACATACGCCAACAGACATTCGACGCCATTGATGAAGTAATTGACAAACACTGCGCATTAATGGTTGACACCGTCGAGGGGCCCAGCAAGCGACAATATTTCATTCTGGAGTGGCAGTGCGACATACTCGAGCGTGAGGTTGATGCCCAGCAGTGGCACTACGAGGCGTCCGATGAGGTGAACAGGTTGATGTGCACTACATTACTGGAGATCGCCGAAGCCATCAGGGACAGGTCTTGATTCCGCCTCTACTCCTGCGGCGGTCTTCCTGTCCGTGAATCTACAGGCGATGCGGTCGTCGCTTGTTTTGCTCCAGTGACACGTTCGTCTACGTATGTATATACATTTAGTTTAGTGTGTATAATACATAATGTTTTTTCAGAAGAGAAAAAAAAAAAGAGAAGGAGAGAGAGAGAGAGAGAGAGAGCATCAAGAAACAACCACGCACGCAAGGACTCGAGGAGTCGGGGGTGATGGACGAACCGATCACCAGGCAAGAAGGAAGGAGGGGGAGGTGGGGGAGGTCGAGAGGACTCGTTGCAAATTGGGGTGGGAAGCGCGAGGGGCGGGAACTTTTTTGTAATGCGGAAGGGTGGCTTCGGGTGGTAGGTCGTCATGGAGGTGAAAAAAGGTTTTGATCGCCTGCGCAACCCCATGAAATAAACGCCATCCCGTCGGAAGCGCGTCGAGGCATGGATTGATCACGCAGCCACTATAAAGGACTGACGCGGGTATGCTTCACAGCATGTGCAGGGCGCCCCGACGAGTATGTCTTCTCCTGCCTCATTGTCGTCCTTCGTCGCACGACGATCTCATCGTGGTCGCCGGTGAAGTGCAAGTCCGGTATGTCGACAAATGCGTCCATTGTTGTCTCTGCAGGCGAGTGATCAGCGGTCTCTCCGTCGTGGCGTCTACGTCAAGGAGCACTTTCGTTCGCTGTTCGTTTTAGAAGAGGCGACATCCGACTGCACAACATGCCGCCACGTGGACAGTCGCAACATAAAAAGCAAGACAGCCCCGACGAAGGCAGAGGTGGCCAACTCGGAAGGGGACACGCTGGCAAGCGCATCGGCCCCTGCCTTTTGCAAAGCGCGGGAGCCCTCCCGACCATGTCATGCAGTAGTTAAACAAGAAAAAACAAAATGAGAGACAATTCGGGAAGGACACATAATAATCCCATGAACCGCCAAAACGGGCGCAGTCGCGTTCTCGCTTCGTCGTTCTAGGCGGGTGCGCCAGCTGTACATCCCGCGGTCCCCTACGACAGGATAGGTTCCCAAGGGGCATAAGCTTGCTTCCCTAAGGGGTTGTCACCACCCTTAGGGGCGTATCCGTACCAAGGGCGCAGTCGCGTTCTCGCTTCGTCGTTCTAGGCGGGTGCGCCAGCTGTACATCCCGCGGTCCCCTACGACAGGATAGGTTCCCAAGGGGCATAAGCTTGCTTCCCTAAGGGGTTGTCACCACCCTTAAGGGCGTATCCGTACCAAGCTACTGACCCACGTGCGAAAGCTTTTACATGCAATTGTAGAGGTAGGTCAGCCGATGATATTTGCTCGCTCGCTGTAGTATAGATACGCTTGGTTAACGCCAAGCGGACCCGAACGTTGTCCGTCCTTTAGGGCGCTGATCTCCTAAGTACGAAGCGGACGCCGGTCGACTAGGACGTTCTCAACCAACCGTAAAACCCAAGATTATCTCAGTCCCTTTAGACACATAGCCAAAACAAAGTTATAATAACCATCCATACTTGTATCAAAAAGAGTTGACCGCAACCGATAAGAATCTACATCCAATCCAAAGTAATAACTGGGATAATCCAAATCATCATTTGATACATTCAACAACATAAGATCAAAAACAATTTGACCACCTCAGATCGAATATCACAAAACAATCGTACAACTGCCAACAAGAAGTTGACTATCGATAATAATATAAATGTAGTCGACAAGGTAGTCGGTTGCCTTAGTCTTAACTTGATGAGACTCGTTGCCAAAGCATTCATTCCAGCCTACACCCGACCTAAGATTCGACACACATAGTTGTCTTTAGTTTTTCTCAATCTTCTTGGATGACATGTTGTTTTGCGGATGATTCTTGATCAGGAGCGTTGTTTGAAGTGTTGCATGCCTCTCCCTTTAGGAAGTGGTCGGGGGTATTCCTCCTCGTCCTCCGAGCACAAAACTCGGATCTCGGAAGTTGGGCCGCCTCCATCGAATCGACATGTACCCCCCCGCAGAACGGTCCACTCTGGGTTGATAACAGGGTTGGCTCCTAAAGCAATGAACCCCCGTCCCAGATGCTTTCTGAAGAAAAAATATGTGTCCACTGCAAGTAGCTTTCAACTACTCTTACTTCTCTCGAGTTCAGGGTAGCTTGGAGAAAAAAAAAATCAAAAGAAACAAAGAATGAGAATCATTTGGACAGGTATTATGGCGGACCCACCAGGAGTGCTGCTCCGCCAGAGATAGAGATGGAGATGGAGGAAGGAGGGGGAGCGAGATGGCACAACGCAGCTCCCACGACAGACTTCAACGCACGTACTCCAAAGTGCGCAGAAGTAGAATGATGAGAAAAACAGACAACTGTTGGGGTACACCTCAGCGGACTGACGTGAGTGGACTGGACTGGCTGGTACCGACAGAGGTACCGGCCTGGACTGGACTGCCCCGAATAGAACACAGGCCTGTGAGCACAGGCCAGGGGATGGTCTCACAGACCAACTAGAGGTCTGCTACACAATCCTCGGCCTGTGATGGATCATCGCATAGATACAAGCACGCTTCCGCCAAGCAGCGGAACTTTACCAAAGAAAAAGAAAACCTGAGTAGTCTAGGATGCGGAGCAAGCTCCATGGTAAGTCCATGCGATGCAGCCTAGGATAGAAAATGTCACAAAACAGCAATGCCACGGCTAACAGCCTAAGTGAAAGCAGAAGCAACTAACTAGCATACATATCCTAGGAAAGCAGAAACAACTAACTAGCATACATGTCCTAGGAAAGCAGACAGTAATGACAACTAGGTCGTAAAATGTTGGAGGCAATAGCCTCAGTTTGGAAAAAGCTGACTAGTGTATAAGTCCTAAGAACAACCAAAAGCAGAACAACTAAATCATAGAAATGTTAGAGGCAGTAGCCTCAGTCTGTGAGCAATAAGCAACAACAAGTCAACCATATGACTGCATTCTTGTTTCTTTCACAGTTTTGCAATTTTTGTGAAGATTCTACCACGTTCGGTTTTCATTTCACCTGCACTTCTTCATTTTTCATTCTCATTTTCACCCTTCGGACTTTTCCTTTGAGGGTGTTTGGGTGCAGGGTACAAACAATGTAAAATAACACAAACTTATGTTCTTCTTTTACTACATTTTTCACTAATCCCCATCTTTGCACATTCTTGTACACTCTTTTCAGCGCAACTGCACATTTTTATCAGGGTGCAAGGTACGTCTAAATAAGACTCTCACGATAGATAGGACAACTGTCATAAGGATGAGGGCGATGGTAGCAGCCCTCCCTCTTCAGCGCAACTGTACATTTTTGTCAAGGTGCAAGGTATGTCTAAGTAAGACTCTCACGATAGATAGGACAACTGTCATAAGGATGAGGGCGATGGTAGCAGCCCTCCCTCTGATCAACACGACGAAAATCATTCAGGTAAGCAACTTCGTCTCAGCAGGAGCCAGGGCGGCTAGCATTAACCATACCTCTGAAGCATGCATGACAGAGAGCATGCTGGTTGCAGGCCATGGCCATTGTGGGGCGTTCACCATCACAGTTAGGTGCACATTCGCTATAGCGTCCGCAGACACAGATGAGACATACTGCACCTGGATGTAGGGACGTTCACAATCCGGATACAGGTGACATCCCTGCCGACAGCGGGCCCGAAAAATTATACAGTTATAGTGACGTCGACAAAGTCGATGCTTTCCACAACCAAGTGTAACTGTGTCAGTGATCTCACAAAGAAGGAGGTCACAAGGTGTTAGTGCAGCATGTGGGGGAATGAAGACTAAAGTAGGCACGGTGACAGACATGGAGGTAGGCACGGAGACAGACACATAAAACAAGCATGGAGACAGGTGCAGAGGCAGGCACAGAGACAGGTGCCGAGGCGGGGACGGAAGTACACGACGTACCTATAGTATCAGTCATCTGGAAGGAGACAGACACAGAAACAGGCACAGAGACAGATACGGAGGCAGGCACAGAGATAGGGGTAGAGGTGGGCATGCAAGTACACGAGGTGCCCACAGGGTTAATGACCTTAAACAGTTGCAGATTAGGGTAATTACGCATGAGATCACATATGGCAGTAATAGTTTGCACCATAGCACCGTTATTCCATAATTCCTAAGAACCAGAGTCACGGACAAGAGAGGTGTAGTGGCAAGGCGCATGTTGAATATAGACACAAACGTGAGAACAGTGGTACGGGTCGCCACCCGAAGGGGCACGCTGCATATCAAGTCGGCACCTTATCAAAGCAGTCTCCAAAACAGAGACATTGAATCCCCCATTTGGAGTGTTATTACTATCTTGCGGGGGATGCGAAGTTGGGTTATCGACATATAACTCATGTTCCTAAGCATCAAGATCGGAAGCAATGGCCAAAAAATCAGAGTGAGTATATGGTTTCTGATGATAGGCTTGTAAGCAGATGTTAGTAGCAGCGAGGATACACAGATTCGGTGGAGTCCAGTCAGGCGGATTTTCACAGAATCTCCTACAGTCCCTTTGCCAAGTGCATCCTCGGATGGTCCCTCGCCATCATGCCTCCTATTTTGTGTTTGCCGCATTGCGGAAAGGTTTGCAGTCGAAAAGCGTCATAGGCGTGGTAAGGATGTTTGGGGCAGTAAAAGACGGGGACGGGATGTTGGGGAGGCCGTGGTAGGGAGAATGAACGGGTTCTTCTTCGGCCAAGAACAGAGATGGAGAAAATGGGAGTAAGCTGAGGTTGGAAAGTAGGCCGAAGTCGGCGTCTAGGATGGCGAAGCAGACTTTCTACAGGGGCAGAACATGATGACGGAGTCTGTATGGACGAAGTGGTTTGTGGATTAGGAAGAGAGGTAACGGATGGAGACAAAACCAGGGAGACAGGGGTGGTAGAGTCGCCGGAAGGTGGGTAACAGATGGAGATAAAACCAAGGGAAATAACGACGGCGAGGACGGGGTTGATGAAGGTAGGAGTGATGAAGTCAGGGGTGGTGACGTGGCTGCAGCAGAGACAGGGGGGGCAGTCATAGGTGAGACCCGAAGAGGGGACTCTGCAGGCCGTAATGTAGGCATTGACACAGATGTCATGGTGGACCACACCGAAACCAAGGGCGACGCCGCAACTGCGATGGCCACGAATGCCATGGAGGAGCACACAGAGACCAAGGGCGACACAGCAGTTGTGGTGGCCACGGATGCCATGGAGGAATACACCGAGACCAAGGGCGACACAGCACGTGCGGGTCGAGTTGCTCCCGCGGAATCAATCATAGAAGCAACCAAGGCCGGTGAGGAAGAGGCTGCGAACCGAAAAGGGGCAGTTAAAGTCACAAACGACATAGAAGGGTTTACTAAGACTGACGAGGACGCATGCGCGACAGACACAGGTAACGAAGAAGAGGTTGGGATAGGAGTGACAGACACTGGTAATGAAGAAGGGGTTGTGACATGCGTAGTCCGAGGACAGTGTGTGGATACCCGAGAAAGCAGGTGGTGAATAGACCATCGAAGCATGCCGTGAAACCAGCTGGACAGGTGAGACACGTGCGCAAGGTACCTGTGTTGACGTTTGCGAAATAGGAAGTTCATCCTTTCGCAAGCGTTGTTGGAGAGTGCCCGCGAAAAAGCATGCGGCGTATGAGCATCGTTGCTGCAGTTTTGAAATCATGCCAATTGGTGCAGACATACTCAAACCTAGTAAGCTGGTCTGTAAACACTCCCGCCGGCTGGTGTGCAGGGACGTTAGGTGTAGCACTAGGAAATATATATATATATATATATATATATATATATATATATATATATACATTTATGAGGGGCTATAAAATATGAAACGATCACTCCTCACGATCACTGATGGATTTCCTTCAACAATTATAGTTATACTAAACAAAAGGTAGTCCAAATAATCAAGTAGAAGTTTGTGTGGTATCAGACGCTCACTCTCACAACAGTAGTGTAGCTTGTCCATCCACATTCACACAATACTCAGATAATCACCAAGCTTAACTAAAAATATATTCTAATGCATATCTGCGAGCATACTGAATTCGAACAACAACATCTCACACATTAAGGAAGTCAACTTTATCGCTTTCTGCGACTCACACTCTGCCTTATGCACACAAACCCCAACCATTTTTCACCATCCCTCAATAAAGATACTCGGTCTTTAAAAATAGAAAGAAATCTGGGTGAAAATCCCAAGAAACATGAAAACCCACAAGAGTCAAGGTCTTAGATTGAGATGTAGAAACAGAGAAGTTGTGGCGTAAATCGACCTATTATCAAAAGATAACAGAAGAGTGATCAGACCGAAAGATTTAAGTTTTCAATCAACTTCGTAGACCTTCTTCACAGCTCAAGCCAAAGCGGACCAATACTATGTTTAAGACAGATAAAGAACATGCTCAATGTCATAACCTAGGTCCTCTACTAACTTCTCTCTCACCTTCTTTCAATGGGCCCCAAAAATTACTGAAGACCTTCGGCAACATCTCCCTTAGACAGGGTGAATTGTCGAATTCTTCTTAGTAGAAAATAATATAACTCTTAAAATTCTATAAAATTTTGGCAACGCTTCCCGTAGGAAAAATGTCTTTTTAGCAAGGCTACCAGAGTGGTCCGGGGTCACTTGCCCGGCCGGACCAAAAACAATTTAAAAAAATAAAAAAATAACGTTTTATTTTTTATTCTAAATTCGGTGCAGAATTTCGATGTGACCCTGAGGCAAAAGTTGTTCAGTTTTTTTTTCTGCATAGCATAGTTTTGTTTTGGATTTTTTTGATGGTTTTTTTTTTTTTTTTTTTTTTTGCCTGGTCCTTGCACGGGCTGGTCACCCGGGACCCGGGCGGCCCGGCTGGTAGCCTAACTTTTTAGAATTTTCAGGTGTCCAAAAATGACTAAGTCTTTCAAATTTGTAAATATTTCGTCAACACTTCCCGTAGGAAAAGGAGACTGCCAAAATTTATACAAAGTTGAATATGCAAAGACAAAGTACAATTATACTTGGGACTAACTTCTGACATTCTGATAGCCTAACTTTTTAGAATTTTCAGGTGTCCAAAAATGACCAAGTCTTTCAAATTTGTTAATATTTCGTCAACACTTCCCGTAGGAAAAGGAGACTGCCAAGATTTATACAAAGTTGAATATGCAAAGACAAAGTACAATTATACTTGGGACTAACTTCTGACATTTATTTGACAGTTAGGACTGGAGATAGGCTACACCACCCTTCATTCGGGATGGTAATACGAGCTATCACTAATCCTAACTTTCAGTAAGGTCGGTCCTACCATATCCCGAGCTTCCCTTTCATCATCTATCTCACCTACATAGGGCTCCAACACTTAGAGAGCATCTAAAGGGACAAAGCTATCAAAAATAATACCTCAGAGATAAACCTCGCAAACATACACAGGTAAGTGCAACAACATCTCTCGCAAACCCTCAGGTTCCTTCCCAAATTACATAATTCATTCAAATCCCTTGTTATTCCCCTTTCACCCTTCCTTATAGAAGATTTAGGATCAACCAATCCAACTTATGGATGTGACTGACCTGCGAGTTTATATGACTAGGTCACACCAACTTATGATGCCCTAGCCTAGTAGAACAAGTAAATGTAAGGCATAGGACTGCGTCACACCAACTTATGGTGTGATCAGTTTCTACCTAGACGATCGACATAAGGAATATGACCGGGCCGCACCAACTTATGGTGGGGCTGGTCAGCCTGAGCGTTCGGAATGCACAAAGAACTGAACCCGTCAAGTTATGAGGGGTCGGCCCTTGCTTGAACAACGACAAAATGCATATGACTATAACACATTAACTTATGATGTCCCCGGTCATCCCAAACAATGACATATAGCGTAGAACCAAGCTACCCAACTTATGAGTAGTCTAGCTCGGCCCAGACAAAACCGCATGAGCAAAAGACTGAACAGCCCGCAACCTATGTGTTCGCCCAACTTTCACAATACAACCATTTTCAACGAATAAACATAAGGCATAAAATTTACCACACCAACTTATGGTGGATTAGCCTCCGTCTAAATGATTGACATAAGGCGTATGGTGAGGGTCACACCAAGTTATGGTGAGGTTGATCAACCTAAACATTTGGTATACACAATTAACTGAGTCACCTCAACTTATGAGGGGTTTAACCTCTGTTTGAACAAACGACAAGAGACATATAACTAGAACACACTAACTTATGGTGTAGCTAGTCAGCCCAAACAATGACATATAGCATAAAACCAAGCTACTCAACTTATAAGTAGTCTAGCCCCGCCTAAGCAAGCAACAAGTGCGTGTGAACAACCCACAACTTATGCGTTCACTCAGCCTCCGCAACACAACTACATTCAATAAGTAAGATCACAATTTTTTTCTGTCTTCAGACGAGGGATCAGGTCACCTCAACTTATGAGGATCCTTATCCAAACATCAGTTCATTTTAGAAAGAAGAATAGTCAAGTTTTATATTACCTCTCTGGCCTTTGTATTATCAGGGGCATAAGACCAACTACCCAACTTATGGATGAGTCAGCTTGCCCAAAGTTACTTCTCAATTTTATACTCTGAATCTTATTTCATTTTCTACTTTGTCTGCTACCGGCTTATATGGCTAGATCTCCAAACTCATGGGGCTTAGCCTGCCAATTATATAATACGTAAATAAATATATGAGATTTTATACTATGGTTTCACTTATATTCGCGATTCCTGGCTTGGTCACACCAACTTATGGTGTAATTAGCCTCTGTCTGTGTCCCCCTCAGAAATAAACATAGAAGTGGACACACACACTTAGAATGTGTTCAACTCTATTCAGCAAAAAAAAAAAAACAAGGATTCTCAGTACCCAACTTATGGGTCTCATCCTCCATTCACAAACCCCAAAAGAAAACATTCAACCGGACCGTCCAACTTATGGAGTGTCCGAACTTCTGAAAGTCAAGCAAGCAGTCCAGTATACAAAAAAAAACATAGCACTAAGTCCACGCACTTAGAATGGACTCTGTCTTTGGTTGACCCAGTTAAACGCAAGCAAACAACCTTCCTCTCGCCTTTCCCTTAATTCATCATGTCCAAATTCACTCAAGTAATCTGAATTCTCATATATACTTGTTAATTTAGTCTTTTCGGATCAGTCATAAAATGGAAACAAACAAAAATAATAATTTTATCAGACTTACCTTTGTTTAGGTAATGGGTAGTATAATTTAGGAAATAGGATCACACGAGTAAAACAAGCATTATACATGAGTGTTCCTTGCCACTAGAACCCCGTCCGGGCTCCGACAGAGCTCCCGCAATCGATGGTTGGACCTCTCACAAGGTTTTGTTGCGGTCCTACGGATTGCAATCCCGCCTGCCACCTTCCTCTCGTAACCTTAGACTAGACTTAGAGTAAGTAGGGCAGAAGGAGGGGTTTCAGACGCTCGAGGTACAAGAGAGGGTCAACTTAACTCACGTGAGAGGGTTTTGAAATCTCCATGCGCCTGAGGGTTCCGCAATGACAGTCAAATACGCAACACAGATGGTGAAATTATGGTTCGAACACCGAGCAGCAACTCTCTTTCAACAATCTCAAAGTCACAGCAATGACCCCCTCTGACTGAACTGCCTCTATACAGCTAAGGAGAGTTACGCTTGATTAGACCACGCCCCATGTTCTATTCAGAGTGTACGTGAGACTTCGTGGTACTCAGTCAGATAACTTTGCACACAATAATTATGCGCAGTAGCCAAGCAAAGTAATGATGTCCAATCAACGAACGCCTCTGTGAGTCACAATAATAAGCCGCAATGTGCAATAATGTGTAGTGCTGCTTAGTAGTACGTCGGGGCAACGTCTAACAATGTCGAAAAAGTTGCGTATAGCAGCAACAAAGACCGTCGTAAGCACAAGCAGATGCCGACTGCAGTAGTAACGAGATACCTACAATTGTAAACCTTGTAAACCTCTTAACAGTACTTCCGTTTGAGAAACAACGGCTACGAGTTCAGTAACATCAGCGCTGTATTGCAGTATCATGCTCCTGCAGTCTCAAACCCCAACCGCAATAAACAACAGTCCACCTACCCAACTAGCAGTAAATAACCCTTATAAAAAATCAGCAAATGATAGTCGTTCCCCATGCACAAAACGGGTATGGATGGATCCTCACGGTGGTCGATCGACTCACCAAGTTCACCTTGTTTTTGCCTTGCCGATAGCACGCCAAGGTACCGGAGTTGGCCCAGGTTCTTTACGTCGGTTGGATTTGCACCAAGGGTTACTCCAAGGAGATCGTTTGCGACCACGCCACTCGATTCATGTCTGACTTTTGGGTTGGTTTCCTCAAACGATGGGGCTCATCTCTTACGCAAAGTTCGGATCGCCACTAGGAAACCGATCGTCAAACAGAGAGGTCCCATCAAACCGCACAGGTTTTTCTTCGCACTCTCATTCGTCTCAACCAGAAGGATTTGGTTGAGCGATTGCCCGACGTACAACTCGTTCATTCATCCGACTATCGGGATTTCACGCTTCGAATTCGAGCATGGCTCACCGGTCACATCACCGTTGGACACTATCATTCCATGGACGACCGAGAGCGATGACCACCTTGCCTTCATTCGACTGATGCACGAGGTCTCTGTCAAGGCACGGGAATAAATGTCGAAGATGCAGCAATGCATGAGTCGTGTGGCCAATCGCAAGCGTCTTTTCATCTATTCCGCTCGGCGACCTTGTTTGGGTCTCCGCCTCGAAATTCAGCCTCGGGCAAGATATCTCTTGCAAGCTCCTCTCGAAATGGATGGGACTTTGACACATTGTAGCGCCCGCCCACTTGCCCGTCTACCCGGTTTTCCATTCTTCAAAGTTGGCTCTTTTCGTTTCAGCGGAACACGACGACCTGCCCGAGCGACGATCGCAAGACCCACCCTCGATGGATGGTTTCCAAGAGGTTGGTGACATCATCTCGCAGCGACGCTACGACAACAAGCCAGCGGAGTACTTAGTACACTTCTCTTATTGTAGCCATAAGGCTGGCCGTTGGTTGACCCATGCGAAACTCCAGGCTACAATCCTCGACATTCTCGCACGTTACAAACACAAGCAGCAAGGCAATTCGGAACCTTTGGCTCCACGCCGTACTCGCATCTAGGTTCCACCTTCGGATCGTCAGTTTCCCCCTCGACCCGCTTGACTTCATAAGGAGGGGGTGGTATTACATGTTGCGCCTGCACACGAGCCCTGTTTCGGGAGCTCGATGTTTGTTGGGGAGGTCTAAGCTGCACACCATCGAGGGCTGCGCCCTGTAGGCCCACGACCAGCCTTTAGGGCACCAGCAAAATAAACTACCCAAAAACCTGATAGCAATCGTAATCCTGGATTGCGACAATCAATAGTACAACGCTTACAATAGCACTGTTAACCCACTGTAGTAATATAGTGCAGTCACAGTACCCTCCATCCTCCAAGTCTACAGTAGCACATCAACCCATTTTTCAACTAAATCAACTTGTTCAGACTGGAACTATCCTTTGGCGGATTGTGAAGCTCCTAGACCACAAAGGCAACAACAAATGTCATAGATTGTCGACAACAACTGATGTAGAAATCAGTCGTGGCAACACATAGGCATCCAGTAATGGCAGCCCGTCCCTCATACCAGCAACAATCTCGGATGTCCCTAGGAGAAGCTGAAGTTGCCTCACCTGACACAGACAGAAGGTTAACCGACCCCCCAATTTTCACCCCCATTTATAGAAAAACAAAGGTTCATTTTAACCATACTTCACACCAATCTCTAGAGTGCACTTCTTACTAACTTATCATAAAGAGAAAATCGGGAAACAATAATTAAAAACATATAAAACAACATCATGAAATTTGACCAACATTTCAGTTTGTCGATTTTCACGATTTTCACCATTGCCCAAAACAAGCATCTTGTGAAGGTTACCCTAGGGGTGAAAAATGGGGGTAACTGTTAACCATTTGTGCTGACACAGCAACGCTTTGCTATACAGTTTCAACTAGCTCAACTATAAGTTGTACTCGCGCCCTTCTGAACATAGTCAATCACAAGAGCGACCGCTCGCAGTTCAGTCCCGTTGTTGCCACCACTCTTCAGTAGTTTGAACAACCATAGTAACCCGCGGTTGCAGCTCACAATCCATAGTTGTAGTTTGTCAAGGGACAACGGTCCCTTGGTGCACGAAAGCAAACTTAAGAGCGAGTCTTCCAATAGAACTCGAACGAATTTACTGCCAGATCCACACTGCCCAGAGAGTGATTCGACACTGTAGTTTGACTTTAGGTTCACCCTACATTGCCAGTTCTACTTTAACAAAGGCCATGGTGTCTAAGTTAGCTTACGATTTTGGCATCGCACCTCGACTTTCAATTCACCCCGAATCGTTAGTTCTCTCTCTCTCTCTCTCTCTCTCTCTCTCTCTCTCTCTCTCTCTCTCTCTCTGTATATATATTTATATATATATATATATATATATATATATATATAAATCCTCTGTGCGGCAACTTCCTGTACGTAAATGTATCTGACCCTTTATCAAGACCAGGTTCATTAAAACTTAAATCGCCACAATGGAGAGCCACAACCTCAATAGACATAGCGGCCTCGAATCGACTATTTATCCAAGTAACGAGATGGTATATCGCTATATTCTGAAAGCGCGCTCTACTACTCACCAGATATGTGAAATAAGAATGAATCTATCGAAAAATATAAAAAGGTATATGTGCCTCGTTCCCAATAATAACCACGATGGTACATACAAAGATGAAAAGCTTGATGACGAAGGTTACGATGATCCCTATGATGGCAAATACGTGGGCAAATATCGCTCAGATGGAGATGACGAGCACGAGCAGTGCCGAGGTAAAAACAACGACCAAGATGAACAGCGCTTCCAACAACAACACCTCGATACACCCATGAGCAATAGCTACAGGGTGAAGATGACAATCACATACGTGTTAATGATGACGATCTCACTCTCGATCGTGACGAGGAAGGCAATGGTCAGCAGGGCACCGGTCCACATGATACCATATTGCAGAAAAGGTAAACTTGATGATACGCATTACTATGAGGAATAGAAAGGGTTCGGGACCTTTGCGCACGCATGAGGAATATCGGGATAGTTGCTACTGCGGAGACCATCCTCTTGATTATGGTCGAAAGGATGTAGGTTGGCAGGAACCTGTCAGTCATGAACAGTCAGAGGCGATGGCCATGGCAGACTAAGATGAGCACGTGAGTCGAAGATGAGGTTGTGCACCACGAGCCATCGATTGCAAAACGAGATGAATCTCTCGCTAATATATGGAGAGATACATGCCCGGTTCCACTTTGTCGCCACGCATGCCCGTCCACGCGTTGCCCTCTCACGCTTCACCCATTCGCGCCTGCTCCCAATAAGTGGAGGATCGATTCCGACAGCGAACGAGGTGACGTTGTCGAGCGCATCGACCCCTGCCTTTTCTCGCAAAGAGGTAGGAGCCTTCCCGACCGTGTCACGCAGGAGTTTAAACAAAACCAAAATTAAGAGACAACTCGGGGACAACGCATAATTAACACCGCAAACCGCCAAGACGGGCGCGATCACATCGTCTCTTCGCCGCTCTAACTGAGTGCGCCAACTATACATCCTACGGTCCCCTACGACAGGATAGGTTCCCACAGGGCACAACTTGATTCCTTAAGGGGTTGTCGCCACCCTTGGGGGCATATCCCTACCTAGCTATTAACCCACGTGCGAAAGTTTTTACATGCAATTCAAGAGGTAGGTCAACCGAGGGTGTTTACTCGCTCGCTGTAGTATAGGTACGCGTGGTTAAAACGCCTATTGAATTCGAACGTTATTCGTCCATTAGGGCGCTGATCTCCTAAGAACGAAACATACAACGGTCGACTAGGACAATCTCAACCAAGCGTGAAACCCACAACTCAATCCTCCTTTAGATACTAGTTAAAAATAAGTTCTAACAACCACACATAGTTACATAGAAAAGAGTCGATCAAAGTCGAGAGGAATATATATCCAGTCTGAAAAAATTTGAATCATCGTATGGTACATCCAATGAATGCACGATCAAAATAAAATCTGACCACCTCGAATCGCGATCGATAAAACAAAACATCATACAGAGTTGCCAACTGGAAGTTGGTTTCGACAATAACCTTAATGCATCCGACAAGGTAGTCGTATTGCCGCAGTTTTGACTTGATGAGATGCGTTGCCAAAGTTATTCATTCCACCTACCGCCGACTTAAGATTAGGCACGCACATTCGTCTTCACAGATCCTTAGTTTTTTTTGATGACACGCTGCTTTATGAATGATTCTTGACCAGGTGCATTACTTGAGGTGTTGCATATCTCTCCCTCTAGGAAGTGGTTTGGGGTACTCCTCCTCCTTGCCCGAGCACAAGACTCGGATCTCACAAGTTGGGCCGTCTTCACCGAATCGGCAAAGTACCCCCCCATAGAACGGTTCACTCTGGGTTTATAACAGGGCCAACTCTAAAGCAATGAACCCCGTCCCAGATGCTTCCTTGAAAGAGAAAACGTGTTCACCGCAATTTTTTGTTTTTTTTTCAGTTATTCTCATTTCTTATCACGCTCAAGGTAAATATGACGAAAAAGAGTCAGAGGTGATAGAGAATGAGAATCATTTGGACATGTATACGTAAATAAGGTCATGCGAGATAGAAAGGGTAAATCCTCGGGAAAAAGACCAAGTTTGTTTTGCCTTATCTTCTTTTTTTCAATCAAGTTCATTTTACGGTGCATACTGAATTAACATTTTTCAAAACAAACGCAACTTTTTTGACATGTAGGTAGACTTAAAGTAAAAAGAAAACAATTTTTTTCATCTTCTCGAGTAAACACCGTCAAACTTGTCCTTTACAACATCCTTCTACCTACCTGCACAACAAGCAAAGACAACAAGTTCAAGAAAAATCAATGCAATCTCATGCTCAAGTCAGACCTTTCCATTCACATGTATGATACGAGTAACTTTCCTCTACCTTTTCAACGAACATTCAATGAACAGGGTCAAGCAAAGTATGGGTTCACAAAAGTGTGAAGGGAAATCTGAGTCAATCAACTGACCTTGAGTGAAGTGGTGTCGAGTGGGATGACATAATACTCGTCGTTGAAGGAACCGCAGTCCCGAGGTATGTCTTGGGCCAACCGCTAGTCCGGATTTACTCTTGACTCGCAAGTCCCACTCGCGGCAGTCCCAAGTGTGAAGATGGCGAGCCGCACTCGTCCCAAAAAAATCCACCACGCCCCGCGTCGGTCCCAACTGATCCCAGGCGGTCCTAAGTGGTCCCGCACTACCGCCTATAGCATTGGAGGGTCCCAACTGCCGAAACCGTTCTCACCACGTTGTTCAACCCCCTGGTGTCAAAACCGCAAGTGCCATGTGTTCCTAATGGTCACACCGCCGCCCTCTCGTGTCCCACCTAGCACCAGATGATCCCAAACGGTCCCAACTGATCCCAGACGGTCCCAAGTGGTCCCTCGCTATTCCTTCCAGCATCTGATGACGTCACTTGCCAAAAATAGTATCCACCACACTTCTCAAAAGAAAATAGAGCACTCAAGTTCCCACGTCGCCGGCACCGCCAGTCCTGCTCACGCGCTCCGTTGATCCCAAAGTTCCATAAGGTCAAGGTCAAATGGCCCTACCGCCTCTGACATATGCAAAAAAAAAAAACGGCGTGTCGTTCCACCTTGATAGGTGTGGTCCAGCATGCAGACCGTCGTCACTACTACTAATGCGCTCACCGTACCGCCACAACAATCTCACTGCAATTTACCCCTTCACCAACGTTGACGCCGTCTCCCTCAACGCACCAAAAGAAAACCAGCACCTTCTCTTCTCTTAGTGCCGCTTGACAAACCCCAATTTCGGCAACATAACGCCGCAAAAATTACCGTCGTTGACGCCGGGAAAAATCGGTAGCATATTCCCACCGGAATGTCAATTCCGCCATGCCGCAAAATCGACAACACCTTGTCCTGCCACAAAACAAACAACACTTCATCGTGCTGCAAAACAGATAACACCTCCCCTCAGTTCAGTGTCACCGGACGCACCTCAAATTCCGCAGCATAACGCTGCAAAAATAATCGCCGTCGATGCCAAAAACAAATCGACAGCATACCCCCACAAAAGTGGGGAAGTTGCCTGCCATGGTCCAGTTCGTCGGTTCCGCCACCTGCGGCACCTTGAAGCCTACCACTGCAGAGGAAGTCCCGCTGTCAAATTAATAAAGCTTTGGACTTGAATAAAATCCAGGTCCAAAGTACAGCTCCTGCCGCACAGTCCCGGTCCAGCAGCGCAGTCCCAAGACTATCCCAAAGGCCAGCACGAGCCTGAGGATGAAGTAGAGTGTTCCCTCCCTCAGCTATAGCTGTCCTCCTCCTCGTCTGGCGCTCTTCTGCAGTCGTTCAGCCTCCTCCAGCGCTGTCTCCAGCAGCCCGGCGACACTCAAGTATGTTGTCATACACTGGCAGCACGAGTGCTTTTGTGTGGCAGTTGGGGACAACTGCCTTTTTCATAGTGGTTGTGGAGTGTTGGTCGTCACTCCAGCCCCCAAGCAAAATCACGGGCTCACAGTGAGCCTTAGATCTGTCCAAGATCAAAGGCTAACTGTGGCCTCACCACAACCACAGCCTTAGTGGGGGCAGTTCCCTCAACTGCCTCATTTTTATTCTTCTTTTCTTTATCTCAGCTATCTCGGAATTTCACAAGATAATTGGGTTTTTGTCATTTTCAAATCTGCTTTTCTTTTATTTTTCTGATAAGGGGTTAGAAAGATACAACCCCTTTCAGTTTAATGTACCGACTTTTTTTCCAGGGCAGATACATCGGGGAAAAGGTTGTACTTGGTCTTTTCATTTACGACCCCTCAATTTCCAAGCTCCCTCTAAAAACGAAAGTCTGACAGTTACCTTTGGACAAGTGTCCTCACGAGAATGCACAAAAATAAAGAAAAATATACAAGATAAAAATGGAAATAAAACTAACAATAACTACAATGCACCCGACCCTTACTTCAGTCAGGTGCATGTTGTTGAAACCAACAACACTGCCTCCTTTTCCTCTGCCTTCCCTTGAAAACGGGGAGGGCAGTTGCAGGCTGGGAGAGGCAGGGAAACAACTCGTGAAAATTCACGAGTTCAAATCCCGACAGGCTCAGAGTGGGATGCAAAAAGTACCCCAACTTTGATGATTTTTTAAAAAACATTCGCCCAACAAAAAACTCTAGAAAAATTCACTCGCATGGCCTAGGTGTCTGGCTACCTACATAAACAATTTCAAGGGTGAAAAAATTGTTTTACGCCACCAAAACAATATTGACGCAAACAAAAAAATTGAGGTTTTCAATAAATCTGATCCTTTTTTTTTTTCTTTTTTTTTTTCCTTTTCTTCCCCCCCCCCCCCTGACAACAGGGAGGCAGCTGGCACGTCAGGAGCAGTAGGTCCTTCTCTCTCCCATCTTTCCATTTCTCTCTCTCTCTCTCTCCCTCTCCACTCAACTCCCACAGTTTCTCATCCACGCGTGTAGCGTGAGCCGAGAGATTCAAGGTCTCGCGGTTACGAATATTCTTGCCTTCTGAGTGAGGAGCTAAACATGCTCCCACACAGCCTGAAAAGGTTGTTCTTCTGCCTTTTGTTCCCACAAGGTTGTTGCCTCGTTTTCGTTTTGTTTTGTTTTGTTCCCACGAGGATGCCGTTGGCATACGCCAACGGCTATAACAGTCATTACTATGCCTTGCTGGTGCCTTCCCCTTTCCCTTCCAATGCGCAGACTTGAGTTCGATTCTCATAGGGGAATCAAAAAAAAAACTGGGTCATTTCTCGATTTGTGCGTGTCATCCTTCGCGCAGGGACCATAATGTATCTGCGCGACCGTTTTCGGTCGTGAGATTTGACGATCTCGCGGCCAAAAATGGTTGCGCTTCATGCTTGCACGGTGGACCACTCCAAAAAAGGAGTTAGCCCAGGCAGCGTACCGTCGGGCTCGATCCCAGAATCTGCTAGGTGAAAGTTCAATACGGTATCTACTGGGCGAGTTCCTATCACGAACTATTTGAAGGGTTGCGATGGAGTAGGCCGCCTATTCTTTGGCCTAGGCAGGCGCAGTCCTGCCTTCCCCTGGTTTGGGCAGATGCAGTCTGCCTATCCCCTCCAAAGGCAGGTTGCCCTGCCATCCTGCTAGTTGGGCTTGCTCTCGTAGCCCTAACACTATTGGTTATGACGTTGGACTTTTAAGACGAAGATTCGGGGATCAAGACCAGTTGGCGGCAAGCGAGCGTTGAAGCAGCTTTGAAGGAAGTCGAAGGATTGAGGGTCTGGTGGGACCATCCCCTTCGGTATTGCTTAAGGTTTTGTCCGAGGGCCCGAGCGGTAGGACCAAAGGTAAGGCTCCAATGGTCCTTCCCCTCTCGACCCTTCGCCTAATTTTATTTTTTATTACTAATATTATTTGATTAAGTCTCACTTTGGGATGCGGTCCCGTACTGATACCAAGACGGATTGTGGGACCAACGAGCCCAACTTAGTAAGCACACCTATGAATTCTTGCAATAAAGACCAAAGTTCGGCGTCACTAGGAGCCAATGAGTAGAAGGTTATGGTTTTGAGTGGCCTGGGATAAGCGAGCCCGGTGAAGGTATCTTTGGGCCGAAAACTTGGGCCTAGTCCTTTGGGACACCCGTTAAAATTGGATGGCATAAAGAGTAGTGAAGTCCGTGCGGAAAAAAATAAAAACTCGTTGTTGTTTTTTTTTTCCTAATAAATCTAGCACCTGATTGTAGACATCTGCACCACAACTTACAAAAGGTATACGCCCGACCTTGAAAAGCTCGAACAACTATAAAACAAGAAGGCCGTCTTCCAAAAAAGTGTTGTTTCAAGGGTTGTTGTTGTTAGTATGGGCGGTAGCTATGAGTTAAACGAACAAAAGTAAAAGGCAATAGTGAGGAAGAAGGGAGGATGTAGGCGAGGGCGATGAGGGAAAAAAACGCGAGCTAAAGGGAGTCTCTCCTCAGTCTAACTTTGACGTGCTCGTCATGATGGGTGGGTGTTGAAGCTCATCCCGATGTTCTCTCGTAGCGGCCGTTAACGTTAGAACCACCGTGCTTTGTCTCGGTTGTCGTTGAATGCAAACATGTTGTGCGTCATCTTTTGCATCATAACTGTCATGTTTGCCACGACCTTATCACTGCGATAGACTCTGTCAGACTGCTGGAAGTAGCGATGTTTTAGTAGTGGGGTTGCCTCACTTGCAATCGGGATCGATCCTCCACTTATTGGGAGCAGGTGTGAATGAGTGAAGCGTGAGAGGGCAACGTGTGGAAGGGCAGGCGTGACAGCGAAGTGGAACCGAACATGTATCTCTCCGTATATTGGCGAGAGATTCATACTCGTTTTGCACTTGGTGGCTCGTGGTGCGCAACCACATCTTCGACTCATATGCTCATCCCGATGTTCTCTCGTAATGGCGGTTAACATTGGAACCGTCGTGCTTTGTCTTGGCTGCCGTTGAATACGAACACGCTGTACGTCATCGTTTGCATCATACCTATCCTATTGGCCACGACGCTTATCACTACGATCGACTCTGTCAGATTGCTGGAAGTGGCCATGTTTTAGCAGTGGCGTTGTCGGAGCAGAAACCCTTACAAGGGTATTTGCTCAGGTTTTTCAATGTCAGACGTTGTCCGACCTTTTCGTTAAATTGAGGGACTTGATGAGAGTGATGGCTGCCAGAAGTTTATTCAGACTAGCCTATAGCCGAGAGACTATAACTTTTTTGAACCTTAGTCCGGATATATGTAGCGTCCGAAAATAATGGCAGTAGTCGGCAGTTTTGTCGAGGCCGCTGAGGCACGCGGACATGGAAATGATAGAACTAAACCTATCCTACCTAAAATAATGGCGCACGGCTCTTAAGCCGCACGATTTAGGACCAGAAATACCAAAACTTAGCCGCGTCAGGGGTGCAGTGATGGTGAGAAGGGCTAACACGGTCAGAGTGTCGTGTCTTTTCTAAAAGGACAGACTGTTAAGGGTCCGACGACAAACCTATGACTAAAGGGGCTTGTAGTGGACCAAAATACGGTCAACCTAAAGGCTCACGTACTTTGCTCAACGCAGACCCTAATATTATCTCAAGTAAGTCAATGATTCCAACAATTAAATCCTAACCCCTGATCATCAAACGCCGACCTTAAACGTGAATGCACTCCGCGTGCGCTGTTTTAGCGACCTCACAACCCTTTTGCGGTTCGCGTTACTGGGCGAGGGTGTCACTCTTACGAAAGTAACCAGACAGTCGCTTAAGACCATACGTGCCCTCTAAGTGCACGCCCACGCACTTTCTAATCAGATCAATTGCACGCTTGTTATTCCCAGCGTCTGAGAGTTGGTTATGGTTATGAAGAAACGAGACACTTTCTCGAATATCGTCAACATTGTATCTTATGTGAAATGCAAAAATACGCAGAAATACCCTTGTCAGGGTATTCAGGCCGACAACGGTTTGCTGAATTTAAATAGATCAGTGCAGGTGATGGGTTAACAGAGCCACGAGTAGTCATTGGGTATGCAACAATGCTTTGTCAATGATCGAGCGATAGTGGTGGATGTTGTTGGCGGTACCACATGGATGAGGGTGTGGTAATTCGTTTTGTCTGGTTGTTTATATATGATATTTCCAAAAGAGCATGACATGAACTTCTCGTACCACCGAGTCTATTTTCGTCGAGCCTGAATTTCACTGCGCTCCGAATCTTGTCGAGCATGGGTCCCACTATATTTTATTTTCTCGTACTCTCCTGGAAGAAAAAAAAGGGAAAAAAAAATGTCGGGACCATGAAACTCATAAAGAAAGGAAAACAAACAAAAAGGAAACAAAGCCTCGACTCTGAAATGCAGCTGTATACATTATTGGAAGTGGTTGTGTCAGTGTGCCCTCGGTAAGGGCGTTTCAGCCCCGCTACCAAATTGTCAAATTCAAGAAAAACAAAGAACGGAAACAAAAAAGGAAACACAGATTTGGTTGTGATATTGGTTGGACACATTCCTCTAAGTGTCAGTGGGATCACGTTACAATCCTCCAAGGAAACACAACTTGAGCAGATCACGGATTTTGCCCTGCCTCATTGGCAGAAAGAAGTTCACAAGATAAGAAATAAAATTAAAAAAAGAGACTAACAACAACCACAATCTAACCGTTGTAAGATTCTTTCTATGAAGGACCACCATAAACACGGCCTCCTAGACTAGACCCCTCGGCGTCATTGTAGTAGACAAAGTATCGTTTTATTTTTTATTTTCACGAGCGAAAAATATAAAATTATACATTATTCTTATTGTTGAGTTTTTGGGACCTTCGAGCTTTTCAGGAAAAATGGGTTTCTCAATACTAGCGGAGGTACCAGTGGTTTTAACTTGTGTGAACTTTTAACTCTCGAGTTGCTTGATCTTTCCTCTACATGAACTCTATAAATATGTAGATGTATGACTACCTCTTCATAATGGATGAACGAAGTCATCGGTTATGTATTTCATGTATAGTCTTTTCTTTTGCATCTGAATGGGAAGATAGTGTGGTTTTGGTTAGTGTGAGAATGAATGGATGTGTATGCATCAGACTCTCGCTGCACTCTTCCGTTTGCAAGAGGCATGTAGCGAATTATTATTTCTTATGTAAGTGAATGAGTTACTTATCAGGAATGCTCATATCATTTCGATGTCTTTGAGTAGTCTCTTCAATGCGTGTGTAACGTTTATGCGAATGAATGCATCTTTTTTTTTTTCATTATGTGGATGTCTTATTTCGCATGTAGTAGGATTTTCTCAATACATCTAAAGCAAACAAAGGGTCTCGCGACATGGTCGGTCGCGGGCCCAAGGGAAACCGTTTGGGACACAAACTGTAGGCGGGGGGCCACGGGGTTGAGGTTGACGGAGGCGAACGGGCGCAGGGGCGAACGCGGGGGCGCAAAGGGGCGGGAACAAGCCAGCGGGAATTCGAAGGCGCACAGGCCTAGGCGAAGCGGCAAAGGGGCGACAACGAATTTTTTTTGCACGCTGGCGGAACCGGGTAAGCAGGCCAACGGGGCAAAGCGGGGTGTGCACGCAGAGGCGAAGGGGGGGGAACCGGGTAAGCAAGCCGAAGCGCGCAAGCAGCGGCGCAGCGCGAATTCGAAAGCACGCAGGTCCGGGCGAAGGGCGGCCGCGAGGTCGGAGAGTTATCGTCTCTCTCTCTCTCTCTCTCTCT
>BFEA01000004.1:1039956-1050206 GCA_003427395.1 Chara braunii
GGGGTGAGAGAGAGAGAGAGAGAGAGAGAGAGAGAGAGAGAGAGAGAGGGTTGAATAGAGCTAGAAGAGTGGTGCTGGGGCAACGCAGGCCCTGGCTATGGCAATGGGGATGGTGTAAGGCCAAATGGTTTGTGTGAATTTATATTGGTGGCAGACACGTTTACCGAGCTTCGTGTTAGGTCTCATACAGAAATGATTTGAGTTTTTCACTGCACAGGTGCTCCTGGTTTCTCACAGTGCCACTTTCCTGCTGCTGTTCATGTGAAATCCTCTATCATTTGCACTTCTTTTCGTCGCTCACTCACAGGTCCCCTGCCTTCTCGTGCGGACCTTCCACTCAATAATATGTGACCTGTCAGTGGGTTTCGTTGCGGCGCTGACGGATTAATTATGAATTTCCCGCTTCATTATCGTTTGTGTATTCGATACACGACTTCGACTGTTTTCTCTCTTTTCAAGCCCACCCTTCCCTTCCCCATTCCCTTTCGACCCCGTCCGACGCTGGTCATTAATGACCATTTTTTTTAATTTATCATCGTCATAATTCTCGCCTCACTTTGCTTTACGTGGTTCCACGTGTCAAGCGGAATCTTTCGTATCCCTAGAGAAAGCATACACAGTGCTCTTCTGCTGTTCCCAACCCGATCCTCTTTTCCTTTCTAGCAGTTTTATATCTAGACTACAAGTTATGATTGAGCCTGAGCCCGCCTTGTAATGACGTGTGCATCGCTCTTTGGTCTCCCTTCGGCCTAAAAGGAACGACAGAGTCTCTTACTCGTGTTTCTCATCTAATCGGAGGGTAAATGAAGGGTCTGTCTGTGTCAATCAGATTGAGGGGTGTCTCAATGTCACATCGAACTTTTTTAATCAGTAGAAGGTGCCTTTTTGTTGTCGCTCCCTCCATGGCATCTTTAGGGATTCTCTCGCCGCGACCTACGGCAGCACTTGTCATTAATTTCGCGCGAGAATGTGTCGCTCTTGCCCGAAAACGACAGGAACATTTCTTCTGGATTGTCGCCGGAATCGAACCGACCACTACGAGTAAACTAGTTGCTCAAGATCGGGAACGTGCAGGAAAGCGGATGAAAACAGCGGCGAATGGCACTTGGATTAGTATAGAGCTGCCGATACTCGTGGCAGCAACTTTCACCACACGTGGTAAAGTTCGCGGCTCTGTGGAATAGGCTGGACTAGGGAGACAGACACTCCTTCACACACGGAGAGAGAGAGAGAGAGGGAGAGAGAGAGACAGACAAGAGACAGACAAGAAAGAGAGACAGACAAGAGAGACAGACAAGAGAGAGAGAGAGAGAGAGAGAGAGAGAGAGAGAGACAAGAGAGAGAGAGACAAGAGAGAGGCAGACAAGAGAGAGAGACAAGAGAGAGGCAGACAAGAGAGAGAGAGAGAGAGAGAGAGAGAGAAGAGAGAGCGAGACAGACAGACAAGAGAGAGAGAGAGAGAGAGAGAGAGAGAGAGAGAGAGAGAGAGAGAGAGACGGACAAGAGAGAGACAGACAGACAAGAGAGAGAGAGACAAGAGAGAGAGAGAGAGACAGACAAGAGAGAGAGAGAGAGAGAGACAGACAGACAGACAAGAGAGAGAGAGAGAGAGAGAGAGAGAGAGAGAGAGAGAGAGAGAGAGAGAGGATGTATGCGTCTTGTGTGTTCTTCTTCAGGTGAATTTGGCTGTTTTCGGCTGCTCTTCTGTTTTTTTGGTTAATAACAATAGTCGCTCCCACGCCCTTTGTCTATGGTGGCTGCTGACGAGAAGGTGATGCTAGCGCAGGCGTAATTGTTTTTTTTGTTCTATTTTAGGTTGTAAACGTTCTCGAAGGTGTGCACGTCCGTCCTTCGGCCTTTTCGGGTTTTGATTATCAGGTGCACTAGCGTGTTGATGCGCGACGTCCGACCCGAGCATCACCTACGCGGCGTTCTTCCCTTGTTCTTGAAAAAACAAACACGAGTTGTTGTCTTCTACGGGCATTACGATTGCCGTTCCTGACGGACTGACTATTGGAGATTCAAATTTCAAACTGTTTGAGATGGCCGAGCAAATCTTCTCGAGTTGTACGTGTGAAAATTACTCTATTAGGAAAGGACGCTGGTTGTAGTAGCCGCCGCGTTTAGAAGACAGGAAGTTGGATTTCCTCGAGGGGCACGATGGCGATTTGGGGATTGTTGAGAGGAGGTACTTGTAATTTCAACGAAGTACTGTAATTACTCTTTAGCTACTGAAGAGAAGATTGCAGTGAGGAAATGCTACATAGGGAAATGGGAAAAATGTACAGGTGGAGCTATGGAGCTTAAGTTATTATTAGTAGTCAGGGAGCTACATAGGGAAGTATGTAAAGGTGGAGAGCTATGCAGCTAAGTAAAGTAGTATGTAAATGCGGAGAGCTATGGTCATTTGATTGATTTTCTCATGTGGCGCGGCCGCCATGAGAGGTGGGAAGTAAGGGAGAGAGATGGCTTGAGTAGAACCTAAGGACCCCATTTGCCCGTTTGATCCCGAGATTTGTTCATCGCTGCTCCCGTTTGCGTCTTCATCTGCATCCCCCTGTGCGGCGAACTTGCTACGTCTCGTCTCTACGTGAGAACTCGCTGCTTCTCGCGTCTACTTGCCCGAAACAGCAAAGGGAACCAGAGAGCGATAGGACGGGGAGAATGGGAAAGAGAGAGGAGGGGGTGGGCTGGTAGTAATACGGAGAGAGAGAGAGAGAGAGAGAGAGAGAGAGAGAGAGAGAGAGAGAGAGATTAGCTAGCTGGTAGTAATACGGAGAGAGAGAGAGAGAGAGAGAGAGAGAGAGAGAGAGAGAGAGAGAGTGATCTCTCGTGAGTGATTGGTTGTGCGTGAGGGGGCATTTTGTATATATGCTGCTTGTGTGCGGATTGTAACACATCTCTCTGCCATACCAGGTCACAGCAATGGGAACGAGAGACCGAGAGGACGGGGAGAACGGAGAAGAGAGAGGAGAGAGGGGGGGAACTGGTAGTACTACGGGGAGGAGAGAGAGAGGAGGCGGGGGCTGGTAGTAATACGCGGGGGCACACAGAGAGAGAGAGAGAGAGATTTAAGTTAAGTCTTAAATTGATCTCTCGTGATTGATTGGTTGCTTGAGGGGGCATTTTGTATATATGCTGCTTGTGTGCGGTTTGTAACACACATCTCTCTGCCGAGGGGACAACTTGAAATCGTCTTCAAGAAGTAGCGTGGCCGAATTTTGGATGATGGGATGTCTCATGTGTTTGGAGAACTAGCATCACCCCTTGTATCCTGAGAAGGGGCTATTTTGATCCCCCCCCTTTAATTTTATATACGTGCTGTTTATGCCCTTCTTTTTTCGTTCGTCAGCCTTTCGCTGCCTTTCGCTTGTTCAGAATGCTATCCTTCTTTCTCGCGGGTTTATGGAGGAGGCTAGATCAAGTAACCTCCTTCTCCCATTCCAGTCCCTTGTCTATCTGGATGGCCTCCGCCTTCGAACGCCCGCCGCTCTCATTAAACCTCGATTCTCCATTCCCTTCCCTCCCCTACCCCATCAATCTGTATGTATTGGCCTCTCGTCTTCTTTCTCTTCCCCTTCCTTCTCGTCTCTCCTTGGTTTCATTTGATACAGGGTTGAGGTTTCTGTATGTTCTTTTTTTGTTTGCTCTGTTGTGGCTTCCCCCTCCCCCTTTCGTTCTCCCTCTCTCTCCCTTTCTCATGTTTGTCACTCTCAAGCTTTTTCAGTATTCTGTCGCTCGTTCTCGCTTCACCATGGTCTCAGTTTCCCTCGCTGCACCATGATCTCAGTTTCCCTCGCTGCACCATGGTCTCAGTTTCCCTCGTTCCGCGAATCTGTATGCCTTGCTCTGGACTGTTTCTATCCTCCTGTTAGATGTTTTCATTCACCTGCCTTTTCATTTCAATCTCTTTTCGATTTGTAGAGCATCCTCACACTAGCGTTTTCCTAAATGTAGACCTGATTGCAATTACGGCCGGAGGTGGATGAATCTGACAGCAATCGCGCCCAGAGGTAAGTCGAAATAGTCGTCGTGTGAGTATGCCCTTAGTTTATCTATGAGGCCTGCTGTCGCCCAACGTTCGTAGCGACGAGGTAGGGTTGGAGAGGACGAGTCATGAGAATGTCTGACACGGATGTCTCCTTGTTACGGATGTCTCCATGTCACGGATGTCACCTTGTCACGGATGTCTCCTCCGGGAACGATGAGGTGACGCACACCTGACGGACGTGATGAGGTAAAGATCGTAATCCTGATATTCGGTCACAGTGACAAAGAAATCAGTGTGAAGCTGTTATTATTGGTTCTTGCAGCGGGAGTGAATGGTATGTGTGTGTGTAAGGGGAGAGAGAGAGAGAGAGAGAGAGAGAGAGAGAGAGAGAGAGAGAGTGAGAGTTGTTGTAGGATGTTAGGATAGTTTGTTCGGACAGGAGAGTGAGAGTTGTTGTAGGATGTTAGGATAGTTTGTTCGGACAGGAGCGCGCGCGTGTGTGTGCGTGTGTGTGTGTGTGTGTGTGTGTGTGTGTGTGTGTGAGAGAGAGAGAGAGAGAGAGTCGGTGTAGGATGGTAGGATAGTTTGTTCGGACAGGAGCGCGTGTGTGATGTCGAGGAGAAGCAATTTGGCCCTACGCGGCTGCTTCAGCCATAATCACACTTTTGCCGTTCGTTATCATTTTGCGCTCGGTTACCGTGAGCGGTTTGTAAGTCAATTTAATTTATCTGGCTGTTTGAATCGTCTCCCTGTCTTGGGTGCTGTTGTACTTACGACGCCTATGAGCAATAAAGGCAACAACTGGCATGATATGGTAAAGATCGTAATCCTGGCTTTTCTCGCCTAGCCGATGCCTCTTTTTCCGTCTTCCGATGTGTGTGTTTTGCCTACCTTCTTCCCCCGTTTACAACGCAAGGTCATTATAGCTGTATGCATTTGGGGTATCTTTCAGTCTAAATACAGTTTTAATGACCGTGCGTTGTACATACAGCTATAATGACCGTGCGTTGTATTTGGGGGGAAGAAGGGTAGCCGATGCCTACATTCTTGCATGCCTGCTTTTTTGAGGAGTGACGAGATATGACACGTCCATATGCCATCAGTAGGGTGTCTCTCCTGCCTCTCTGTCTGTTGTTTAGGGGAAATTGGTAATCAATTTGTTTTCAGAGCCCCCTAGTTTTTGCCCCAACCACCCCCCGCCCCCCCAGATTATGATTATGAATGGGGTTGAAACTCTTGGCCCGTGGTGGAGTGGTGGGTACAACAACTAGACCCTTAGAAATCATTTTCCCGTTCTCTGATCGGAAAAAAAAAAAGGAGACAATCATCCCACGAAAAAAACGAAAAGAAGAAGAAGAAGAAGAAGAAGAAGAGGTAGTGGAATTGAACACAAAAGAAGGGGAAAAAAACACCGCGGTGCTTCTTCCTCTTCTTCTTCTGCTGCTGCTTCGTTTTTCAGAAAAAAAAAAAGAAGAAAAAGAGGCAATTAGAAAAAAAAAAAGAAGAGGCAATTCAGAAAGCAAAGCCGTTGTCCTTCGTGCGACATCCGTTAGAATTGGTGGAACGATACAGAGCGAATAAAACCATGCTCAGGAAACGATACGCAGAGCAAATAGAACCAGGACCCAAGGATGACAAGGCCTAAAACCGAGAAATGGGGCCTAGCACTCCACTACACAACACTCTTACATGCATTCATTTGGATGCTAGCTGCACTTGTGCAAATGCTCCTGGTCAAAAAAGAGTTAAAACGCACGTAGAGTGATCTGTACTGCAGCCACGGCGAAGGTAAAAACGAGTACTGCCTCTTTTGCGAAGCCGTGCATCTATTTTTCTTTTTCTTTCGTTTCCCCTAAATTATATTGGGAAGCGAAATGTAATTAGGGAAAAAAAAAAAACAAAAAAAATGATTGCTTCCAAAAAGAAAACAAACAAAAACAATTGTTGCTTGCTCAAAAGAGACAAACCAAACAAACGACTGGTTCCATGTGCAAAACGAGAGTGAATCTTCCGCTAGAAGATGGAAACATACACCGCCATGATTTTTGTCTTTTATTGCACATTTCGAGAGTAGTGGAGCGAGGGGGCCGTGCGAAATGTGCGCTAACGAAGTGGCGGGAGGGGGCCGTGCGAAATGTGCGCTAACAAAGTGGCGGTAGTGGCGGTGGCGGCGCCCGGTCGCCGACGGCGGCTGTGTAGGACGCTTCGCTGGGGTACGTGGACGTTGATTTCTTCCATGAGGCACCTACCCTGCCAGGCACCATAGCTGTGGGAGAGCTATGGCGACAGTGCCCTGGCGTAGCCTAGCCCTTGAGTGGGTAGGGAGTGCAATGCACTCTTCCGCCATGGCATCCTGGCAGCTCTGTACCTAACCTGACCTCCATACCAACTTGCACACTTCGCAGGATCTCGACTGCTCCGACTACTTGGAAAGTATGGAAGGCGGAGCGGCGCATCTGGACGCAATGGGAGAGCGTGCGGTTGCGGTGGCAGCGCTCCGGCATGTTAAAGGGTTCCAGCAAGTCTAGGTTGACCGTTTTTCGTCGCAAGGCAGTCTGTTGTTCATTATTTTACACTGGGGAAGGCTTGCAGTAGGTTTAGGGTGAAACTTACGTGGTCGGGATGATACGGGAGACCCGGTGAAGAGCAAACTAGAGTTGTATCCATTGGGTGCGTGGTGGGAAACCCGTCTAGGCAACAAAGGCGCTTTACAGCGTGTTGGGCAGTGAGGATGAGAGGGTAACCCGAATGCTTAGTCTTCCTTCCCAGCGCTGAGTCATCGATTATTATTCCTTTAGTTTGATACTGGAAGTTTGACTGCCGAAAAAGCCCCAAAGCCCTGCGGGTGGCGGCGCCATCAGCGGGAGTGGGAGACTCACTAGTAGCGGTGGGAACGTTCCCCGGGCGCGAAGGGTAAGACAACTGCCATCCCATAACAGCGCTTGGTGTCACAGTGTCGTTTACGTTTTAGGCACCGAGGCTAGGACTTGGGAGCTGTGTTTGATGTTGTTATTCTCCAGGAGTTTTCGACCTCTCACAGATCCTTGATGTCCTTAAAGCGCTGGGGAAGCGCTGGGGTATGGTTGCAGTGATTTAGGGTGATACTCATAGGGGTGGGATGATACGAGAGACCCGGTGAAGAGCAAACTAGAGTTGTTACAGTATCCATTGGGTGCGTGGTGGGAAACCCGTCTTGGCAACAAAGGCTCTTTACAGTGTGTTTTGGATAGTAACGACGAGAGGGCAGCCCTAATGTTTATTTTCCGTCACAGCTCTTAGTCATCGAGAGTGCTCCTTTAGTTTGAGAGTTTGTTGATCTTCACCTTTTGCAATATTAAAATTAAATTTAGCATATACTTGGATTGAATTTTAGATTTGATTTGTGTTCTAGAATTGATTTGTATCTAAGAATTTGGTACATTTTTGGAAATAATTTTAGGGTTAAATGGCTGAAATTTTTGCGAATTGTCTTGTGCATTTTCGAGAGTTGCAATTTAAAGCTTGTAGTTCTTGCCAATAGTGTTTCGACCTTAGAAACATGCCGGTGCTTCCCTGTGCAGCAAAGATATTATTTTATACTATTTATAGGTTGAAGGATTTGAGAGCTTTTTGACCTTTCAGTTTGGCCCCTTTTTTTTACTGTGCTTCACGGTAATTTTGAGAAGTTTCTATCTAGATGAGGCGGAGTAGTCTGGCGGACGCTGGATCTGGTTTCCAGCAAAGGTTCGTCAAAATACGCCGGGTAGAATTGTGAGGTCCTAGGCCTCGTGCATTATCGATTTTGAATATATAAAGCGACAACTACTTAAAAAAAAAAAAAAAAAAAAAAAGACTAGTGGAGCGACACCCCATATCTACCGTTTTGCCGGCCCGGGTCCTCGTCCCACATGCACCGTTTAGTGGACCTAGCTAAACGGTGTGACGGCTGAAACTGTTTTTTTTAATTCATTTAAAATTCAGAAATGCATTAAAAAATCGCCAAAGAATCAAAGATACAATTCATTCTTTTTCTTTTTTTTTCCACAACTGGAGTGAAATCCGTGACGTCCACAACCGAGAATGGAAACTTGCTTCCATCACTTGCTTCCATCACTTGCTTCCATCAGACGCGCGCGGTCGGCCTTCACCGCTCAAACTGTGAGATCCGAGAACTAGTGTGTGTGTGTGTGTATGTGTGTGTGTGTGTGTGTGTGTGTGTGTGTGTGTGTGTTGTACCGCGGTCTGACTGGAGACAGCGAAGACTCCGAAGACGATGACGAGCAAAGAAACAAAGGACATATCGATCTGCACTTCCGTAACGGATGCTGGCTGTGTGAACCTGCTACAATGCTGAGAGAGAGAGAGAGAGAGAGAGGAGAGAGAGAGATTAAATATGCGTGAATGTGGATGGATTCACAGGACGCCTCTCCATGAATCTGCCCAATAACGGAGACAGATACAGGAGCGCACAACTTAATGAATTCGAGCAGCTCCCATCCTCCGAAGGGTCGCTCCTATCCTATGAAGAGTTGCCCTATTCCCCGTAGTTCACGCGTATTCGGCCCTTCAAAAGTCGACCCAAAATAGCAAAGTACATGCGACTTCACAAATTTCTCAAAACGCAATAAAATAACATAAAAAATAAATAAAAATCTCCGAAGGGACACCAACGGTCGTTGAACTGGCTGTCTTGAAAAAAGGAGACAGCTAGCTCAACGGAAAGTGGCGAGGGTAGGGGGAGTAGTATTCGAGAGAAAGGAATTACTTCTGCTTTTTGTTGTAAGAAAAAGCAAAGATAGTCTCTATTGCCTTTTTATTAAAAACGGACCGTTAGATAACTTGGACGACGTGCATCTCCGTTGTCGCGAATAGTCACACATCGTCCAAAGCCGAACGTTGACCTAGCTCAACGGAGCTAGTGGGACAACGTCCCGGAAGAACGTGGCACTACTACACTCTAATGGGAAGTTTTTTTTGGGGCGGGTGGGGTTGGGGTGGGGAAAAGGAATGGGAAGTCTATGCTTGTTGCTGCACCCTGAGCGAGGAGCAACAATGGGCCTGGTGGCCACACGGCACACGAA
Source organism: Chara braunii (assembly GCA_003427395.1). Classification (NCBI taxonomy): domain Eukaryota; kingdom Viridiplantae; phylum Streptophyta; class Charophyceae; order Charales; family Characeae; genus Chara; species Chara braunii. The sequence continues at coordinate 1,049,008 of BFEA01000004.1, forward strand.
ACGAAAACGAAACGAGTGCATCTGCCCACGGAAGGTGGCAAAATACACTAGTAGGAAAAAGCCGATATTTCAGTTCTGTTACTGAATCACGAAAGCAGCTCAGGTTTTGAACTTTGGATCAATGGAGAGTTTGATCCTGGCTCAGGATGAACGCTGGCAGCATGCTTAACACATGCAAGTCGAACGGAATATATTGATTGGTTTCAATGAATATATTCAGTGGCGGACGGGTGAGTAACGCGTAGCAAACCGATGAACCTGGCCATTTTCTGCCGGGAAATGCACTCATTTCGTTTTTCATTTCGTGTGCCGTGCAGCAACGTCCAATTTGATATGCAGAGAAATCAGTTAGAGAAGATTAGCATGGCCCCTGCGCAAGGATGACATGCATAAATCGAGAAATGGTCCAATTTTTTTTATAAAAAAAAAAAAAAAAAAATCAGTTAGAGGAAGTGGCGGTAACGAGGTCTTTCGGCAGGGGTAGTCGATCACCTACCATGTCTCCCATGTCTCTTATGGAGTGGCACATGAGTACCCACGTGCACGGATGGGAGAAGTCTTGGGAGGGAAGAAAGAAGTGTATAAGAATAATAAAATGGGAGGGTGAAATATACCAATGGAGAAAGAAAGAGGAAACATTGGGCCTGGCTGTACTACTCTCAACATGCACGAAAGACAAAAATTATGGCGGTGTATCTGTCCATGCTCTAGCAGAAGATTCACTCTAATTTTGCACATTTCAAGAGCGGAGCGAGGCCCATCGCCCTTAAAACACCAGTACCTCGCCCAACTATCGAGTCCGAGCCTCGGCCGACCGGTACGCCGATCCGTGCCGACGCTCGGACTACCGGGCGCAGGCACCCCGAACGTGCAGAACGTGAACAACGGAAAAGACGGGAAAAAAATACGAAAAAAAAACAAAGAAATAAGAAAAAGGATCCGAACGTGCAAAAGGTACACAGCAAAGAAAACGGGAAAAAAAAGACAAAAAAAAACAAAGGAATAGGAAAAACGACCGTTCTCTTCTTGCTATCGTTTCGAAAAACGAAACGGGAATGCATCTTCCCTCTTTCGCGGGAACATGCATTCCCGACATGTTTCTTTGTGTGTGTGTGTGTGAGAGAGAGAGAGAGCGAGAGCGAGAGAGAGAGAGAGAGAGAGAGAGAGAGAGAGAGAGGGGTGGCGACCTGAACGGGAGG
>BFEA01000004.1:1062946-1073497 GCA_003427395.1 Chara braunii
ATCCTTGCGCAGGGGCCATTTGCTACTTTTCCCTTCTCTGTATCGTTCCAATTTTAACGGATGTCCCGAAGGACAGCGGCCACCAGGTTGGTTCCCCTCGTCACTTTCTTTTTTTTTTTTTTTTTTGAGATCACAATTTTTTTTTCCCTTTCCGAGAGCACTGTTTTGTTTGCTTTGTTCTCCTTGGCCAGGGTTCCACTAGCACATGAGTGAGGTAAAGTGTATCCCATAAATACCTGTGGGACACCGCCCGGCCGTTGACGCAGGAGTATAGGAAGGCAGAAAAATCAAGATGGACCAAATAGCGTTTTCTTTTTGTTTTTATTCTTGTTCGTTTCAATCATGAAGAGTGGGAGCCAGGGGCAAAAAACGAAAGACTCGTTTTGATTGGAGGTACTTCAGGCGAGAAAAACAAGTAAAGTACTCGAAGGGGTCTGAAAACAAGTGAAGTACTCGAAGGGGTCTGTATTCACCACCTTTTTTTTCCCGGTCTATTCCAGCCCCATCGAGTACTTGATTTTTTTCTCGAAATGTACGAACACAAAGTGCACGCTTGAGCATGGCAATCGCCAGAGAAGGGAGTCCAGTCGGGCACACTAAGGGACTCCCTCGGGGTGGTACGTGAGACTGCAATCGTCAGCTACCACTCTGTCCTCATTCAGCATTGGCGGGGCGGTAAGCAGCACTTTCAAACGTCGCCCTCGTTCCCATCTTTTTTTTTTTTTTTTTTTAAACCTCGTTCCCATCTTGGGAAATGGGACGTGGCCATGTTTTTTTTTTTAAGGTCTTTAAAATTACTTTTCTTCCTTTTCTCAAAGTGTGCCACAGGTCGGAATAGGCCGTGACTCGTGTGCTACTGGAACCGTGCCCCTTGAAGGAGGGGGCAGCTAAATTAATTAATTAATTAATTAATTAATTCATTTTAAAAAAACTTGTATTACGTGTACGGGACTCGAAAGCCTTACCTGGGACCTTGTCCCACTTGCACCGTTTAGTTGAGGCAGCTCAACGGTGCGACAGCTAAAAAAATTCATTCTAATTCAATTTCAAATGAGAAATGCATTATAAATGGCACAAATACAATTGTTCTGGTTTTCCTTTTTTCACAATTGGAGTGGCATACGGGCACTTCCACACCAGAAAATGAACAGTTGCCAGAATCTCATCCAAAAATGGCAAACGGAAGGAGGCTTGTACAGTTTCTCTTGAAAAACGCCTTTTGGGGGAACAAGAGGGTCGTTGAGCTACCTGTCTCGAAAAAAGGAGACAGCTAGCTCAACGGAAAGTGCCGAGGGTAGGGGTAGTAGTATTCGAGAGAAAGGATTTACTTCTGCTTTTTGTTGTAAGAGAAAGCAAAGATAGGGTCTCGCTGCACTACTATCCACTCTCCGAAATCGGAGAGTTCGGCATCGCTGCACTAACTGTCCGATTTCTCCCTTTGAAAATGTTCGGATAGCTGTCAGATACCACCGCGCGCGGATAGTTCCCAGCCTGCAAAGAAGGTTTTCCGGATGGACCTCGGCGGGTCTCTCCAAAATGCTCCGAATTCGGAGAGTGTGCCTGGAGAAGGGGCCGACAAAATGCATATGACGCCAAGTAGTCCAGTGCTGTCGCACGAATTGGAGTGTGGGACCACGGATAGTAAGTGCAGCGAGACCCATAGTCTCTATTGCCTTTTTTATTGAAAACGGACCGCTAGATGACTTGGACGACGTGCATCTCCGTTGTCGCGAACAGTCACACATCGTCGAAAGCCCAACGTTGACCTAGCTCAACGGAGCTAGTGGAGCAAGGTCCCTGTCTATAAACAGTTACACATGTGTACTTCTTTTTCTTTTTTTTTTGAAACTTTTCACCTTGGAAATTTTATTACCCAAGGCTTACATCAATCGTACCGAACTTTTTTTTTTTTTTTTTTTTCCAATTTTAACGGATGTCCTGAAGCATGGCGGCGGAGCATTTTGCCAGTAGCTGTGCCTCCCACCTACTTCACCCACCCCCCATCGAGTAGCAGCAGTGGCTATGGCCAACACCCTCCCACATACCACACACAACCCACTCACGCTCACACTCACACTCACACCCGTGTTGGTCATAGACCCTACTAATACCAATCAGCGGCAAGGGGCCAACTGCTGGCATCAACCAGCTCTCCAGGCCGATTTTTTTTTCCTTTTCTTTTCTTTTCTTTTTTTCTTTCTTTTTTCTTCCATCCAGACCGACAATCCACGACGAAAATTAAGAAATTTCAAAAACCTAATGCCAACGAAACAGATTCCTCTTTTTTTTTTTTTTTTTTTTAAACCACCAGTACCTCCGAGCCTGTTTTGCCGACCCTGAATTTCACTGCGCTCCGAGTTTGCCGAGCCTGGGTACCACTCCGTTTTCTTTCTGGTACTCTCACAAAAAAAAAAAAAAAAAAAAAAAAAAAAAAAGTTGCGGCCGTGAACTCAGAAAAAAAGAAAAGGAACTTGGAAGTGGTAGTGTGAGTGTGCTCTCATCGAGGGTATTTCAGCCCCGTGGCCAGGTTATCAGATTCCAAAAACACAAAAAAAACAACAACCAGAAACACGTATTTGGCTGTGAAAATGGTTGGATACGTTCCTCTAAGTGCCAGTGTGATGAGGGTTACAATCCTCTGAGGGAACACAGCCCGAGCAAATCACAGATTCAGATTGTCAGATTCCAAAACCAGGAAAAAAAAAAGAAACGGAAACACGCATTCGGACGTGAAAACGGCTGGATACATCAGGGCTACAATCCTCTGAGGAAACACAGCCAGCGTCACGGATTCCGCCCTGCCTCGTTGGCAGGGGACTCATAATAAACAAACGAGAAATAAAAAAAGAAAACAAGTTTCAGAATGTGATCGTCTTTGCTGTAGGATGCATTCTGTAGAGGAAGACTGTGAGCACGGCCTCCTATACTACCCTGCCCGACATCATTGCAGTGCATAAGCTTTTTTTTTTTTCCGTTCTCTTTCACGCGCAGGCAAAAGAAAACTAAGATTTATGGGACTCGCCGACCCTGGGCCCCAGCACCGATTTCTTCGGGGACAGACCAGTACATTGTAATTTCACAACACTGGCAGAGGTACTGGTGGTTTAAGAAACGGAGCAATGTCTTTATAAAAGCCGGGAACCGGGCCCAGCGTCCCTTACAAAGCAAGTGGGGCCCTCAGTGGGCAAGGCATCACCGGCAAAACACATCGAGAGCACCGCTAGATTTCACCCCACAGCCAACTCCACATCCAACTCCACAGCCCCAACAACTGAAAAATCAACAAAAAATTTCATCAAAATCTAAGTCATCACCAAGAGATGAAAACAACAAGGATTTCACACTGATCTACCCTAACATCTAATTAACAAAGACAGTCGCAACAATTCCAGCCTATACCTTCCCTGAATACCTAATTAACAAAAACAGTCACAAAAATTTCAAATCTATACAAACTTCCTTCTCAGTGGCAACAATTTGCCCCACTTCTCTCAAAACCATTACTGCCATCATATTAAGAGTTTTATCTTTGTTCTCCTTGAGAGAGGGGGCAGCCATTTAAAAAAAAATTAAAAAAAATAAAAGAGAGGGCAGCCGTCATACCTGTATGGTATCACCGGACTCTAACGCATGACCTGTCTATGAAAAGTTAAATGTGTGTACTTTACTTTTTTTTTTTTTTTTTTTATGTGTGGACTTGCTTTTTTTCTCTTTTTTCTTTTTTTACACGAAAACAGTTTTTATTAGGGCCCAGTGCCCAAGGCAGAAACTCAATATCAGCAAGCTGCAAATTCAGGGGTCGCAAGGTTAGGGGCTAGAGCTGCGTGGTACCCCGCAACGTGAAATTCTCCCCTCCAAAAGGGCATGCATGCATTGTGGGGGAAAAAAGAAAGAAAAAGAAGCGGCATGGTTCTCTTTCACTGGGTTTTCCTTTTGGGGGGAAGAACGACCAATCTCGTCAGTTATATATTTCCAGATCCGGCACTCCTAAGGATGGGATGACATTCGGAGATCTGGCACCGACCCTAGTCTATGGACCGTAGGATAGGATGCAGTGAAGCGGAGCATCGGGGTCCAAATGGCGAAAGGAGGTGGATCTGACTGACCGCATCAAGACCAACTTGTCCGAGTAGTGGCAGAATTTTTTTCGTTTTGGTGGTTTTTTTTTTAACTTTTTTGATTGATTTTGATTATTGGCAGAGATCACTTTTCTTCTTTTCTTTTATAACAGAGCTCACTTTTCGCTGTGGAGCACTTGTTGTTTCTCAGGTAGGTTCGTTGTCGGGATTCTGCTGGGGTTTTTTTGAGGTATGTGCACTGGGCTGGGCTGGCATTTGGATGCCACCTCACTGAGGACAATATGCTCAGGGCCTGGTTGCACTACTCTCCCTACGCCGAGTTTGGCGAGTAGGCGCCTGGTTTGGTTGAACTTAGGGCGAGATCCCACTGGCAAAGACGATTGTAGTAAGAAGCGTCTGAATGTGGACGCGTTCCAGATCAGATGCGAAAAATTGTGGTTGACCGACTCTTCTGCATGTGTGTGTGGAACACGTCCAGATTCAGACACTTATTCCAATCCTCTTTGCCAGTGGGATCTGGCCCTTACTCGCCAAACTTGGCGAATGCAAAATGTGTCAGACGGCTCGCCACACCGTCGACACAAGTTGTGGCGAGTGTTTTCGGTTTCCCCGCCTGCCTGTGCACGGCGGTTTGTGGAGGGTGGTGGTCCTCGCGACTCCTCGGACCTGTTCACAAAACAACTTCTGGAGAGTGCACGGCTTCACGAGTCGACATCAGGTAGACGACAAAATTTTTTAACTTTTCTGTGGAAGAAATATGGTGGCGAGTAAGTGCAACCAGGTCTACAGTTCGTCACTATTCTCGTTTTTTTCACTCTCCACCCATCCGCCACGAGTTGCGGCGGATGGCGAGTAGTGCAACTACGGTAGGCACTCACACGAGTAGTGTTTTTATTTTGCGGTCAGAGTAGGTTCACACCTGTCCAGACTGAACTCCCAGCCTGAGACTCTTCTTTCTTTTTGGTTGGTTCTTTTCGGCACCCAGAATTTGGTGAGGTTCGCGCCTGTCCAGACTGACTCCAGACTGACTGCCCGTCTGGACGGACAGACTTTTTGTTGTTTTCTTTTGCCGTCCGCGGACTGGCTGGGATACAATTCCATGATATCAGCGCTTTGGCGAGGTGCTGCGGCGAGGCATGACATTGGTGAAGTTTTTGCAACCATCGTCGAGTTTGCTGAGCCGTGCGGTTACGCGCTATTAGCCTATGACAACCAGGAAGAGTGTGCTTGGGTGGCAATATGTGAGAAATACTACGGTAGGGTGTGACAGTGACAGTGAAGCACAGGAGAGGTGAGTAAGTATGGTCACATCCGTTGGGACATCCGTTGAAATCGGAAGGATTGGAACAATACAGATCATCCTCATCCGTTAAAACTGGAATGATACACAGAAGATTAGCATCGTCCCTGCGCGAGGATGACAGAGAAATGGTCCAATCTTTTCCTTGGTAGAAAAAGAAATGACGGTCTCCCACTTTCTCATAGGAGTGCTTTGCGATATGACTCCATGTTTGCGTAATCGGACCTGGATACTGATGGTCATGTGCTCGATTCCTGGGGGCAAGTCTCACTTACCCAAGTCCCACTTACTGGAATTTTCGATTTCTGACTTTGCATCATGAAGATCCACGGCCAGAAATGAAGGATCCGGCCAAGTGGGACTGACTTGGTCTCAGGTCAGCTCATAGAGTGCGAGTCCCGCGAAGAGGAGATTCTGAAGGATCCGGCCAAGTGGGACTGACTTGGTCTCAGGTCAGCTCATAGAGTGTGAGTCCCGCGAAGAGGAGATTCTGAAGGATCTGGCCAAGTGGGACTGACTTGGTCTCAGGGCTTGCTTCTGCCTGTTGGAGGCGGAAGGGGAACGTCAAAAAGACGACAGCAAGACTGATCCAGTCAAGATCACTGACACAAATCAATCTGAGCAGCTCACCTTGTGCAAGGTTCAGGAAAGCAGGGGGCTTGCTTGTTGTGCCTGTTGGAGGCCAAAGGAGCATGTCAAAGGCAGAACAGAAACACTGATCAGGTAAAGAAAACTGACAGCAGTGGGCCTCGCGCCACTACACAGCATACTAACGTGTCTGGACCTGTTAGAGTTCCGATACATTTAAAATCCTCGATCAGTCCGAATGAATCTGCTCTATGTTCCAGTCCAGATACCTGCTAAATGTTGAGCAGCAGGTGGACCCAGGCCCAGTATGAATTCAAACACAGGAAGATGCAGAAGCAAACAGCAGAGAGGGGAGAAACGTGATCTCGCCACTTAGGGGGGCGAGGTCCCACTCGCACAGAGGATTGGACTGAACGCCTGAATCTGGACGCGTTTGCGGAGAGGTGCAGAAAATCGTGATTGATCTGGTTTTCTGCATCCCTTCTTAGAACAGATCCAGATTCAGTTGCTTAATCCAATCCTCTTTGTCAGTGGGATGTCCCCCGCAGCAGACGCATATAAGAAAAGAAAAAAGAAAGAGAAACATGCCACTTCCAGACATTTGTTAAAAATTAAAATTGGAACAATACGGAGAAAATAGCATGGGCACTGACTGTGGCCAGGGATGACACACAGATTGAGAAATGTGCTGAAGAAAGAAAAGTTCGGAAAAAGCATTCTGTTGGTTCGTAGTGCAGCAAGACAATGTGCTGAAGATACGCCTGCCATTTACACATTGTTGCTAACGATACGTGCACATTTACGCATTCTTGCGGAAGATACGACCCCCCCCCATTTCCATGTTCGTGATGAAGATACAGAATGCGAAAGGAATGGCGGGCGTATCTTCACTACGAAACGAACGTGGACAGAATCTACACATTCTTCTTCATGTTGGTTCCTAGTGCAGCAAGACAGTGTGCTGAAGATACGCCTGCCATTTACACATTGTTGCTAACGATACTTGCACATTTACACATTCTTGGGGAAGATACGACCCCCCCATTTCCATGTTCGCGATGAAGCAACAGAATGTGAACGGAATGGCGTGCGTATCTTCACTGCGAAACGAACGTGGACAGAATCTACACATTCTTCATGTAAGGCTGACTTGGCAGAGACGATGGCATTTTCAGTCTTTGAGGGTTAGCCCGAGACGATGGTGACTGCAGTCTTACTAGTTTTTTTTTTTTTTTATCATCTGCTCATTAGCGTCATCCGTGCACGCAGAGAATCGAACTGGCACCCTCTGCCACAGGAGGCAAGTAGTACAGGAACACAGGCCCGGTCAGGCGGCAATGGATGTGTAGTAGTGTACAGTTAGGGATGAAGAGGCAGAAACAGTTCGGGCGTTTTTTTTAAATCATCTGCTTAGAACAAGCACTAGTAATGTCTTTCCCCGAACATTAAAAAAAAAGAAAAAAAAAAAAGGCATATGCGTTGTAAAACGAATACAAACTCGTAGGTTGCTTTCTATTGGAAGACAAGGCATATGCGTTCTATCGGAAACAGCCATGATGTTCGAATACAACACACATGCGTTCTATTCAAATCAGCAGTTTCTTTCTTTCCAAAAGACCTGAATACAACGCATATGCACTATGCTCTATTTAAATATGGACGGTCCGGATGTCTGGACAGGTCCGGAAAATGACCGGACCATTAAAAAAAATGCTGATTTGAATAGAACGCAGGTCCGGATGTCGAAACAGCCATGATGTGCGAAGACGGTAGGTGGTTTAGTTGTGCAGGCTTCCATACGAAGCCTGGCAAACACCAGTTGTATTCTAATACAACGCCCATGCGTTCTATTCAAATCACAGCAGTCCGAAAACGAAGCTTGGCAAAGTGTTGGCGTATTCAATCGATGTGTCCTGTACATGACCATGTATGAGCTCTATTAAAATCGTCCCCTGGGGATGAGCTCTTAACAATCATCGTCCAAGGATGAGCTCTAACTATCATCGTCCCCTGGGGATGAGCTCTTAACTATCATCGTCCCTTCATTGGTAAATTCAACTAAATAATCTAAATTGTCATTCTCAATGGAGAAAAAACACAGTTAAACCACCAGTACTTGGCCCAGCTATCGGCCACGGAAAAAAAGAGAGAGCAGAAACGTTTCTAGTCGGATGAATTTGGGTGCTCCTGTAGTAGCCCGTACGTTTCCTAACATCGTGGCACGTTAACGGGCATGACTCCAGGAAGTACTAGTGGTTTAATGTCGCTTTCTTCCTGCCCCTTCTTACCTGCCACAGCTGATGGCACATATTTGTAAATCTCAATGGATCAACACGGTGACCCTTAATCCTTCAGGTAGTTTGTCTTCCTGCCCCTGCTTCCCTGCCATAACAGCTCATACTTCTCGAGGGATATCCACATTGCTAATACCATCCAGTTGCCATGTTGGTTACAGGAGAGAGGCTAAACGTCGTATTAGCGATGATGATGATGATGATGGTGTGTATGTGCGTGTGTGTGTGTGTGTGTGAACTTTGTTTGTCTCTGTGTCTTTTATCTTGTGTGTGTGTGTGTGTGTGTGTGTGTGTGTGTGTGTGTGTGTGTGTGTGTGTGGCACGAACAGATCGCACACAGCCCCTAGGGGCCCGACATTGGACCACCACAGGCCCTAGACTGCACCTATCCCATTTTTCAGGCCGTCCTAGAACCACGGCCATCTTTTTTGGCCTCGGAGAGGCCCCTGGTAGGTAGTGTTGTCGAGGTAGTGTTTTATGTTTTTTTTTTTTTTTTTTTTTTTAGTGTTTTATAACTAGTTTCAGAGAATTTTTGTCTCTTCAAGGTTTTGCCCAGTCCGGGATGTGTTGTTTGGACTTCGTCCTGTCCAGACAGGCATTTCTGCCTCTATCGAAGTGGCATATGAGTTTGAAGGATTGAGAATCCTCGACGGACGAGTCGAGGAGAGTTGGGGAGGAGATTGTAATGCCATGATATGTAATACTCGTATCATCTTCTTCTTTAAAGTTTTCCATCTTGTGTACGTGTGTTATTATTGTGATGGAGGCACTTCTGCCTGTTCAGACCACCTGGGCTGATTTCAGGCCCAGCGGCCGAGTTTTTTTTTTGCGCTGAGCTAGACCAGTTTTGTCCTTTCTGCAGTCCATCCCCTTGTCCTCTTCTGATGACATCCCTGCCGCATCCGTAGGGAGGCCTGGCGTCTGGTAGGGAACCAAGCAGGCCATTTTTTAGGCCAGGGGGTAGACCAATATTCGGGCCTGCCTCTGGGACCACCAAGTGGCCACTTGATTGGAATGCTCCAGCTGCAGGGCGAGGAGACTTGCGGTGGGCCCAGCGATATATAGGTGGGCCAGCACTCAATCCTGGACATGCAGTGTTGAGGGTACTTTTGGGCATGATGCTGCACCAGCAGCTGCTAGAGGAACAGCGCTAGTGGAATAGGAGGTAGAATAGAGGAGTAAAGAGAGGAGGTCTCCAGCAGCAGCACAGCGTTGAAGCACTCACCTGAGCACCATAGCTTGGGCCCTCCGTACAGGACCAGTGAAAGATCACGTCTTGAGAACCATATGTAATGAAACCTGCAGATTCTCAGTGGACTGTACATTAGGCTGAGGGCGAAGCCTGGGGCTTGCCTCGGTCTGGTCGCGTCGTAGGTTAGATTCGTGATTTTGTGTTTTCTGTGTTTTGTTGTCTGTGCGGTTGCTGTGTTTTTTTTTAACGCATTGAGGTGCGATGACGTGCTGATTTCTGCTGCCATGACTAACGGCGAGGTTGTACCCTGTTGTGTGTGCCTGTTGTGTTTTGCAGCGTGCTTTGTTGTGTGTGTGCGTGCAGAGTTATGGGTCACACTGAGGCCTATATGCTGTTCTAGAAATAGACCGGCTCCGGCCCTGCGATTGCAGGCCCAGTCTTCCCCGACGTCATAAAGGCCCTAAGGGCCTACAGTAGGTAGAGCCCGTAGCTGGGAAGGGCCTAGAGGCCCTAAGTCGAAACGGTACTGGTAGAGCAGTTTCGGTCCAGTAGGTCTAGGGTAGAATCTATAAATAGGACAGGCCGAGTAGGTCTAGGACTTTTGGGCTTTTCATTTTCGCGTTGCAGCGTTCGCGGCCAACCAAGTTTAACAGCGCTGAATGTCTACAGCGGCACCTGCGACATCAGCTGCGTGAAGCGGCCATAGCCGGCCTACCTGAGACAGCCATAGCTGGGGCTGTGCTCAGCGCATCTATCCCCAGGGGATATCTGCGTTTGGCAGGACTATCGGGGGGTCTTCACTGAGTACATGTGGGTACTGCTGCTGCGGTAGCAGCTAGGCAGCCATAGCTGCCTTCTTCATCGTCAGAGCAACTTATCGGCACTGGAGACTACTTCGCTGTTCATGATCTGCATCTGGGTGTATGGCGCTGGCCTCTGGGAGGCTGTTTCTGTGCAGCGCTAGACTCTGAGAGTGTAGTAGCGAGTGGAGTGTGTGGTTCTTGAGTGGCGAGATACTGGGTTGAACTCTGTTACGATAATTGAGGTTAACTGTGTTGAGTTGGCTCATCATCTGGGTTACTTTCCAATTGTGATCTT
>BFEA01000004.1:1083200-1101172 GCA_003427395.1 Chara braunii
GTCGTTGAACCGCTAAGAGTGGGATGGTCTCAGAGCTGTCTCTTATACACATCTAGATGTGTATAAGAGACAGGGGGGAGGGGGGAGGCAGCAAAGGGCCGAGAGGGAGGAGGGGGAGGACGGGGGCCGACCAGATTGGGTATGTTCAGACACGGGAAAGGAGGGCGAGAACGAACCAGGGAGGGAAGGAGGGGAGAAGGAGGAGGGAAGGGAGGGAGGGAGAAGGAGGAGGGAAGGAAGGGAGAGAGAGAGTGAGAGGATTCACATTGCCATGATCTGCGGGCATGATTCACGCCGTTCGATCTGATTAACATGGCTCGCTGGTCGAAATAGACTACAAATGAGAGAGAGAGAGAGACGGGCAAACAGAGCCGTTGGCAGATCATAATTGATCGATCAATCTATGCATTGTGCCTTTGCTTCTGTAAGGTTACTTGATTCAGTCATGTGTACACAGATGGATGAGGCTCGGTGAATGAGGTCATGGTAAAATGAGCGGACTGAATGCATGGATGAATGGATAGATGGACGGAGAAAGATTCACTGGATGGACAGATGATGGATGGGTAGATGAGGGGAAGAAAGGAAGAGAAATCGGGTTAGGGATGGAGGGCCTAACCGACTCCTCCCTTGTCGAAGTAGTACTCCTACAACCGATTTAAGTATCTGTCGAGTGGTCGAGTGTATGGCAAGTTGTGGCTTGGATGATCCGTTGATTGCGTGATTGATTGCTTGATCAATTGCTCGATCGATCGCTTGTTCGCTTTTGCTTGATTGATTGATCGGTCGATTGGGCCGTCGATCGACTGGCTGATAAAATTGGCTGATTAGTTGGTTGCTTGATTGATGGATGGAGTTCATTCCTTACTTCGGTTGATTGTTTCGTTAAGTGGACGATCAGTTTGGATGATTGGTTGATTTAGTAGTTGATTACTTGGTTGACTGGCTGGTCGATCGGTTATATTTGATTCGAGAAGGTGATTGTTTTGATTGGTTGGTTGGTTGCTTGATTGCTTGGTTGGCTGGTTGGTTGGTTGGTTGGTTGGTTGGTTGATTGGTTGGTGTAATCTCTGATGGCTGTGAACATCGGTGCCATCTCCTCAATGGCTTTATTACTATAGTAATTGCCGGATTAACTTCTTGATTACTTGCTTAAACAAACGCAAACAGAAGAGACCGATATCCCAGAGCAAAGTAAATCAACCTAGAAATAATTACATTGCCCCGATGTATAGTCAAGTAAGTATGGAAAAACGATGCCAGTCTGTACCGGACATTTGAGGATGGTATAGTTGAGATCGGTAAAACACGATTTCGGGAAAGCTTCAACACAAGATAAGATCAGGTACGCGCGCTTTATATTTTCCAAAAAGCCAAAATGAAAGACAAACTAAAATTAAAAAAAAGAAAAAGAGGTGCGAATCGAATCGAATCCAATCGAATCGAATAATTCATCTTGTTGCATATGTAATATGTATAGATATCAACTATATCCGCTATTCCCACTCGGATCGTGACTTGCGCGCCCCGCCAAGTTGTACGACGTGACTTGCGCGCCTCCCCCCATCGTTTGGGGGAAAGGCCGTCTCTTTTCTACCCAATTCATCTCTAATCCCCACGCAGGTGAAGAATCGACGATGCAGTGTTGAGGAGGAGACGTTGGGCAATATAATTCACAGGGGGGCATGAAAAATATCCCGCCAAGTGGGGCATCTTTGCGCCCACCAAGTTCTGGCCCAATCCGGGCACTTTCATGTTTTTCGAGTAGTTAACAAAATTTAGTTGGGAAGGGATAGACGGGGTGGGGTGGGGGGGTCGGGGGAGAAGGGGTGGGCGACGGAGGACTCACTAATGATCATCATCACCGTCGTTGCACCACAACTTGGGGGGCTGCACAGCGCGCCGGAGGAATCGTCATCGTCGTTATCATCGTCGGTATCATCATCATCATCATCGTCATCATCATCATCATCATCACCACGATCATCATCATCATCATCATCATCTTAGCTTTTTTCTGAAGCGCCTGGCGATGCGCGGGACCACCAGGATCCCTACCTCCTGCCTTCCCGGCGGGTGTGGGCCGTCCGTGCACCGGGCGAAATGACCCAGCTCTTCTTCTCTTTTTCTTATTCTTTTTCCCGTGCTTATCTATGTTTTCTATTTGTTCTTCCTTACCCTGTAAGCCGACCGGCTCCCTTTATCGTCCTCCTTCATTGAGAGAAAGATGGAATGGACTTCCGCTTCACGTCGTTTTCGATTCCAATTTCATTCAAATCGATGCAATTACAGTCGTTGTGCTGATCAGTCGGTGGACTGATCGAGACAGATGTCCCGACGCAATTACGATGAGGAGCGGGATCTGACTCATTAGAGTTGCTACTCACCGTCCAGCTGTCCCGACTGATAGATCAGTCGGATACCCATCATGATCGTACAGCAGTCACCAGATTTGGTGGCAACTTGGCGCCGTCGAGGTTTTGAGTTTTGGTTGGTCTTCGGCTTCGTCGTGGAATAGTTATTCGAATGGTGCAGGTAACTCACCGGCCTGTCTGGCACACCCGCGTGCCATGCTCGGGGTTGTCTTCAAGCCTTCTTCGTCCTTGAACGCCCGCCCGTGCAACGCTAGGAATTGTCGACTCCACAAATACAAAACGTTTTGCCGTTACGGCTATGGAACGGCTCCCGTTCGTTATAGAGAGAGAGCTCTATGAACCTCCCACCGCTGTACATCGCTAATCCCGACGTTATACTTCTGTGGACGTCGTGCCATTCTACACAGTACTGCTGTACTTGGTGCGCAGGGAGAGTGTTAACTCAGTAGGCGATGAGGCCAGCCCAGCAGCGTGTGAGCGCACGCTGATCGATAAACTGTACAGAACTCCCACAGGCAGGCAGGCAGGCAGGCAGGCAGGCAGGCAATCACAAAATAGCGGAAGCTCGACAGGTAACTTCCCTATGGCAGAAGCTCGGCAGGTGATTGATGACGTGGTGGGTCACGTGTACAGCGTGTGCGCTTTGGTTGCTGCGGGGTGTTTCTGTGAAGTCCCACTTGTACACGGACAAGCAGGACACGAGACACGTTGGCAGCTAACATGACATGATGAGGCTGCAGCGCGAAGTTCGTTAGCCTTCAAGAAGTGGACCTCAGATCCTTAGGAGGAAGTTGGTCGGCGCTTTAGCGAACGTCAAAAATCAACCTCCGGCCAATTTCAAAAATCTTTGCCGCCAAATTGAAAAAACGTTCCTGCATATACAAACAAGCAGCAGGACAGGAGACACGTTGGCCGCTAACGTGGCGGGGTTGCAGCGCGAAGTTCGTTAGCCCGCGCACGAAGTGGGCGTCAGATTCTAGGAGGAAGTTGATCGACACTTTCTGCAAACGTGAAAAATCAACGTGAAAAATCAACCCCGCCAATTTCAAAAATCTTTCCCGCCAAATTGGAAAAAACCTATCAACCCCGCCAATTTCAAAAATCTTTCCCGCCAAATTGGAAAAGCCCTCCCGCTTGAGCGAAATTGGAGAAGAAAGACGAGCATCTCACCAACAGAAGGATCATGCGGACAAGGGTTTGGGGATAAGTCGTGTATAGGTGCAATGATTGCCAAGATTGATGCAAACGGAGAACTACAGATTGTTGCGAACGGAAAACAAGATATAGATCAATGGTTCGATGCTGGTTAGTTAAGTGTAGTGTAGTTTCGATACGAGGACAGTCGGTTCGATGCCGCAGTGCACAGGCAAATGTCAGCTCATCTGGTGGTTTTGTGGGGGGGGAAGGAGTATCAGATTACCATAGCTTCGGAGTCCCGGGCCGACTACAGTCGGTTTGATGCCGCAGTGCACAGGCAAATGTCAGCTCATCTGGTGTTTTTTTGGGCGGGGAGAAGGAGTGTCAGATTACCATAGCTTCGGAATCGGGGGGCGACTCTACCGCCGCTGTTTTAGGCGGTTTTAGCAGGACTCCGGTAGGCCTGGTGGAGTAGATAGAGGCAGTAAGGAGAATTGCGTTCTTTCATTTCTTGTTGTTGTCGGTTTGAGCTCCTTCAGTGGGCAATCAATGCTGGCAGATACCCTCACATTTTCTCAATGTTGGCCAAGTCTGTTATATTGTGAGGGAGGCTGGACCCGATTTCCAGCAGGTGTGGCTCCCCACCAATAGACTGGAACCAACCGCAGGCGTTGCTAGGGGTGGCTGCTCTTACCAGCACCCCTAGCAAACCCGGAGGTTGCTAAACCACCAGTACGCCGATCCGTGCCGAGGCTCGGACTACCGGGCGCAGGCATCCCGAACGTTGGAGTGAAAGGCACAAAAAAAATGGGGAAAAAGAAACGAAAAAAAAAAAGAAATAAGAAAAACAAATGGGTTCATTCCCGCTTTGTGTTTCCCGAACGGCTTCGGAAACGCAAAGCGGGAATAAATCTTCCCGCTTTCGCACACACAGAGAGAGAGAGAGAGAGAGAGAGAGAGAGAGAGAGAGAGAGAGAGAGAGAGAGAGAGAGAGAGAGAGAGAGAGAGTTTGGATGGTGTCCTTCTTTCCCCTCCTCTGTGTAATTTTGACAATTGGCGTCAACCATCTTCTGCTCGCGACTATCTCGGATTTTCTTCCTTTTTTTGTATGATCTGTTTCTTTACCTTTGCCTCTTGCAAGCTTGTCAACTCGGGTGCGATGACCACCTGCATCCGATTTCCGTGTGTTGTGGGCCAAAACGAGTGAATGAACGATTGGATTGATTGGAGTGTCGTGATGCATGCGTACCTCTCGATTTTTTACCTTTTCGCAGTATAGACTAGGAATTCCTGTGAATAATCACGTGTATACCGCAACCTTTGAATTTCGATTAATACATGAATACCGAATTTTGGGGGAACACGTCTCTTGATGGATCTCGAGGTAGCAATAGGGATGATCGACTGTCCATTGTCTGTGTAATCTCTGTCGGTTGTGTACATGGGTTGATGTGCATGTTAGATGATTGGACATGATAAATGAGTGGATGCACTACCCTGAGAGCACCCGACAGACCTCACTCCCCGAGAATGCCCACAGGTCTTGTGCACGCACGTGTGAGTCCGACCCTGAGGGCCGCTGCTTACACGCGTGTCTGCAAAACCTGCCTGCAACCCGCTTCCCGAATGATTGAGGTTCTGATAGTCCCGCAGTATGAATATTGAAACTCCGTTCCATGTTACCAATCGCGAGTGTTTGAGAGACAAAAAATTCCGAGAATACAAGGAGCGCGCGCACTTTTATGCACGCCCCAAGGCTAAACTCCAGGAATTCCCCTACCGGACAGGGCGCGAGCACGTTTGTCAATGGGACATCGGGCGGGCCTTGGACGATATTCCATACCCTTTTCGCCGTTCCGGCCCACCCACGTGTAAGATCATCACGGAACTCGGCATCATCATCATCGAAACGGAATACCCTCCCTTTTACCTCACGTTGCCCTTCCACAACCTAACGATCGCCCCCTGGCGTGCGATTGCTCCTTACTGGCGTGACCCACCATGCCCCGAGTGCCAGCAAGACCCCGCCTACCGAGCTGGAGGATTCACCCGACGAACCCGCTCCGTAGCCAAATGGCGGGCACACAGTCTTCGATTTAGGCCTGCGGCGTCGGATTCTGAAACTTGCGACGTTTGTTGACAATAATTACTCAGACAGCGCGATAGCCACATCGTCCCACTGGTACACCAATTATGGGACCGACCCTGATGACGGAACCCTCGTAGATGGTGATCCATCTTAGATGTTTTAAAAGTACGATGTGACCTGCGCTTACCATCTTGCATAGATACCCCTAAAGCTTGCCGCAGGAGATCTCAGTTCCGACTTGAGACTTCACCCCCACTTTCCTAAAATCCGTAGCACACCCCCTTTTCGCACCTCGAGGCCCCCATCCCACTCCGATCAGGAAGTCGCACAGGGCGTGAGGTTGGTATTGGAGCAAGCCAATGAGTGCATGCTGCAACATTGCACGACAAACATAAAACGATTTGCTGTCACCAAGTCCGCGACTCAGAAAGGAAAGGCCCCGACACTCGACGATAGGTCAGATGTTCCAAGCACCTCACACCCAATACGGTTAGGAATAATTAAAAAAAGATGATAATTTCTTGCGAATTAAAGCCATTCCGTGGAAATCAGCGGAATGCGATATCGAGGTATGGGGGATCCCCTACAACGCTATTATCGATTTGGGAGCTACGATACTGGCTATCTCTTTGAGAGTCGTAGAATGGGCAGGAAGAAATAAGGATTTGATCACATTGATGGAAGGAGATCATCTTGTCTCAACAAACGAAGAGAAAATCAAAGCGGTAGGAAAAATTACGAATATCGCGTTTCGACTAGGAAAGGTTCAGACAGTAGGAGACATTGTAGTAGTGGATGTAAACACCTATAATATCCTTCTGGGATTACTAGCCCTCACAGCATTACGAGGCAACGTGGATTTTGAGAGGTGATCTATCATCCTTCGAAATATGGGTGGAAAATTGTACGTAATTCCGATGCGGTTGACTCTTCGGACAGCACCGCCCTCGACTCAAAACCCCCCGCTCGGAATCAAAGGACCGCTTCGGGTGATCACCTCGAAGGAACCAATCCATGAAATGGACCAAAGGGGAAAGGAATTGGAACTATCGAGCGACTTTGAAGATGAAGCCGATCGTGTAATACAGGATATGGCTCAACAACTGATCCGATTCCCAATGCGGCGGGCGACCACGAAAACATTTGATCTTGCGCAAAGAAACCTGCAACGGACGTGGACCCTGATCTCGGGGGAACTACTCGTGCAAATATCCCGGATAACCGATTCTTCAGAACCCCCTCGGACCTTATACGAGGCCATCTCCCCGCTTCTCTCAAGATACTGAGAGAAAAAGGCGTTTTGCGACATTACCGGGTTACCTCGTTCCTTACAGCCTTCAGGAAAGGAAGTGCGACTACTGCGGGAGGGGGCCAAAAGCAAAGCTTAGGAACCCACTGCGTGCGGCGTCAAAACCTTACGAACTCGGAATCAAGATCACCGCGAGACCAGCATGCTGGCAGGATGTCGGCGATGGTATCGGTCCGTCATTGAGGTCATGTGCGTGCCTTTTGCAGGTATTTCGTTCAACTCCTCAAATGAGGTTTGTAGATTGGACGCATTAGCACTATATGTTTGACAAAAGATTTAAGGTCGACCAGAGAGATGAAGTTTTGCAACTTTAAGATCCACCACTTGCGCATGTCCTTGCCTCTAAGCGCACGACTATGTATCCTCCTTGGCAGCGGCCGACGGCGGCCGAGGTCGCAACCCCGTGCTCACGACCACGCCGTCACTGATCGCGAGGACATGGTGGCGACCAAGAAGGGGGGGGGTGCGGGGATGGGAGTGGCGGATTGGGGTTATGCAACCCCAAACCCATACCCTAGAAAAAATAAAACAAAAAAAAAGAAGAACTTCGTGTGGGGGTAAGATTTTGGGTCAAAATATGTATGAAAAACAAAAACAAAAAAACTCAATTTATGGATTGTTGGGTAGCACGCTGTACGCGAATGCAGTGGGTATGCGTACGTACAAAAACAAAAAGCATGAAATTGAAAATCCAAAAAATACTAGGTTACCAGTCGTCCGATGGCCGGACGTCTCGGCCGAACGTCTCCCCCAACCGTTCGGTAGGGTGGTTGTCNCTCTTCCTTTTTTTTTTTTCCCCTCTTTCCCCCTCTTCCTTATATCTTTCTGCTTTCCTTTCTGGCCCCCACCCTTTTTTTTTTCTTTTTTTTTTTCCAGGTTTCGCGTGTCAAGCTCGCTGAACCTTATGTATATGAAACCATCAGGGCAACAGTGATGTAGCATCTATGGTGGCACCATACTGCTGTGGTCAGAAATGGCGAGCCTCCTTCAGTTCAGCAAGTACTCTATCGAGTGAAGGCAGACCTTCGGCACCTCATCTGCTTGGATTGGGGCAAAAAGTTGTGTGCTGGGGTCACATGGTTCCGCCGTCATAGGGCCAGCCACCCCTCCTTGGTATCCGTTGATGCCTGCACCAGAGATTTTCAACATATGCTTTTTTTTCTTTGGACTTTTTTTTATGTACCCTCCCTTTTTTTTTCCCTTTTTTTGTTTTAAGTCAGGCTTACAGATTGTTCATTTCGACATCTACCTGTCCCTTGTTGGCTTAGGTGCTACGATTCCCCAGGTCAAGACAGTCTTTTTTGGCTTTTTTCGTACTCTTTCATCCCCCTGTAGCTTTTCCCTTATTCCCCCTTTTTTCTTTTCCTCTTCTTTTGTCATCATTTTTTCTGTTTTTGCTCAAACTGTCACAGGGGAGGGGCTCCACCTCATGAAGTAGGTTGGTGACCTTGATTCCCCTGAATCTGGAACCTGTACCATTGTATTTTTGGCCTTGGGCACTGGGTCCTAATAAAAAAGCAGTTCTGGCAGACAGAGTAACATACGTATATATTACTACTATGTATATAGCTTTGTATATATACACCATATATATGTACATAAAAGCCCAGGAGACCTTGCTAGGGATGGTGATACGAGCCCCCACACCTAGCAAGCTGGCCACAGACTCCAATCGTGGGGGAGCAGCACGTGGCGGAAAATGGGTCCAGAGTCCAAGTGTAGTTCCTCATGCCAAAGGTTTGCGCATGCTGCAACCTGCCTCTTCAATCCGAAAAAGGACTGCCTGATCTAACTTGGCCATTGGTAGCCGAGTTGCATCAAACCCCCCATCCCCCCCCACCACGCACTGCCCCAGCCACCACACGACGACACTCCGATGCTCGCACCGTTCTCTCCGATGGCTAACCCTCTCTCCAATAGCTAACCCTCTCTCCGATAGCTTCCCCTCCATGCCCGCCATTGTGAATATCTCCAATAGCTTCCCCTCCATTGCTCTCCACCGCCCGTACACAACCAAACCATGCACTGCCCTGACCCACCCCCTGGGCAGGAAACGAACGCCCCACCAAAAACATGTCGATTACAAGAGCACAAGGCTCCCGAACGCTGACACATTTCCACATACGTGTGCCACAGCACACAGCTCCTGAACGTGGACGCATTTCCACAGACCTGTTCACCCTCCAAAGCCGAAAAAAAAACTATGTCCGCCCCGACCGGTCCCCTTGAATACTAACGAACACCATGCAGCTTACACTCTTCGTCCGAATACGAACACGTTTCCACGTACCCGTGCGCTCTGCACAACAAAAGAAAAATTTGTCGGCTATGAATGATGACATGGTACATGACCCATACCACGGCCCCCCGCTTTTCCCATCCCCAACAGCTCCACCATATAACCCAGAGGTTAATGACCTGTATGTGGACCAACATGCGACCGAAATCCGCCGAAGCACAGACGTCTTCTAGGCCGCATGCGTCGATGTCACTGGCCATGTCCCTAAGAAAGGGAAGGTCATTCACCACAGTAGGCACAGCCGCAGAAAAGGAAAAAAAATAAAAATAAAAACTCAAAAGTTACTCTCCACCCAAGAGCCTAGCTCAGTGGGTACACCCATGAACTGTTGACATACAGACCTGTGTTCGAATCCAGATGGTGGAACTTGATGAGTAAAACCAACTACTAATGGGGCCGGTCAGCTCAATGATAATATCTCAAGGTCGTCACCCTTAAAAAAAAAAAAAAAAAAAAAAAAAAAGGTTGCCTAGACCTGCATCTACAAGAACAGAAAAGGATGCATTCACTACAAAATAAGCATAAGAAACTCGCAAAACGATATAATATAAAAAAATATATAACAAAAATTGTAAAAACAAAAAAGAAAAGAAAACAAACACCCCCTCTCATCCCCTCCTAACCTGCTATTCGTTCACTCTTCCTCCCAAAGAGGAAACACCGAACGTGGACCGGGACAGCACAGAAGCAACCTACGCATGGTACACTAGGTCGCCCGCTCGTAAAGCTCACCCGCTACTAGTCTTAGACTTGCCGCCGACCTCACCCTTCCCATTTCATTTCGGCACCGCAGAATGCCCCCGCCCGACCTCCTATGGAGTCGACGACATCGCCGGAAATGGAAACTGCCAAAAAACGACAAAAAGAGAATCGGACTAAGCGCAACCTTTTGGTTGCGAATTACATTCAAGTTTTATTTAAAAATCGTTTTTCGAAAAGTTAGTATTTTTTTTCCTAAATACAAGGGCACTTCAAATACAACGTTGTATTCAAATAACAAACATGCGCGTTCTAAGAAAAAAGAGAACTCTGAGAACCCTCTTTGTATGTTATTTATAGATTACGTATTTTAATTATAATTAACTTACTATCGTATTTATCTTAGGGCATACTCACACTGCGACCCCAAATCCGCAAAATATGCGGATTATGCGGCTTTGGGAAGGGCCGATTTGAGGTTTTGGGCATGGCTCACGTCACTCTGTTGTACCTTTTCAAGGCATACTCACACTAGCACGTACAATCGCAAATTATATGTGAGTCAATTTGCGATTGTACGACACTTCCCAGTCATAAAGCACACTTGTATATGTCACAAAACAGAAAGGATACAGTCTCGACCTGCTCTAGGAATGCGATTATACGGGCCGAAGGGTCACACAACACGATGCATAAAAATCCATCATTTTTTTTCTTTTTTTTTTCTTTTTTTCTTACGAGAGCTGCCTACTGAACGTTGAATTTTTTTTTTTTTGTTTCCCAAACGAAACAGGTCTAAAAAAAATACGCAATTGCGGGGACCTCCAAAGGTTCCCGCAAAATACGTAACCCCGCGGTTGTCCAAGCCGCTGACATTTACGAGCCCATTTGCGTGAAAACGTAAAATACGGGGTTATTGTGACAAAAAAAATCACGTACAATTTACGATTTTATGAAATGCGTATTAGTGTGAGTATACCCTCAGATGCGACAAGGCCGTGACCATCTCGAGAAATGGGGATTTGTTACTTAGCTGGTCACACGGCGCCATCCACAAATTGTGCAAGAACTTTTGTGAGTGAATTTTTGCCAATTTTTGAAGAAAATATGGAAAGAAAAATAGGGCATATGTGGACATTTCAAGAGGTGACCGCAAATTCCCTTGCCCCTCGACTTCCTAGACCGCGGAAAAATGGGCACACCAATAGTACATTTGGTACTTACAATTTTGACAAATATGTGTGATCGGCCCACTACCCTTTTTTTAAGGGGATTTGGGATTATAAGTTTCAGTGTAAGTGTACCGCACCCGCCGGGGTGGCGGTCCGTCAGGATGGTGAAGAAGGGTTCACGAAGGAGGAGGTAGAGATGGAGCTGGAAGGGACAACGCAACTCCGACGCAGACTCAACACGCACGTACTCCGAGATGTGCAAAAGTGAAGAATGACGAAATACAGACTTCGGTCAGGCCACGACCTGGTCCCACGGGCTGAACTGGCAAACAACCGAAAAGATAGAGGCCCGCTGCATGATCCTCATACCTGTAATGGATCGCAAGAGCCATAAACACGCTATCTGCAAAAGCAACGGAACTTTACAATAAAGAAAATTGAGAAATCTAGGATGCGGAGCAAGCTCCATGCGGAGTCTATGCGATGCAGCCTAAGCTACATAATGTCGAATGAAAAGCAAATGTCTGGTATACACAGCCTAACTAACAACAGAAAATGAAATATAGCATGATACAATCCTAAAGTCCTAGAGGCAATGGTCTCAGTGTTGAAAGGAAAAAGAGCAATATGTCACAAAATAATGTCATGTCGTTGAACCGCTAAGAGTGGGATGGTCTCAGAGGGGGTGAATGCAGCCTAAGAATCGAAACTCCTAAGGGCACAAGTAGTTAATGACGCCTTGAAATTTAAAAACGAAACATTCTAAAGTGAGATACTCGAGGTGTTGAAAAACGAAAAAAAATCAGGGCGTTGGGAGGCTGAAAAAGAGTGGTTTCAAGGATGGTATTGCCTGAAGTATGAAGTTTCAGGCCGATGAAAGAATTGAAAGGGTGATTTTCAATGATGCTATCACCTGAAAACGAGAGGTTTCAGGATTATGAGGAATTGAAAAATGTGTGATTTCAGCCCTATGGGATGACTACAGACTGAAATCAAACTCAAAAATGCCTCACCGCTTCAAGTTACTAAAATAAGATCCAGAAAGTCTCACCCCTTCAATTTCTGTCAGGGCTTCACCGTTTCAGTTATGTTTCTAAAATCCAGATTTTTCAGCCACTTCAGACTGATTTCTGTTTCTGATTTCAGTTTGACTCATATAGAGGAACCTCTTAAACAAGTTTCAGAGTCTTCAGCCACTTCAGGCTGGTTCAGAGGTTTTAGAGTGAACTTTAATGCATAGATCTGAGCTTCTGAAATTGGTTCCAAAGTCTTGTTTCATTCATCAGAAACCGGTTTCAGTCCAGATACTTTATGATGATTCAGCCCTATGAGATAACATTCATCCTATGGTGGAATCGAAAGGGTGATTTTCAAGAATGCAATTATATGAAAACGAGAGGTTTCATGAAAAATGTGTGATTTCAGGCCCACGGGATGACGCCCATACTAAAATGTTCACCCCTTGCCGTGAGCCTCAATTTACAGGTCGCTTAACCCCTTTAGTTTCATTTGCGATTTTAGTACAAGTTTTGCAGTAAAAAAAAAAAAGAAAAAAAACTCTTTTGATAACCCAAAAGAGTCCAAAGTCTTCATCCACTTCAAGTTGATCCCAGTTATTGACTGAAGTTTGACTCATAGAGAGGAACCTTTGAAACCGGTTTCAGAGTGTTTAGCCTCTTCAGGTTGGTTCAGAGGTTTCAGAGTGAACTTTAATGTATAGATCCTAGCCTCTGAAGCTGGTTTCAAAGTCTCATTCATCTGAAACCGGTTTTAGTCCAGATTTGACCCTCCGCCTGCAGCATGTTGTGGTTGTCTTCCCCATGATTGTACTTCTTTTTTCCATCTAACACTTGTACTCTGAATCGAAAGGATGTGTGATTTATGGTATGAAAATTAGTTTCAGAAATGTTCACCCCTTGCCGTGAGCCTCAATTTATAAGTCGCTTAACCCCTTCAGTGTCATTTGTGATTTCGGTACAAGTTTTGCAGTAAGGAAAAAAAAAAAAAAAAAAAACTCTTTAATAACCCGAAAGAGTCTAGAGTCTTCATCCACTTCAAGCTGATCTCAGTTACTGACTGAAGTTTGACTCATAGAGAGGAACCTCTGAAATCGGTTTCAGAGTGTTCAACCGATTCAGGTTGGTTCAGAGATTTCAGAGTGAATTTCAATGTATAGATCTGAGCCTCTGAAGTTGGTTTCAGAGTCACGTTTCATTCATCTGAAACCGGTTTCAGTCCAGATCCGACCCTCCGCCTGCAGCATGTTGTGACAGTCTTCCCCATGATTGTCCTTCTCTTTCCCATCTAGCACTCATACTCTGAATATCATCACCCCTCGGTGTATGTTGTGTGTTTCTTCCCGGTACCCCTCATGACACTCATCCCTTCACCCTCTCTGCAATTGTTAAAAAAAAAAAACCAACAACACGGAGACGGAGAGCCTCCTTCATTGACCCTCCATGGGCGTTTTTTTCCCCACCCCTAATTGGGCTCCCCCTGCTCCTCTCGCTGCTGCTCCCCCCTTGCACTGCCTTTGTCCTTCTGTTGTCCATGCTGCCCCTCGTCTTCCTGTCCAGAAAGTTGTACTTCGGGCGATAAAATGCAGTGGTATATCTTAATATCTATGGCAGTTCCTACAAAGGTCCAAAGGTGGAAGGTGGGAAACCTCGTCTCAGCAACCCAGACTTCCTACGGCTACTAGCTGCTCTGTCGGGTCAGTGTTGGTGTTGTCTTCCTTCGGTGGAAATTACTTTATCTGCTCGTTGGGCAAATCCTTTTCTCGAACTTTCCAGATTCCTCTCTAGTTCACAATCTGTTATTTGGCTTTGTTCATTAGGGTTTAGTCATACCAAGACTATTATAATTTCAAATGGTCGTTTGCCTTTTTCTGGCCACCTACCACTTGAGGGAGATGCTCTTATCACTCTCCAAAGTGTAGCCCTCTCCAGAAGTTCAAAAAAAAAAAAAAAAAAAAAAAAAAAAAAAAAAAATTCAAATGGCCGTTTGCCTTTTTCTGGCCACCTACATAGGTTGGACTCATTGGCTTGCGACAAATTTTTCGAACATGGATCTTGAATTGGCGACAGGTTAAGGGTGCTGTCAATTTAGACATTAGGGATAACTGGTTTCTCAACTCTGGTACTTCATGCTCAGAAATGCATTTGAAACCGTTTTAGGTTGCTGGACAGGTATTCATACCTTTTTTTTTAATAAAAATCTTTTTTTTTTTTTTTTTTCCATACTTTTCTACTGTGCTTCAGGGGAATTTTTTTGAGAAGTTTCTTTGAGATAACAGAGTGAGAAACTGGGTAATGGCCCCAGTATGTGAAAAAAAAAAAAATCTATGTTCTAGCAACAGATCCACTCTGATTTTGCACATTTGGTGATTTTGGTTTCATGTCGTAAAAGAAAACGTCAAAAACCAAAGAATAAAGGATGAATTAGAAAAAAAAAAGAAAAAAAAAGAAAAAAAGGAAAAATGAAACAACTAGGGTACCAGAGTGTGTCCAGGTTCATGGCCAATGACTGAACCAGCCGCAATGCATACCAGACCAGACCAGACTAGACCCGACCA
Organism: Chara braunii; assembly: GCA_003427395.1. Classification (NCBI taxonomy): domain Eukaryota; kingdom Viridiplantae; phylum Streptophyta; class Charophyceae; order Charales; family Characeae; genus Chara; species Chara braunii. The sequence goes on from BFEA01000004.1 coordinate 1,097,855, forward strand.
GACCAGAGGAGCGACAACGAGAGAAGTGATAAGCTGCCATAAGTGCACCTACCATGCAGCACGTTGAAGATGGTGTCGCGAGGAGAATGAGTCAGTTTCTCCTCCTCTCATATGGTGGATAAGAAACCTTGCGCACTCTCTCTCTCTCTCTCTCTCTCTCTCTCTTCGTGCCACGTCTACGTCGCTGCAGATTCCGCTCCGCAGTGGCCCATTGCCCCTCTCTCTCTCTCTCTCTCTCTCTCTCTCTCTCTCTCTCTCTCCCTCTCTCTCTCTCTGGAGATGGTCGATCAGAGAGACAGACTGACGATGTAGAGAAAAAGCCGTACTCAAGGCCGATAGTGGTGGCAAATAGATGTTCCCTCCAGTCATGCACAAAGTTGAGGGCGATGGTGATGCCCTGATGCGAGGAAGCAAATCCCGTGATCGATACGGTTGACCTAAAAAATGTCGACGATTCCGCTATCTCCCCCGCATCTTCCGCCCCGCATCTGCCGCCGCTAACTGAAGGCACTCGTCAATGTCTTCACAATTACTCCGTCCGTTCCATGACCTACGTCGGCCTAGTACCCTGGAGAACGTGGAGTGGCCAACGGGTCTACCTCAAGGCATACTCACACTGCCTTTTTGCACGTCCTTGTGGATGCAATTACCGCGATTACGGCCACACATACGTGTAGGCGGGGTTTTCGTGTGGACGCGATTACAGTGAGGTACATGTAGGCGGGGTTGGAAAATGTCCGTGTGATTTGGGGAAGCGCAGTCCCACAACAAAATGAAGATTGCAAACACTGCCAAAATCTGCACTCGTTTTAGGCAGAAAAAAAAAGAGCACGACCCGAAAAAACGTAAATACTAGTACAACCCAAGAGCCTAGCTCAGTGGGTACACCCATGAACTGTTGAAATGCAGACCCAAGTTTGCGCACCTGTGCTGGAAAAAAAAAAAAAAAAAAAAAAGAATGAAAAAGAAAAAGTTTAAAGAACCGTTTTTTTTTTTTTTTTTTTTTTTTTTTTTTTTTTTTTTCCTGTGTGTCATCCCGGTTTCAATGGACCCCGACCTTGAAGCAGCGACCGGGAGGTTGCTTGGGTTATCCCCGAACGAAGTGCCACGTTGACGGGGAACGCTCGCTGCCCAACACCGAACACAGTGCCACCAGGGATCAGCCTGTAGCATCAGGACCGAGCTTCTTCGATGGGCCATTCGCTGTGCCTCTCCTCCGGTCCCCTCCCACTATGAGCATCAGCAGTCTCTGGTCAGTGCCACTCGGGGGGACCAATCGCCTAAGAAGGTGCATGAGGTTAGTGGGGATTGAACCCAAGACCTCTTGGATGCCACTTGCGTGCCTTACCAACAGAGCTAGGCCGGTGGATAGAGTGAGCATTTTTTTTTTGTCTTTTTTTTTTTTTTCCTGTTGCAAAGTCCTGCAAAGGGCAGCTATACCTTCCACTCTTGTCCTGCCTCTTTTTTCTCAACAGGGGAGAAAAAGGTCATTGATTTGACCCAACTGGAGGTCATTCATTTCATCCCGTCACACAGCCTCCTACATGACAGTTGAAAGGTTGCAGAGCAGAAGCACCAACTGTTCCACAAGAGGAAATGGTGGTCCCAGCTCAGGTAGCCTGACAGGCCATGTCAACTCCTCACCTGTATTTAGTACACAGACCATGTTTCCAAACATTGCGATAGGGAGAAACAGGGCCTCCATCCACTACTTGCCAAATGTGCATAATGAGAATGAGCGTTCTGCTAGAACATGGGAAGATGCACCACCATATTTTTTGTCATTTGTGCATGTTGTGAGTAGTGGGAGGAGGCCAACAACCACACAAAAATTAACCTGCAGTAATTTCCTGGAGACCTGCAATAATTTCCTGGAGACACACATACCAAATTCTTTCTGCGGGGAACGACAGTGTTTATTCATCCATGTGATCGTTTCATTCAGCTTCCATGTCATCACTACCACGCACTGTAAACCCACCACCTTCCACCCTTTACTGCACATGGCTGCTATCATCCTTTTTGGGGGGTAAACTACTTGTGCAATAACCCATGTCATATGTCTCGTAGAAATTTGAGGGCCGACCTGGCCGCCCTCAGCCAGGCCAAAAACGAGGTAAGGGACCCCACACAGGGATTCTGGGCTTGGGCATGCCACAATTGACTTTTGTCAACAGTCGGGACCCCAACAGTCAAAGTCCAAAGGTACCCAGTTCAGGCCACCGGTCAAGCACACACACTTGTTTGTACGCAGGTACCCAGACAACTGTGACTCAATCTGGACGACTGAGGGGAGGAGACTCGAGGCCAAGGGGAAATTCTGCAACTGTATAATCCAGGCCTTTGACTGTGACTCAATCTGGACGACTGATGGGAGGAGACTCGAGGCCAGAGAGCCTCACCAAACACTACTTAAAGTTGGGCTTCGAGGTGGTCAACATTCAATCTTGCTATGGTGGTTCAACGCTGGCTTGACTTTGACTCGATGCTGGCATTATGCTAGTGCGACGCTGGCTAGACGCTGGCTGTGCAACTGAGCTGGGGACGACAACACGAGGGAGCGACGATGCTGGCATTGTCCCAGGCATGCTGATGTGGCGCTGCCTGTGGTCTACGTGGCATGCTGACGTGGCGCTGCCTCTGGTATATGTGGCACTGCTTGTGGTCTACGTGGCATGCTGATGTGGCGCTGCCTATGGTCTACGTGGCATGCTGACGTGGTGCTGCCTCTGGTATATGTTGCGTTGCCTGTGGTCTACGTAACATGCTGACGTGGCGTTGCCTCTGGTATATGTGGCGCTGCATGTGGTCTACGTGGCATGCTGACGTGGCGCTGCCTCTGGTATATGTGGCGCTGCCTATGGTCTACGTGGCNTGCCTCTGGTATATGTGGCGCTGCATGTGGTCTACGTGGCATGCTGACGTGGCGCTGCCTCTGGTATATGTGGCGCTGCCTATGGTCTACGTGGCATGCTGATGTGGCGCTGCCTTTGGTATATGTGGCGTTGCCTATGGTCTTCGTGGCACCGCTATTGGTCTTCATTGATGATGTGGCATATGCCACCTGTCTTGGTTGCTGACATGGCATTGTCCATGCTGTCTACATGAGGTGACTGGTTGCGAGGAAGAGGAAGATCAGGACTGTGGAGAGATGGTGAATACGTACCTGATTGTCTTCATGTCGACATTGCTCCAGAGCTGATGAGGAACTAATTAGACGTGCCCTGTGGCACCTTGAGGTTACTTCAGATACTCGTTCAGACTATTGATTATTGAAGTGGTGTTGGAGGAGGGAGCCCGAAGCAGGAGTGGGCATTG
>BFEA01000004.1:1106717-1134197 GCA_003427395.1 Chara braunii
TGAGTGATAGTCTACTTTGATTTTGGTTAAGGTAGATTATCATTTACAGTGTAATCAGTGAGGGGATTCTGCAGACTGTTGAGGGTTCAGCCTCCTGACGAGTCGGTGAAACTCCGACGAAACTGTTTGTCACATCCCCTCGTTTGTTGTCTTCTTCTCTCTCTCTGCCTACGGTTTACCGGGTAGTTCTGTTTGTGACGATATATATATATATATATAGCCCTCTCTGCCTACGGTTTACCGGACAACTATATATATATTTGCTTTGTTAATTTGGTAAAGAATTTCGTTGTTATTCGTCGACAAAAGTTATTCTGTTTACTTTTCTGCATAACATAGTTTTTTTTGGATTTTTTAGATTGTTTTTTTTTAAGTTTTGTGCTGGGACCTTCTCTGGTCCCTGCACAGGCTGGCCACCCGGAAACCGGGCAACCTGATTGGTAGCATAGAATCAGGCCCTAGATGTGCATTCAATGTTTGTATTTTTTTTTTAATTTAATTTTCAGATTTTTCCCACATATTTATTTATGTTTTTAAAATTTTTCACATGTTTTTTATTGTTTAATTTTTCGCACATCCTCGATTTGTTCCGAACCACTTTAAGTTTGAAAAAGCTGAATTAGCCTACAGTGGCTGAAGACCCTGAAATAGTTTCAATTGCTCTCATGTTTGCATCACACAACTAAATTAGCCTGAAGTGGTTGAAGACCATGAAAATGCCTTCAGCTGATTCCATGTTTGCATTATACTCTAGTCTACAATAGCTGAATCAGCCCGAAGTGGTTGAACATCCTGAAACTTGTTTTAACTGCTCCCATTTATGCAGTGCACTCTAGTCAGAAGCTGCGGAATCAACCTGAAGTGGCTGAAGACCCTGAAACTGCTTTCAACTGCTCCCCTGTGTGGATCACACTATAGTTCGAAACCACTAAATAAGCCTAAAGTGATTGAAGACCCTGAAACTGTTTTCAGGTGTTCCCATGCATGACACTCTTGTACAAAACCACTGAATCGCCTTGAACTGGCCAAAGACCCTGAACCCATTTCCAGTTGCTCCAATCTATGCATCACACTCTGGTTTGAAACCACTAAATCGGCCTGAAGTGGTTGAAGACCCTGAAAAATCTTTCAGTAGCTCACATCTATGTATCACACTTTAGTTTGAAAGTACTAAATCGGCCTGAAGTGGGCGAAAGTCCTGAAACCATTTTCAGCTGCTTCTAACCATGCATCACAACTTAATATGAAACTACTGAAACTACTGAAACAACTTGAAGTGGCTGAAGGTTCTGAAAACGTTTTCAGCTGCTTCCATCTACGGATAGCACTCTAGTATGAAATTGTTGAATCGGGCTAAAATGGCTGAAGGTCCTGAAACCATTTTCAGTTGCTCCCAGAGTCTCAATCTACGTATCACACTGTAGCCTGAAATTATTGAATCAGCCTGAAGTGGCTGAATGTCCTGAAACCGTTTTCAGTTGCTCCCAATAATGCATCACACTTTATGATGAAACTGATGAACCGACCTAAAGTGGATGAAGACCATGAAACCATTTTCAGTTGCTCTCATTTACTCATACCAATGTAGTATGAAATTGTTGAACCAGCCTGAAGTGCTTGAATGTTCTGAAAACGTTTTCAACTGTTGCTAACAATGCATCATACTCCACTGTGAAACTGATGAACAAGCCTGAAGTGGGTGAAGATCCTGAAACCATTTTCAGTTGCTCCTAACCATGCATCACAGTTTACTACGAAACTACTGAAACTACTGAAACAGCCTAAAGTGGTTGAAGGTTCTGAAAACGTTTTCAACTGCTTCCATCTACTGAAACAGCCTGAAATATGAAAATGCTTTCAGAACCTTCAGAAACCTTCAGGCCTTAAACACTCTGAAACCGGTTTCAAAGGTTCCCATTTATGCAATCTGAAATCGCTGAACCAGGTTGAAGTGACTGAACACTCTGAAACCGGTTTCAGAGCCTCCCATCTATGTAATCTGAAATCGTTGAAGGAGGTTGAAATGGCTGAACAGTCTGAAACCGGTTTCAGAGACTCCCATCTATGCAATCTGAATCGTTGAACCAGCCTGAAGTGGCTGAAGAGTCCGAAACGGGTTTCAGAGGTTCCCATTTATGCAATCTGAAATCGCTCAACCAGGCTGAAGTGACTGAATATTCTGAAACCGGTTTCAAAGCCTTTCATCTATGCAATCCGAAATCGTTGAAGGAGTTTGAAGTGGCTAAGCAGTCTTAAACCGGTTTCAGAGGCTCCCATCTATGCAATCTGAATCGCTGAACCAGCCTGAAGTGGCTGAACAATCTGAAACCGGTTTCAGAGGTTCCCATTTATGCAATCTGAAATCGCTGAATTAGGCTGAAGTGACTGAACACTCTGAAACCGGTTTTAGAGTTTCCCATCTATGCAATTTGAAATCGTTGAAGGAGGTTGAAGTGGTTGGACAGTCTGAAACCGGTTTCAGAGTCTCCCATCTATGCAATCAGAATCGCTAAACCAGCTTGAAGTGGTTAAACAAAGTGGTTGTGGAACTATAGGGAGTTGGGAGATAGGCTTAGGTAGCATACTATGGGGAGTTGAAAAAGGACATGAAAATATTACGAGTTGTTAACCTTCTCTCAGCAAGCGGCGACATCCATTCTAACGAGCAAGTTTCCAGCTTCACGGCTGGGCTCATGCTGCTTCCCACCGGTCGCATCCGCAGTGCACCATCCTACAGGTAAGTCTTCAATCTCCCTGTTGCTCTGTGACTGTTTTCGACTGATCGCTTTACTATCCCATGCAGTTCATCCGACCTTCAATCTCAAGTGCGTGCCTCAGTTGGTTCTTCCATCTCTCGTTTTTCCTCATGCTATCTCATTCTCCCTTTCCTTCTATGTCGCTAAATTGATGTCGATTCCTTTCTACCACTCATTAGGAATACAGATGAAACGGGGAGGGATCTACCCATCAAACATGGCCAGGTGCATTCCCTCAATGGCCATGACCATTATGAGGGACGAGACTAGGTTTGAAATGACAAGCTGCACCTGAGCAGGGGCGATCCGAACGATGATCAACATGGAATCAGCGCTCAACTTGGCATCGTAGCCCGACTTTTGGTTCATCCACAATCGCTGGCTCTGCCTCTAAAGTCAGTTCTAACGGCACAATACGGGCGAACCCTGTCTTTCGCTTTCCCTGTATACGAACCTTCGCAAGTGCGCCTGCTGCCCCTGACCCAACGATTGGTACCAAGCCAATAACTTGAAGTAAATCCTCCCCTAAAACACAAGAAGGTACATCGGCTCTCCGACCACGCACTTAGAGAGATAGAGATAGACTTTCGTCGATGTGAGCGATATCGGGGTGAATTTTTCTGCCAAAGTTCGTAAATGTATTCCCCTATCCCGTAGAGCGTGTAGATAGAGGGAGGTCACTTTCGACGATTTTATGAATTAATTCAAAGTGAATCTCTCGCTAAAAAGTGGACAGGTACATCTATCACCCTCGCTGGTCTCCTACTACCTTTTCCGTAGCTCCTAATCAGTAAGGTGGGAAAACTGATCTTTAACTTCCCAACCTAACATCTCTATTCGATTCGCCATGCCCACAAACCTTTATTCCTCCCCTTCTCTCGCTTGATTTCACTACGAGACGAGCGAGATACTCGATTCTTTCTTCCTGCCGCACTCGTTTCTCTACACCTTCATGCAACTTGTTTTCTCTACCACTCTCACTCTGCTAACTCTCTTACTAATCTGACTCCACTACCTAGCTCACAGTCATCAAAAACCTCTACCTACTATCCTGATTCAGTCGGTCCCATCGGGAGTCGAGCGAGTCAACCAGTTTTCGCTCCGCCATGGCAGTTGGTCCGACACTTCCACGTAGCTTCCTTCACTAACCTCCCTATCCACTGACTTTCTCCCTAATTTGACTTCAGATCCGGGATCGCCCGCCCCGAAAACCCCCGGATCGACTCCTCCTTCATCCAATTCGATTCATTGTTGATTAAGCCATGCATTCTTCCTTTTTTTCTTTCCATCCCCTCCACAGCTCCGCGCGGCCACATTCACTCACACCAACTAACTTACTAACCTACTTCAAAATCTAAGCCCGCCATCCATCTCGCCCTACTCCAATACCCTTACTTACTTCCCTCGCTCAGTTTCATCAAGAATTGATCGAGGTACACATTCCCCTTTTTTTCCTGCCATAGCTCGTTCTTACCTCACCTCGTCATTCCCTCACTGCTTGTCCTCCGAACGCGCCCGATGCGATTTTTGCGCCCAGATTCAACCTTCCTCCCTGCTGTCGGTCGTGTTCTGCCTCGTTTCTTCATTGACCCGTCTCCTCGTTCGTGCTACACTGCACTAACAAAAACACCGTGACGACGTCGAGTGATATAGGTTGCGAGAGGGTGGTTGGCGAAGTCGGAGTCCGCTAGGAGTGTGGAGCAAGTCTGCGGAACCAGGCAGCCCCGAAAATAACTGGAGCTGAGGCGCGCGACCTATGCTCATCCGCCGTGGTGATTTTGAAGCTGCGACGAGTAGCAGGGCGCTGGACCGGCTGCGATGCCCGTGACTCGTCATTAACTCCCGTTATCCTGAGGGAAACTTTGGAGGGACCAACTCCTAAACGACTCAATATCCATGCCCGACAAACTACTTACAACCTACAGTCGTTGTGGGCCTCTGCCGAAATTCCACTGGCCACGTCCAGTCGACCAAGCCTCGCTACGGCCCTGGCCCATCGTTAGAACCGACGACAAAAACCGACGGGGATAGCCCCGCCAAGCCCTCAACCCCTCAACCCCTCGATCCCCTTCAAGCACTCCATCACTCCTTCGTCTTCGCCTGCCGGTCTCGATCCCCATATCTCCGCAATAACAGCTAAATGTCGTAACCAATAGGGCTAGGCCTAAGTCTGAGACAAGGTGGCACGAGATGCCATATAAAGCGATAGTGCGTGGTGCGCAGGGCCATAAAAACGCCTTGGGCCACACCTCAACCTATATCTGAACCCACGACCACTTGATGTTCGTGCTAACTAGCTCAATCTTTGTCGTGGCCACAACGCAAGTCGTACTACACACGAAAACCCACCGTCAACACTCCATCTTCTATCGACGTTGAAAATCTACGAAGAGATGATTGTCTGTTGAAAAACCATTCGCGTGTGGCTCGCCAAAGTTGGAAAATTTGGTCATGTAGATCTTGTATTTTGCCTAAATTTATCGGTTACTATGCACAAGTTTATAATGGAAAATATTTTGTTGGTTTACAGATTACTGAAGATATGGATGGTCATAAATTTTGAGAATTTGCTTCTACACGTAAAACTTTGAAAACAAAAAGGAAACAAAAAAAAACAAACAAATAATGGCACAAAACAATGAGAAAAGTCGAATTGTACACGTTCAACGAGCAGGTTACGTCACTTTACTCGTTGATATGCAGAAAGTGATTCACCGCCTGGCAGCTTTAGGTTTTTGTGACAAATCGGAGAACCCTAAACCCAACTTCTTTTATTTCCAAGATCTGCAGAGAAACTCTGTGTCACATATCTCCGGACTTGAGGTAATAAACGAGCTCAAAACGGTGAAGGCATAAATTACAAGGTCAAGTTAATGTCGTGGTAAAAACCTATTATGAAGTCAAACGTGCTTACTTCTTTTATATCAATATTGAATTAAGTCGTTTGGCAGATACTTTGCGCATAAGAACTCAAAAAGTTTCTTCGAATTATCTTGCCATATATTCTTGTTCAAAGTATGTTAAGAAAAACGATGTTGCTTTACAAAGATGCTAAGTTTCAACAACGCTGGATCTCTGAGATGAAATTATTGAATCCTAAAAGCTATGGACAATGATTTTTGATAAGTTTTGTTTCTAGTTTACCAAGAAAGGGCGTAATTGCAAAGTATACTCACCCAATTGGGACCAACTCGATGGGGACCGCAGCATGTTGGAAAAGAGAGGAAAAGGCTCGCGAGCTATTCGGTCTAGGGTGAAGTTCATGGATCCCACCGAAACAAACATAACACAAACAACCTGAAACATGTCGTTGCATCTGCGGCCAAACCTCACATGTGCGCGTACGTGTCATGGTCAAGCATGCCAAATAAAAGACTAGATCTTTTTAATCCTACAACCACGCCGGATTCACGATCATCAAACAGAAAGAGGGATCACGAACGCCTTAAGTCCGCGCTCCCACACACCCTCTAATCTAGTCAGCCATTCAGTCAACGTTGACCACAGACGCAACCGCGCCTCACGCGGCACACTCAACTTTAGACTTGTAGCTTGCAAAAACCAGGGCGGATACCCTTGTAAGGGTATTTACACCAACAGCATGGCGCGACACCACCTTTTTGCACGAACCCTTATTTTCCAGTCTGCAAACTTGTTGGGTGAGAGGAGTATCTTACCGAACGCTGAGGGACAGAAAAATTGTCTGGTCATTATCCATACAGACCTTCTCAGCGGGCAGGTGCACTATCTGGATCTGACCTTCTAATACTTTTATACCCTGGTCTTATTTACCGCTACCTCCTCAACTGGCAGGAGCATGAACTGCATCTGACCTTCGACATTGCCTACATACGTTAAGAGCACGCGCATAATGTTTTAGAAATTGGTGTCTGGTTTTATTCCCTCTTGTTATGTGATACAATTACCTCCCTCACACACTTTCGAATTTTGATGCATCCTGACTTTGACTTTGGCTTCTCACGGGAATGGAAGTGTGTGCGTTTTTTGTTATGGTCAATGAAGATCAGGCCAGTGTTCTGGTTGCTTGTTTTCTCCCATGGTCGCGCATGATCAAGAGAGCAAGAGGGGGGCTGGGAAAGGGGAGGAGAGAAGAAGAGGGAGAGGGATGAAGGGGGAAAGAGGGAGAAGAAGAGGGAGAGAGAGAGAGAGAGAGCAGATGTTCTCAATCTCTCCGTCAACTGACAACAGTGCCCTGACTCTTTGGTTTAGCCCCACCAGCTAGTTGGCATTGGTCTCAAACCGTCTGAAAAGCGGCCTCAAATGGCACCAAACGAAGAAAGCAGATTCCCGCCCATTGCACCATCTCGCCTTGCTTACCCTGTCCAATGTCCCCTTCCATCGCTTAGACCACCAGTACCGTTCCCAACTATTTTTTAGGCACGCAGCTCATTAACGGCCGCCGTTGATAAATTTCATCGGTGGTTGTTTCTGTTGTTGTGTTTCGGGCTTCTTAAAGTAGCGGTGAGAGACTCTCGTCCGTTGTGTGGGCGAGGTGATGGTGGTTTAAATACAATACATACTATGTACTATGTCCCTGCTCCAAGTCCCCTCCCCCACTCCCTATGTTCTCTTACCTCCAACATGGGATGGATATGACGAAATCCTCCTTCTCCTCCGTCTACTGCTTTTTCATGCTTCCCTCCCCTCCACAAACAAGAGAGAGAAAATAAAAACCGACAACAAAATTTTTTGAATGACGTAGAGGAGAGGAGGGAGGGAGGGTGGAAGTGCTCGGGCTGCTTGGCTGACGAACGAATTCAACAGCCATAGTGGGCCCAACACTTCCCTCTCTTTCCTCCCTGTTCTCCTCCACATCATTTTTTCCACCCCTCCTATGTCTTTTGAACAAATTATATACGTGCGCTTGATTTGGGGGGGGGGGAGATGATGAAGCGCACGTATATAATTTGTTCAAAAGACATAGGGAAAAAAACAAAGACACTTATTCAACGAGGGAAAAAAAAAACAAAAAGTTAATTGACTCATTAAACGACCGGATTTCATCACAACAGACGAATAGGGAAAAAACCTTGTTAAGCGAAGCTCGGGAGATGAATGCACTCATCTTGAAAAAACACTTAATAGAACTCCTTAGAACACTCCATCCTGAAAAGAAAAGACTCACCTTAAGGAAAAGAAACAAATCACAACACATAACAAGCTTAACAATAGACTATTTCTTAATTTCCTAGTCTCTTATAAAGGAATAGGCAAACTTCATTACAACAATGGTCTATACCATATCCCAATCTTCACTAATCTACTCGTCGACCCCGGAGTACAAAAAGGTCCTAGCTTCCTCAAGATAAATAACTTCATTCTAGACATCCCACAAATGAAAGAAGCAATAATTATCGCGTGCCTATAATCGAGAAAAGAAGGAGTGGATTTCCCGAGCATAGTAGTCAATTTATCCAAAGCAGCGTCCATAGCGTCCAGGAAACTAGGAGCCAAAAGAAACCAGCGCATACAAGAACTAGAAGCAACAGTCAAAATAGCCGAAAGGAACCTCATTAGTAACCCTGACCAGACTCTATATGAGGACTCTCTAACTAAAGTAAGAACATAAATGGGCCTATGAAATTCATGGAAAGCAAAGAGAATGAGATTATAACAAAAATCAATGAGCGGGAAAAAGGAGAAAGGATGACCAAGTTTTTCTTCCAAAAAAATAGAGCAAGAGGGAGAAACTCTGCCATTCATCAACTTAGAGGAGAAGAGGGGTACTTAAGATCCAAAGAAGATGCTCTTAATAACAGAATCCTTTTACAAAAACCTTTACACCTAAAAAACAGAACAACCTACTCTACGATCGGTGATACGAGTAAGAGAAAATAAATTTAAACACCTGGTTAAAAAAGTTCCCACGACACTAGAAAAAGAACTAAATGCACCCATTACGAACGATGAAATTAAAAAAGCCTTGAACCCAATGAAAGTTGGAAAGACCCCTGGTCAAGATGGACTGTCCCAATAATTTAGGTAAAGGTATTGAGAACTCTTAGGGGAGGAGTACTGTAAGTTTGTAAGAAATGCACGGGCCTCCGATGGTTGAGGAAAATATCTCAGTACTGGAAAAGTCGCCCTACTATACAAGAAAGGAGACCCCACACACATAAAAAACTACCGACCCATTACACTACTAATAGTAGCATATAAGATCCTAGCCAAACTAGTAACAAACATAATTAGGAAGGTCACCAAAAATTGCCTTCATATAGAGCAAACATACTTCATTCCGGACAGATTTATATTAGATAATGTAATGACCTTAACTGAATAAGTAAGATATATTAAAGACAAAAGATTGAATGCAACAATCCTCTTATTTGACTTTTATAAAGCCTACAATCAGGTTAACTGGGAATTCTTCCTGCAATGTATGGAAAAGATGAGAGTGGGTCAAAACATTATAAAATGGGTTGGAATCCTGTACAACGATGCACACAGAGTAGTTCAAGCCAATGGTCACATATCTAATCTCTACAAGATGTCTAGGTCCGTAAGAGAAGGTGACCCACTAGCAACTTCTATATTTTGATAGCCTCTTTTATCAGGAAAGACTCGTACATACAAAGACTCACACATCCGTCAGAAGACCCCCACATACCACACCACATACCACCCATAATCATTTTCAGAAATGACTTGACTTTACTATAAAAACATTCACCTCATTTTTCGACGTCCTCACTGAAGCAATGAATGGATACCAATTGGTTTTCGAAATGCGAATCAACTGGTAGAAAAATATACGATGGTGGTTAACGGATGAAAGCATAAACGTTCCTCAAAACACTCAAGACGGGATGACTTGGTCAGACACAAAAGACCCCTTGAGAATCCGAGGGATCCAAATGACAGAATATGGATCAAAGTCGAAAATGTCCCCTAGCCTCTTAGTCAAGATGACAAACAAATTAAATAGCTGGACCAAAATATATACCTCTTTATATGGAAAAACCTAATACTAAACTCATCAATTTTCGTCATGATGTGGTATGTGGCAGCCTTTTGGGCACCGGACCACTTGACATTGATGAACCTAAGAAGAAAAGTCGCAACCTATATGTGGACATGAGATGCAGCTAAACAACATTTCATAACCAAGGTTGCTTGGCAGTACGTTAGGAGAAAAAAATGTAAAGGAGGGTTGGGAGTCCTTGACCCTACAACCCAAATAAAAGTCTCAAACCAACATGGAAGGTTCATTCTGGGTAATGAGCAAATCATGGTCAATAAAAAGGGGGCACCACAACAAAATACACTCAAGAAATGAGTCAAGGTTAGGGTTTTGGAAATAAATCCTTCGTGTTTGGAAAAAACTTTTCCCAGCTAAGGTCAGAAAACCATGCAACAAGGAGGAGGTACTAAAACAACCCGTATTTTGTAATCAATGGATAACAAAAAAAAACGGAGGCGCATTCACACTGACCTCAAACGACACAAAATGGGGGGTATGGCGAGAAACAGGAATATAGTAGATCAAATACATTTGGGATGACAACAAGAAAAAATGAAAACAAGGTAACCAACTCAAACAATAACTCAAGGGTTGCCATCGACTAAACCAAAACCTACGGGAAGTCGTAGCATCCATCCCACAAGAATGAGTCTCGATACTAAAAAAAATGAGACAATGGAACACATGGGATTGGACAATCTTATTAAATGAGCCCCAACTGAAACACACCTTGACATATTGAGACAGAGAAAATGACAAACAAAACTGATGCATATTTACTATGCACGAAATAGAGGAACCAAATTCTGATCACTGTAAGATCCACAAAAACCAAACAACACAAGTTTCAGTTTGGGAATATAACCTAAGGAAGATAAGAGTAATAGAAAACAAACCGTTAACCATCTATAGCCCCTAAACCCCATTAAAGAACCTGGAAGCGGACCCAACACAATGGGCAGGGAATCTACAACAAGTAACCTCATGAATCAATATCAAATTCAAACTACTACGATACACAACCAGACTGGGTTATAGGTTGAGGCGCCACTCTACAAACTATGACCCAATAATAACAGAACGTTGGAAAAAACACCTTGATGTAGAAGCAGAAGCACTAGAGCCGATACCATGGAACACAATAGCGTCTATAAAACCTCCCAAATTTGGAAGCCTACAATGGTTAATCCTATACCTAGCAGTCTCACTGAGCCAATGCCTAAACGTAAGAAGAAAACAGGAGGATAAAAGTCTCATGAAAGAACTATATGTCAACTGTAGTGATGGTCAAATAAAAAACTTATATCACTGTTTCCTCTTGTGCCTTATAATAAAACCACTACGAACTGCCATTTTGTCAAAACGGACATCTTTTATTTTTTGAACGAAATTAAAACTGAGTTTTTTGGCTGAAAACTCGTCAAAATTTGTTGTTTCTAAGGGTCCAGCGCTTATAAAATGCTGGACCCCCTGGTTGTACATGGACCTAGCTTAAGACATGGTACCTCCAAACAGTCCTGCCTGGAGGTGCCTGGTCTCAAGCTAGGTCCATGTACAGCCAAGGCGTCCAGCGTTTGTAAGCCGCTGCACCCTCAAGAACAACGAATTTTGACGAGTTCTCGGCAAAAAAACTCAGTTTCAATTTCGTTCAAAAAATAAAAAATGTTTATTTAAATTCGTCTACGACAAAAAGTGGCAAAGTTATGAAATATAGTAATAGGCATAGCTGTCACGAACAACAACACACTCTTACTCCAAGGTTTCAACAACCCATAAAATTAGAGCCTACAATAATCTAACTTCTTCATAATACTTACAAAAGCTACATTATGGGTAATATGGCGGAAAATATGTCAAAACTCAACAGAAAAACAAAAAATGCACACCCAAAATACACTATGGGTAATATGGCGAAAAAGATGCCAAAAAACAACATAAAAATAAAAAATGCACACCCTGAAGCGTGGGGATTACTTCAACAACAGGTGGAAACTGAATAATGGGTCCTATGGCGTGAAGTACGCAAAATGATGAAAGAAGATGAAGACAAAGTCAAAGAACATCCATAAAAGTTCCAAAAATACTTCCAAGCAAAAGATGAAGTCACTCTGATCTGAAACTCAAGTATAGTTTTCCAATTATGAGAAGAATCCCCATTGAAGACTCAAGTCACAAGACATCTCAGTAAACAATATCCATAAGTCCCTAGAAGCTAACATACTCTCGTACTAGTATAATACATAGACAATAAAAGGAAATGTCGAATCAGACCAGCCTCAATAAACACGACAATCCGATAGTCCACAACTGTTGGGTATAGGCATATTTTAACTGCACAATAAAACTCAAATCTCACGAATAGCACAGATCCAAAATAGCCAAACTTAACGTAATAGATAAAACACCCCTAAACAGGTTAATACTTGAGAGGAAAGATCGGTGGCTAGAGGATATGGGTGGCAAGTTAGCAACCCAACCAACAGGTAAACATTTTATGAAAAAGAAGTTATATCCCAAAGATTCACCAAAGGTAGTACTATAGGATGGCAGATCATAGAGAAGCATAGGTCACAAGCGAAAAACCTAAACAATTTTTCGAGGAAATAAGAGAAATCCGACTGTTGAGAGGAATAGATCGAGCAAAGCCTAAACAGACAAACTGCAAAAGATGGCAGTGTAAAAGTTGAAAACCCAATAGAACAAGCTAACTTAGGCAATGGTAAAGGGTGGTACATCCCTCCGCAAGGAGGTAATCAATGTTGTTCTTTGGACCTCCGCACCATAAAGGGAACAAGCGTGAGCGTGTTTTTCTTGTAATCACTTCTGACTTGCCAGTGGAATAGGAATCTGATTAACGCTCATCATAATGGAAAAGGAGTCAGAACCCTAAGGCACTGTTAAAAATAAAATAAAATCGGTGTCTGTCAAGGTAGAGGCCTCATAAGTTTAGTTAGCGCTCTACTTAGTCTTATCCATCGAGCATACAACACACAAACAACTTTTTAGTTGCCTCATGGATTTAGTCTCTTCCCTCCATCCTTCCTTTAGTCATAATCATAACTCTATCCACCTTGGATAGGCGCAATTAAATCGTGGAGGTGGGAAGAAAAAAACAGGAAGGAGAAGGGGGAAAACAAGGAAAGGGGGAGGGGAGGACGAGGAACCATACCTCATAGATATGAGAGATGTTGTGAAAACATCAACAACGTGCGGATGTCATTTGCAATTTCAAATTCGAGATCGAAATGATTTTCAGAGTCCGCCATCATGTATATGTACACATGCAATTGCTTGCTTGGTTTCTGTCCATGAGCATAGTTGCATGTCCTTGGACCGAGGGGAAAGACTGTTACAGAGGAGTTAGTACCTTTCTTTTTTTTTTGCATTTTCTTGTCTTTTTTTTTAAATGCAAATTTGTTTTCTCTACCTTACCAGGTTTATAGGTGTCTGACTTTAAAGTAAGGCCTTTTCACTTATGGTCTTCGTCTGACCCTGACTTTCTCACCCTCGTCATACTCAAGGACATGAGGATCAAGTGCGTATTAAGACTGTAAATTACCAGAATTTGAAAACGGTTTGAACAGGTGTTAAAGAGTACTTCACGATTTATTAGTACGGAAAAGTTAAATCGGTCACTTGTTATAAAAAGTATATGCAACCCAAAATAAAAAAATTGACCGACTGACCTTGGACCGACAAAATAGAATAGTGACAATAGTCAAGCCAAGAGAGGAGTAAGAGAAAACTTCATCAAATGAATATAACAATAATGAAAAGAAGTCAGTGAAACAGTAAGTCCCCCCTCTTTTACAATTTTGATTTCTCCTATCTCTATCTCTACTCATTCAATTGATCATAATAAGGTAGATGCTTTCTTGTTTCCTATTATTATCCCACAAAAAACGAAAGTGTAAAAATAAACATTATCATCATAACTGATTCAAGTCTTTTAGTGACCTCCTCTTCTGTTTATGTGTTTGTATCGAGTACCTTATTTCTTGTAATGATATTGACTTCCTCATTCATTCAACCCAACCATTCTCAAAGCACAGTCCATCATCGTCTTTTAACTCTCATATTACTAGATTGTCTGAAAATGCCCTTACGAAACTCATTATTAAATTTTATAGGTTCGAGGTTTTTCAAGTCCACGACGAATGTTTGAATGTATGAGGAACATATTGCTTTTGTTTGGCACTTGTTACAAGGTTGTTGTCCTTTGATCAGACATCATCCATATCATGTTTTCCATATCAAACTTCAAATTACTATTTACTGAACAATACCTGTTTGAACTGATTTTATCACTACCAATTGTTAACTTGTCGTACTTAGCTTGCAAATGATTTGAGTGTGTAAGTAACATGTTTCTTCCTTTCTGTTGGTCAAAGTATACACAGACTTCCAAAACCTATTTTCCTCTCTTAGTAGCAAAAAATAAGTTTTTCAACCTGCGAAACACTGGAATCTAGTTTAGGCTTAATCCTCTATCTCTCTCCAGTTCATCCTTGGTTGAACGTGCACTCTATTATATAGTTATATTGTCACATTGTACCCGTTGTGTTATTGTTGAGAATTGATTGACTTTGCAAACTGTAAGTCTTTTCTGAAGGTCTATGAACTGCTTCATTGCGATTGAGATTCGTGTCTTTTAAAATTGTTACGAATCGTGTTTTTGTAGTACCGACTAAGTAGCCTTTTATTTTTCCATCTAAAAACTAAGAATCCAATCAAGCCTTTCTCAAATGTTTCCTCACACCTTTTGACTTTGAATAAAGTTAATCACCATCGAGCAAGTACTTAACCATAATATAAGTGATTTTTCTAATTGGGCTCCTTAATACATAACCTATTAGTACCAATACTCAGTGGCTTGAGTTTTATGTTTACATGATAATTTTTTGAACTTAAACTATTGTTCACGGCCCCAACCTTGCAGAAAGCAAAAAAAAATACTTGTCACCAACTTCTATTTTTTTAGGGGCTTGAAGAAAACCTGGTAGTGCAATGGAAAAAGAAGCGTGTGAGCGTAAGGAAAAGGGGCAAATGGGCTGCAAGATATCCTAATGGAATTTGTAATGTATATGTTTCTACATTAACGGATGCAGAACAAAAATAACACATTGTATCGCTAGTAGAGATCAAGTCAAAAGAGGAAAAAAAATACAAAATGTTTTAGGGCATTTTCACACTACCACTTTTCACAATGTATCTCACCGTAGTTATGACGCGCCTTGAATGAATCTCAAGGCAATCAAGTTTATAACTTAGTACACTGTTTTTCTTTCTTTTTATAAGAAAGAATAATCTCAGTTACTTTTAATGTGACTCACTGTAACGGGAAGTAATTCAATATCTACCAACCCCTCACATTTCAGGGTAGACTTACCTTAGCGCTTTCTTGAACGTCTCTCACTGCAGTTACCACTACCTTGCATGAATCTAAATTGCAACCATATTAAAAGCTTAGTATGTCGCTTTTATTTTTTTTGTTTTTAAGAAGAAAGAAAAGTTTCGACTATTTATAAGGTAACTCCCCATGAGAGGTGGGGAGTAATCGATTATCTATTAGCCCTTTTCATTTCAGGGCAATCTCACACAACATTGTTGAGAATGTATCTAGCTGCGTTTTGAACTAGGTCTGGGGTGGCAGATGAGTGAAAAAGAGGAACGTCCACTTTCGTTCCATCCAATGGCACCAAGTTCAACACATATGGTTGTAAGGGTACCGCCTGACAAATTTTCCCTACTGCCTTTTGTAGCTTCTGGGCTCGACAAAATGCGCAGAGGGGACGTATAGGTTCGGTAAAACGCGTTTGAGTGTACTGGTAGGGTACGATATGCCTTGGTTATAAGGGGTATACACGGTGTGACTGTTGAATCCATGTTGTTGTTATTGACCCGCTCTCAACTTAAGACTAAGGTGGTGGGTGTTTTAAAAAATATTCACCAACAAAATTATAAACATATAAGAGAAGAATCTGAAATACTTCAACTTTAGTTCTCACTCAAATTTGTTTCATATCCTTTCAGAAAACCAATTCCGGCTAAAAACACTTGTTGAAAAGACGACTTATATTCGATTGCTTCGAATATTTTTCTTATTAAAAAAGGAACTTAGGAGAATTCTCAAAATTTTCATGTCTGTCAAACTCTCAACGGATTCCTCATTCATACATTTTTTTTTATATCCCCTCTTCTCACACCTTCCATTGTTTGTCTTTTCGTGTATATCATTTCTCTCAAACCGTTGCTATTATAAAATGCAATTATGCAATAAATAATAAGATTGATCAATGATAAATCTCAAAGCAAGTTTCCTGAAGTGACGTACACACTCCTAAAAAGAAGTAATCAAATCATTAAACGACATGTCGACATTGTACCCAAACACTTTCATTGTACCTCATAGTTTTTTTTCCAAATCTCATATAAGACAGCTAACAACAATCAATATATAATCATTTTTTATCTCTCGGTTGGACGAATGAGAGTCAAAATAGCATAGTGTTATGTCTTTCAATCGGACATTTATATGAAATCAATGTACTCGAACACAACTTTGTCCGTAAAGGTTTAGTAAGGAATAATTTTGTTTCCATTTTATGGTTTCATAATCAAAAGATTCAATTGATTTAAATCCTTAATTGATCCGCAAAACAATATTTTCTTGAAACATAAACCAAAATAAACCAATAGGACTGTGCAAGTTAAGGTGAAAGAAAAATGGTATCGAGGAGAAAAACAACTCAATAAGGAAAGGAAAACAATAATCGAAAGAGCACAAAATAAACATTTTATCTAATATAACTAGTATCAGGCTTAGATAATACTTAAAAATTAATTCAAATCGAACAAGGGTTAATGTAAAGTGTTCAAAGTTTTATAATATGTGTTAGTTTTGTTTGATGGTTTGAATCAAACTCCAACAATTTTTGTTTAACTGCGTACAAGATCTCATTATAACCATATTGCACTTGAATAACCAACTCAATCTATTTTTTTCATAATTTTTTTCTTCTTCTGAATCCGTACAACTTCAAATAAAGAAGATGAATATTCATGTTGTTATTGTCTCTACCAACCTGACGGGTATTGTCCAGCCTCTTCATGTTTTTATGAATCAGTCTTTCCGACAATCATATGGACGTCAGTAAAATTAATACATTTTAAAAGCTTTGAAGGACCCGTCCTTGTAGAGAAAGGAGGACAATCCGGAGACCCCGCCGTAACAGATGGTTGCAGATTGAGTTTCTCGGTGGGCAAAAACAAAGACAAAGGAGGATATCGCACAAACATTTGAAATTTGTGACTTGGTGCGCTATGAAGATTTTAAAATGGAGAAGTTGCACCCGCCGCTGAGAGTATTGTACAATGATGTGGTCGACATAGACGACTGGAATAATCACTATGTGGAACAATTTGTTGCAGCACCAGTCCCTGTGAATGTGGATTTGCTCACTGTGCCAGAGTTCTTTATCCGTGAGGATATGTTTGACGGTCAACCAAATTGTTACGTGCAATGCCTTCGCCGGTCTGTGTTAGGTAGAGCGTCATCCATTACTTATATAGAGTTACAGTCAAACATTGTACACTATATGAAGAGTATGGAAATCCTTGCTAATATCACTGATAACGCGTACTTTATTGATTTTTCGTCTGGTGCAAGCTTTAGTGAGGAGTACATAGCTTATGCCATTACCGCGATCCTCACAGTGACTGTTCGCATCTAGAGCGGGAGGACTCGGACTTTTGAATATCCCAACGCTACAACCATAATTAATCTTGTTTATGTGGATGGTTTCTATGTGTTGAAGTTGTTGAGCTGTTTCGAAGCGCCGCTCCCGAGTAGGAAATTTGCAGAGTTACATAAAGTGAGGCTATGAGGTGATATACCCAATAAATGTTGAAGGAATAATTTTGGTAAGTTGAGTTTGTAGGTGGATTTTCAGCGATAAACGAAGTAAGATTTCGGAAAGTATGTAAGAAGTTCTATGTGCATCGGCAATTCAATGAAGCATTTAAAATACTTTTGTTCATCGGGGATGACTTTGGGGATTTTTTTTTTCACTTCTCAATTTTCTTCAACAATTTGAATTTCGCATACCCTTGTCTTCCTTCTTTGTGTGGTGACACTGGTGAGTAATCATGGATGATCTTTAGGATCTCACAGAGTGAGCAAATTTGAAAAATTATAAACACTGATGCTTGCATAATGAAAGTTTGAAAAGTGATGTAACATTGCACAAAAAATCCTCCAAAAGGTTCGGATCATTGTTCCCCCCCCCCTTTCTCTCTCTCTTGCTTGCCTGAACCTTATGAAGGATTGACTTGGACAATTATAAACAAGCTGCTTTCGGTCGTCCAAACGTCATGCAAGTGAATACACATTGCAAACGAAAAATGAGAGCATTGTCGAGCAGAACACCTGCCACGATAATTCACATACAAAAGTCGTGTGTTCTATTCGAATAAAATACCTATCTATTTGAATAGAACATATGTGCATACTATTCAAATAGAACACATGTGCGTACTATTTCAATGTGCGTTCTATTTGAATTTTTGGGGGCGACTTTGATAACTTAACTTTTCCAGGGAAATTTGACCAGTACATACGTGTGTTTTGTTCGGGGGAAAATTGTAGCTTCCAAATGTTCAGAAACGCCAATTTTCGACAATTGGGGAGAGTCGTAGTTCAACTAAAGGTAAAATATACATGACTGTCGTTAAAGGTTTTTTTTTTCCCTCATCTCTAATGAATAATTATACATGTCTCTTAATATAATAATAATAAAATAAAAATCCAGAACAGAAAATACTAAACCCAACTTCCCTCCATCATGGTAGCAGTCGAATGATAAATAATGAGTATCTGATGTTTCATACAACCAAAATATTAATCGACGATGATGCTCAGTTGTAATTGGGTTGAGAGGGATATCACTCTATTATTTCGATACTTGTACCCTTGATTGTTTGGTTAAACATACGTTCAGATGCCAACATGTAAATTTTTATTATCCATACAAAGTATTACAGCCTAATTCAAAACTAATCTCACGACAAAAAGAATAACTCATCAATTATTTCGGTCAACCATTGTTTATTAACTGAACCTTTGTTTTGCACTACTCGTCTGTCGCTATGTGTCTTGAATAATAATCATCATCCAACAAGCAACATGTCTAAAACCACTTCCAAAATAAGTTGTTTTCTCAGTTATATACGCATTGACTAATCAACCAGTACTTATTCAAATATAGATAATTTAACGATCACCTTGTCGTTGATTGAGTGAATCACCGCAATTTCCCAAAGCAAACCTGGTAGTAAAGTTTTATTGCTCTTATATGATTAATTAGTCAAAACTAATTGACCTAGGTATAATGTGCATAATCCTTCGGATACCTATTATTCATATGTTAACCAGTCGCCTTATAAAAAATGATACTTGCAGACTGGTAATACATCTGTCCATTAATTTTTTTTAGTTATGCTTTACTCACTCATCGATAGCCTGGTCGAAAATCTAGTAATTAATAATTTATAATTATTAACGACAACTCTATGCCCGTCTTTAATGAACAACACTCATAGTCGAAAATAAGCAATGCCTAAACTCTCAAAAACGTTTTGACCAAAAACAAAGCAATAAAGTCCAATTAAATTTTTTTTTGTGAAGTGCGCCACGTAACAAAGGTGTTCAAAATTGACCAATATGACTTGATAAACACTCTTGTAGTCGAGTTATTCAAGTCTGATCAACAAAAGAGTTGTTATTCAAGTCTGATCAACAAAAAAGTTGTTATTCAAGTCTGATCAACAAAAGAGTTGCAACAAACGCCCTCATAAGACACTCCCAATCGTAAGACTTACCCCAAATTGAAGTAGTTAAGATCGATTAGCAAGATTCGTCAGGCGTGCTTATAGTTATAATGACCAAGCCTAATTAGCAGGTTCATCAAGCCGCTCATACACAGAGCAATCAAGCCTGGTAAGTGGGTTTCGTCACTGGTACTCCCGCCCAAAATGCTTTCAATCCACATGAGTCTTTATTGTACAGCACTAACTTTTAACGTGCGGGTTTGAAGGGGGGTTCTTTAGTGTGATTTTGTTATTTTCGTTTTTATCTCCAATTCGGTGAGGAATTCTGATGTGACCCTCGACCAAAAGTTGTTTGTATTACAATTTTACATAATATTTTTTTTTCTATAATTTTTTTACTTTTTTTTTTTTTTTTTGCGTTGGGCCTGCCCGGAACCTTGCCCAGGGGGCATCCTCTATTGCCTTCTCACACGACAGCCTAGATTTTTACAACATAGTTTGTTTTAATATTTTTTAAAAATATTTTTTAAATATTAAAATTATTATAACATAAATAATTAAATATTCATGTCCTAGGCTACCAGCCGGGCCGCTCGGACCACTCTATTTTCCCAGGCGGCCCGACCGTGCAAGGACTAGGGAAGGTCCCAGCCAGTGTAACCGACGTTCGGGACGGGCCGAACGCCCGAACCCGAACGCCCGAACGTATGGGACCCCTTGGGGATGCGTTCGGCCGTTCATGCCGAACACGGACCCCCCCAAAAAAAAGCAAAAAAAAAAAAACAAAAACAAAAAGTCATCAAACAAATATGAAAAAAAAGATATGTTATGGAGAAAAATAAATTAAACAAGATTTGTCGGAGCATTACATCCGAATTCCTTACCAAATTTGAAATAAAAATAAAATACGAAAAACAAATACTAATGATAAACATAAATAAAAATAAAAGAGAATTAAATTTAGTGAGTGCGCGAGCATGTTTTCGACACCGCCATCTTTGGCGATTTTTCATTTTTTTTTTTGGTTAGCTCAATGATCTGAAAATTTACAGATGTGTACTTCACATAATACAAAACCCACTAAAAAAGTTTCAAAAAACAATAAAATTGTTTACACCCCGAACTAAAGTGAAAACAAAAAGTAAAAAGTGAAAAAATACTTGGGCGAGCACGTTTTGACACCGCCATATTTGGCAATTTTTAATTCTTATTTGGTTTAGCCAAATGACTTCAAAATTTACAGACATGTACCTTACGTCATAGAGAACTCACAAAAAAAGACTTAGAAAAAAATAATTATTTTTAGGCCACGAAATAAGTTTTTGGCGGGGGCCGAACGCCGTCGGGTTCGGACCCGGTACGGGACCCCAAACGCCCGTACGTACGGAGGTCTGCCCGGGGACGTACGGGCTGGTGACCCTGGTCCCAGCCAAAAAAGGGTAAAGCAAATAAAAAATCCAAAATATCCAAAAAAAAAACTATGTTATGCACAAAACTAAACTGGACAACTTTTGCCTCAGGGTCACATCGGAATTTTTTACCGAATTTAAAATAACAAAATTAAATTAAAAAATAAATTTATTTTTTTATTTTTTATTTTTATTTCTTCTTGGCCCGACTAGGCAACTGGCCCCTGGCCACTCTGGTAGCCTAGTTCACGTCCTAAAAGAATATTTATATTATCGTTTTTATTTTTTTCTTAAATTTGGTGGTGAATTTCGACATAACTAGACAAAAGTTGTATCGCAATGCAGTAAACCTCTTTTATTTTTTTATATCCAAAATATTTAAAAAATTTTAATATAACGTACGTACACGTATTCAAATACAACGTACGTATGCTATATTCGACTTTATATTATATTCGAGGAAAAACATAAACGATCAAAAATTTTCACTCCTTCATTTGATCAAGAAAAATCACTGAAGTTTGAGTACTACTTTTGTTAACCCACACATGGTAGAGTGGCAAAAATGGAAATGCGTTAATTTGACACGACAATTATTTCATTATGAAGTTTATTTTTTAGTTTTTTTTTATGTTTTTCTTATGAATATCACAACAAAGTCAATAATTTCAAAATTTTCAAAAAAACATTAAGCCATTTTTATGAACGAGGAAAATCATCAAAGTTACCATCCTTCTTCAATTATCCAATGCATGGTAGAGTGTCAAGAATATAAATGTGTTGAATCTGTATGAAGATTACATCACAGGCAAAATTATGTTTTTATATTTTCCTTATATTTTCATTGGACATATGACGACCTCATTTTTAATTTAAAAAAAATGTATGCTTATGATACTATTGTCTGAAGAAGAAAAACAATGTGCATACATACTTTTCAATTCGAGTGACTACATTTTTTTTCGTGAATCTTTCAAAAAAAAAAGCAAAATAAAATAAAAAATAATGTTGACAGTTAATTAATGGCTGCAGTGATTCGGCATATTTTTATTTTTGCCACTCTGGGACCAACGTCAAGCCTCATATAGACCTACCGGTAGGCCACGTGCCTATTTGAAAAAACGACCTACCTGACGCCCGAATTTCTAAAGGCAAGTAAAAACATGGTTTAAGTGCATATCATTGAGGTAGACAATGGATTATGCGTGCAATGGGGTTGGGACAGAAGATGCAAGGGGACGTAAATAATGTAATTGACTCTTATATGCGCAAAATAGTGAAAGCGAGTTAGTTATGAAGGGGAGACGTAAGAAGATCAAGGTGATTTATGCGAGATCGGGCGTAACGCTCGGGTGCCCGACCGGGCATGAAAAACTTCCTACGTAGAAATTGCAATACAAACCACTTTTGTCTGAGGGTCTTGGCAAAATTCCTAATCAAATTCGAGAAAATGGCAATTGTACCATAAACTCCTGCAAAGTTGTGCCCCAACACTCGTTGTAAAACAAACGCACACTATATTCAAATACAGCGTACCCCGTACGTACGTTTTTTTCGGGTTAAGACAAATACTCACCAGATGCGCAAAAGACAAAAAATATAGTGGTGTATCTACCCGGGTTATAGCAGAAAATTAATTATCATCGTTCCATAGCTAATACAAATGGCAATGGATTCGAACGTTTATATAGCATCTCCCGGTACTCATCATAAAAATATGATGGTGTATAGTCTCATGTTCTATAAGCGGAATCATTCTTATCATTTGGTGAGCATTGGAGCACCGCCTAGACAAAAAAACGAACGAATGCATAGATACAGAGAACTGCAAGATGCATCTCTTACTATGAATAGTAACGGATGCATCTCACCATTGCATTCATTTTTTTTTTTCTCGCTTTGACGGTGTTGTCCACGTGGGCTTCGCAAATTTTTTTTTTTGAAACGACCCCTTACAATATATTTCCCGCCTCCCGTTTTGGTCCCCATTGCATTGCAGCGCATGTCCTTTTGGGTTTTCTAATTATAGTTTTACAACGGGATCATTGTAAACGGATACAATGACGAGACTATACACGTAGAAGATTTGGCCCAAGACGAGAGAGAGAGGACTTGGTCTCTGTGCACCAGTGTTATTACTAACTTACTCGACAATAATCCCTGTGTGCCCTACCTCTTTTTAAGTTTCTCACCAATAACCAGGAAAAGTTATTAGATTCCTTTCCAGTATGGCTACGGCCAAGGAAAGAAGGTGACCTCAAACACTTCTCCTTCAAAACTCAAGAATTGAGGGATCAGTACCTCTCTAAAAATGGTACGGGTACTAGCCTTAAGGTTCGGACTCACTATGACAGGGCTAGAGGTATGATAGAGAGAAAGACCTACCGCGACTATGCAGAAGAGTGGGCTGAGAATCCAAGGGTAGCCATAGCCATTAGGGAAGAATGAACAGGAGATACATTTGTACATAAATACCCACTTGTTACGATTGATAAGTAGATCATACATGACGAGTTCAAACACACTTATGTCCTGGCCGAACGGGGGGAATAAATAGTTATTGGCACCAAATGAGGACAGTAAAGTTAACAAATAGAGACCTGGCGGGGTGTGGCACGCAAGAAATAAAATATTAAAACCGTGGAGAAAGAAAGAGGGAGTACAAAGGGAGAAAAAATGGATGAGAGCGCATAAAATGTAAGGAGGCAGGTCAAACCACTTAGGACGTACCCCACCAAAGCTCAGGGAGACGGAGTTGCAAATTAAACCACCCCTCCTCCGGGCTTCGAAAATTGCCCTCCCTGTGAGTTAGGGCGTTTTTTTTTCGGGGCGTTAAACCACCCCTCCCTGGGAACCTGTGGTAACCAGCGGACCTGTTCCCGCAAATTTGAAGCGGCAACTCTGACGATTTTTCGTGTCTTCATAAAAAATTCTAAAAATTTGAGGGCCAATAAATTAGGTCGCGATCTTTCAAGCAAAACAAACATGAGTGAGAAGAAGGGAGAGATTGGGCCAAGAACGAGGGGAGACTCAGATCAAATGGTCACGAAGGAGTATAGTTGCTCTGTCTTAGACGAAAAGGGCACAAAACAACAAGTCAAAATGAACGCATTTTATTTTTTGAATGAAATTGAAGCCTCATAAATTGACCTGATTCAGATAGAAACCTCATAAATTGGCCCGATTCAGTTAGAAAGCTCTTGAGGATCTGACATCCTTAAAATGTTGGACCCCTTGGATGTATATAGACTTAGCTCGAGTCGAGGGGGTAGAGCGTTCTGAAAATGTCGTCCCCGTTGGATGTATTTGGACCTAGCTTGCATCCAAGGGGTAGGACGTTTTCAGAACGTCATAGCCTTATGAGCTGAAAATATCGAGCTAAATCGAGCCAATTTATGAGTTTTAAAATATGTCTGTTTTTATGAAATTGTTGTTATAGAGGGTTTAGGGTCTTACAATGGACACGCGCTACAGTAAAACACTGCTCAACATCGGGTTTAAGGTGTTTTTACAAACCCAAGCGCAAACTTGAAATATAAAAGTCGCACCACCAGGGTAGAAAAATATGATCCCCACTAGTAAAATAAAATAGCCTCAATGTCACAAACAACCAAGGCTACAGAAACCTCAATAAAAAGTCCCTGATGACTATTAAGCTTCTACACATAGGACGTTGGACCTGATTTCCAAAAGATGAAGCTCCCCATCTATAGATGGAGCGGACGACACCGGGTCTACTAGGGGAGGTTGCTCTTATCACCCAGCGAGACCCATAGTGGAGCGAGGTACTTTTCGCCAAACTACTTATATATTGCAACCTAATTTTGGGGCATAGGACCTGACTTTATTGCTCACCAAATGTGCAAAATGAGAAATAATCTACCAATAAAACATGGGACTATACACCGTCATACTTTTGCGGTGAGTAGCAGAATGAGGCTATGGGCCTCGGTGCACTACTCTACACATGCACAAAAGTAAAAAAATATGGCAATGTATCTTACCATGTTCTAGTGGTGGTTTCAGTCTCATTTTGCACAATTGGAGAGTAGTGCAGTGACACCCAGGGTATTTCTATAAGCTATGGAGCGGCGAGAATGAATGTTCCGCTACAACCCGGGTAGATACATCGCCACATTTTTTGTTTTTTGCACATCTGCTTAGTGTAACGAGGCCCATAATGGAGCGAGGTACTTGTCGCCATGCTACTTGTTGCCACGCTACTTCCTGATAAAAACGACAAAGAGAAAGAAATCCAGGGAAGGAAAAAACAACGACTTTTGAGGCCTCTACAGACCCCTATGACACATAGCACACGCAAAACGACAGGGGAAAAAGAAACACCACGACAGCCCCGAGAGCAACCGCACCCCATACAACCACCACCGGGCCCAACTGGAAAAAAAGTCTTGTGGGACAACATCATGCGAGACCCTCGTTTTCCTTTATAAGAGTAAGAAAAGAAAAGGGAATTGTGAACCAGTATTCAAAATAAAGATAGGGGTTGCGATATTATCAATAAACGAAAAGCCATATTTTTTCCTTCTATAAACCATAAGCACATCTAGAGAATTTGAATGAGCCTCTGCAAAAAGTTAGGGGACTCAGGACAGGGGCCGTCGGGGGGATCAAAACTGCTTTTAATAGTGCCACCCCACGGCATAGGACAATTTTTTTTCTTGTGACCCTCCAAATGCTTTGTCTAAGCCTCCTTATGAGAGGCAGGGTCGCCAGTGTTAGGGTCCGAACGAACTGCCGAACCCGAACGGCTGAACGTTTGGCGCCCCTTAAAGATAGGTTGATCCAAACCCGAATGCCAAAAAAAAAAAAGAAACCCGGACAAAAACTATGTTATGCAGAAAAATAAACTCAACCACTTTTGTTGCGCGGTCACATCAAAATTCTTTACAAAATTAAAAATAAAAAATACATTTTTTTTATTTTATTTTTTTGGGGGGGGGGCGGTCAGGCAAAAGGTCCCGGGCCACTCTGGTAGGCTGTGGTAGCCTAGTTTTTTTTTTTTTTTTGACTTTGGATCACCAACTATTTATTGATTGACTGATTAATTGGTCATTGATTCATTATTTGATAGGAAAAAAAGAGCATCTGCATGTTTGTGTGTGTGAGAGACTCTTTCTCTCTCTCTTTCTCTCAAACACATAAACATACACACTATCACACACACACACACATTGAAAAGGTTTTAAGGACACAGGAAAAAAAACAAAATGGTGAGTCGGCGATCAGTTTTTTGACAGAACAATTTTTACATTGCCATCTTCGACAAGTTTTCATTTTTGTTTGAATCAGCCAAATATCCTGAAACTTTATCGGCATTTACGTTACATGCTACGGAACCCACAAAAAAACTAATCAAAGAAAAATAAAATAATTTAGGTCCCAAAATGATTTTTGATGGGGGCTAAACTTTAGGAAGTTTGACCTCCTCACGTTTGGCCGGACAACCGAACATTCCGGGGGGCGGGGGGTGGAACCCCCCCACTCGAAGGTTCGGACGGGTAACCCTGAGGAGAGGCTCAATCCCAATTCTCAACTTGGTTGGCGCCATGTGTTTATGGTTTAACAACACTCTTTTTGGTTATTCATCACTTTTAGTTGCAAGGCCCAACCTAAAACCGCCCGTACACCGGCTTGGCAGTCTTTCACTGCGTGCAAAGCTTTACCAAACTGCCAACAACTCACTTTTTTCTTTTCTTGTTGGCACCACCAACTCTTATGATCCAGTAACTCTTAGACTCCAAATTTGTCGTAGGTCATGAAAGATTTATCCACAAGGCTGGGGCCATGTACTGGCGGTTGGTCTAATCTCTGAAGCGGAGGTGAGCGACTCAACGGTTTGAAACGTAGTGCAACCCCATTTGAAGTGACTACTACACCGACGTACAAAAAAGAGAAACAAAAGGTTAGTACAGAACCTCCACCACGTGGCACACAAAGTCCAGACTTTTTGTCCAATAAAAGAACAGTGACAACCCAGTTAAAATCCACAATCGTTTAATATGACTGTGACAAGATGTCACACTAGTTACTAGCATCTTCTTTTTAACTTTTCGATCGTTCTCTCATACAAAAATCATTCAAAAGGGGAAAACAAATGTAACTCATATCCATTTGTGAACTCAATCACAAGAGTGGGCCAGACCCTATCAGCAGTGTCAGGTATATGTCACCTTCCTATAGTCAATTCAATAGTGACCTTCCCTCGGACCCCCCCCACCTCGCGAAAAAATAAAAAAAATAAAAATTGCAAGGTTCAAATAAGATTTATGAACAACGGCACCAGCATCTCTTTTTTTTCTCTCTAACACATACACACTCACACACACTGTGTATGTCATGGATGAGAATGCGACCTAGTATATCTCTCACATACTACAGCGCACACACATTCATACGTGTGCAGAACAAAGAGAGAGAGAGAGAGAGAGAGAGAGAGAGAGAGAGAGAGAGAGAGAGAGAGAGAGAGAGAGAGAGAGAGAGA